>VWPU01010336.1:0-128595 GCA_013398955.1 Callaeas wilsoni
GGGGCCGGGCGGGGCGGGGGGGCTGCCGCGGGGTCTCAGCGCGGGGCTGGCTTCGCGGGAAGCGGTGGGAAGAGCACCAAGGCCGACGACGCCCGCCGAGGTTCCCAGCGCCGCGTCCCCGCGGGGTCCCTGCGCGGCTCCTGCCCGGCCCCGGGCGCTGCCGCAGCGCGGCCGGGGCGCAAAACCTGCGGCCGGTCCGGCCCTTTCGGAACTTCTCCAGCGCTTGCACTTAAAGGACTTCAGCCGAGTTTGCAAAAGCCCCGGGAGAACCGCGCTGCGTTCTTAAACTCGCGTTTCCAAGTGTCCGAGCTGCTTCAGCAAGGAGGGTAAAGCCCTCAAAGACATTTCCTCGCATCTGGACTGAATTTGCCATCTCCTCACTCCAGCTTTTTGCTAAACTTAGCAAAAGCCTTGAAGAGCAGCAGAAACTAACTAATTTAAAGCATTATGGTCAATTTTCTAGCAAAATATTCAGTCCTTACTGAACATGGCATCTGTAAGGTGAAACCCACTTTGGGAGATGCACGAAGGGGAGCAAGGAAATTAACATTTTGTCCAAAACCTATCACATGGGGAAAAAACCCCAAACAACCCCAAAACAAGTAAATAAAGATCTGCTTCCATCATGGTTTTCAAGTTGGTGAGGAAAAACATGGCAGCCCGCACTCAGAAAGGAACAGGCTGTTTCTGCTATGTGATATTAGAAACACCTTCACACCTGTATCAGCAAAATGGAGACTTCTGGTCAGATGTAGGCTGAAGTTGAGATTTTGCTCTCTCTGGCTGCTCCTGAGAGCATTTCGTTAATTAAAGTTACAAAAAAAATAGTAAGGTGTGCTTGCAGCTTTATGAATGAGACACTGCTATCCCTGGGAGTTTTGCAATAGACTTCAGTGGAGCCACCGTTTCCCTGTTCTGGATGTTATCCTACAAGATGTAACACAGTAATGACTTTTATAAGGAATAAAGATGCAGTATTTTCACTTTCACAGACCTTAATCATCTCTCAGCTGCATGTCTGGAACATAACATGGAGTGAGAATCTGCTGGTCTATCAAAATGTCAAAAGAAAAGATTGTACATCTTTAGGAAAGAGTAAGACCAAGTTCCATCTGCTTGCCAATGTAGCCATTAATGTTCGGGCACAAGCTCTGTGCAGCTGTAAAATCTCTGATCTGTTTGTTCTCAGGGGACTTTAAACACAGTCACCAGACAAGCGCAGGAAAAACAGATCACATCACACCACACAATTACTGTTGGAGCTGATTTCAGTAGGGATGGAGTCCATATCCTCTGCAAAGGATCAGCATCTTCCAGGGCCACTCAAGCCTCCAATCCACGAGCACGCTTTCGGGAACCATTGTAATGGCTTAGAGTTTCAGTTTGCCTGCTGGTGGTTGAAACACATTTAAATAAGAACCTTTTATCAGGCTCGTGGATGAGACAATCCATCTGCTTAGGGCAGTTTGAGCCATCCACAGTGGACATAAACAAGGACAACAAAAAGCTGTGGCAAATCAATGCTGCGGAGAAGGCAAAGTTGTGTGCAGAGATCAGCCAGGGCAACGTGACGCTGGGCTCTGAGGAAAGGATGTGGATTCTTACTGTTTAACATCAGACACTGAGTTTTAGTGCCTTTCTGGGGGACCTCCAAGAGAGTGGTCCGGAGACTGACAGAGTTACCAGTCACGTCAGCCTGTGTTAAATCTTTCTCTGAGGACCGTGAAGTGCAGGTAGAATTTGGGCTCTGTTAAGCTGGACCGTGTGAATCCCTTCCCAGGTCTCCTAAAGACACAGACCCGATAGTAGAACCTGGCGTTTCTTGTGTGTTTCTAGAAACTGTAAAGTTTAATTGTTCAAACGAGGCTGCTAACAGATGCTAATGGATTGCAGAGAAAGCAGGAGATAGGAAGTGGTGAGATATTCAGGGCCAATTTGTGCTAATGAGAGCTCATTAAGAGGTTCTTGAGATAAAGGTTCTGTCGGAAGGCAGTTAGTGTGGCTGAATTTAGCGGTTTGTGTAGAAGGTGGGTTAAAATCCAAGAACTATATCCTGTTAGGACAAGACTGATTAAATTTTAAAGGGCGCTGACTTGCAGCCACTTACCGAGGTGAGGGAGGGTAGTTACAGCCCCGTGAGCCTCGGAGAGGTTGTAACCTCAGAGGGAAGAACCATTGCGCTGAGACGGCTCAGCAGAAAGCTGTGAAAGTGATTTAAGAACGTGAACTGAGAGTTTTAAGATATAGTTCCATGAACAATCATAAAAATAGCCCTCCGAGGGAATGAGTCAGAGTACCCAATATTGCTGCTTACAGCCTTGCACTTCATGCTGAAACTTGAAAGAGAAGCTGATCACTCTGCACAGAGCAGCGATTTTTCCAGGGATATGAGTAAGGCAAGATCATGAATAAATTGCTTATCATGATGGGCAAAGCAGATGGGCCAGAGACATGACAGTTGCAAAATACTTTTTTTTTTTATTTTAAAGGTTTTCTCCTGATTTCAGATGCTATGGCTTGCCAGCAGGATTCCTTGTAAGGCGGAATATGGTCTCTCCACCACATTTTGCTGTATTCCTGGCTGGTAGGACTCTCCTCGAAGCCATGTTCACAGCTCACAGTGGTCCTGGAAAGAAGTTCCAGTGTCTGCACAAGTCCACATAAAGACCAAAAATGGTAGTTTAGTGCCCAGAGGTTCTTTGGGACTAACATGTGTGTCCAGACATGAAACAGTAACAGCCAAAGGGCACGTCAGGCTCCGAGCTAAGTTCTGCTTTTCTACTGAAAAAAAAGTACGCTCACCGTCTTCCAACATTGAGCCATGCTTTGTCTTTCCTAAGAGAACAGAGAACCTCCCTACCTTCTAAGAGAAGAGAAAAATATAAACTGGAAATGAAACAATTCAGTGCCTGAAATTCTCATACTGCATCCATTGCACAGTAATTTAAAG
This sequence comes from Callaeas wilsoni, assembly GCA_013398955.1. Classification (NCBI taxonomy): domain Eukaryota; kingdom Metazoa; phylum Chordata; class Aves; order Passeriformes; family Callaeidae; genus Callaeas; species Callaeas wilsoni. The sequence continues at coordinate 2,951 of VWPU01010336.1, forward strand.
ATCTTATATACTTCATCACGTTATCTCGTGATGGTAAAATCCATCCCTGTTTTAGAGGAAAGCCCATGGGGTTTGAATTATGCATACACAGCAGGACTGCTACTTCTGTCACACAGCTCAGTATAACCCTTGCCTTTGCCCAAAAGGGGGATCACCTGGAGATGGGACACAAGAGGCTGGATGGAGGCCTCCTATATTCCGAAAAGTAGTATTTTGGCTTAGTTTAATAAGTCCTTGTGCAGAAATATTCTGCAGGGGAGCAGGGAGAAACTAATCCACCCTTCTCTTTTCAAAGACAATTCTGTATCTGGGCATTCTGCTCTTGCCAAGCGTGTGGGAACCTCCCTTCTCTGCTGGCTGCCCATCCTCAGGATTGCCAGGCTGCTTAGCAGCACTTCCCAAACTCAGGGGCTGTGGCTATGAAGGAACAAAGCCACACCTGCGTTATTGGTTCTTGGTGCTATGAAGCTGTAAGGAAATCCGTGCCACTCCAGCAGCCACTGCAGAGAAGTGGCTCCCAGTCAGCCCCGCCAAGGGAACCAGTGTCTCCAGCTCTTCCTCTTTGCAGGTCTACTGCTAAATCAGTCCTTTCCTTGGTACATTTTGTACATTTTGGTGTCCAAATTTGCTTTGCACTGATAGGTCTTTGCTTAGAAGCCTCTATTTATAGTGAACTGAGGTGAACTGTCTTTTTAACTTCAGCCCGAACTTCAGCTGCAGAAAACATTCCATCCCACCCTCCTTTTTTTTTTTTTCCCTGAGGTATTAAACGCTAATACCTCCACAATTTGGTTTTTTAAAGTTTTGTTTACTGGCAGGCTTTGGAAAATAGCCATTATGCTTTTGGTTTTAGATGTTTTGGTATCTTTCAGCCGCTCTTCAGGTGATTATGTTGTTTGTACAGTGAAGCTTGTAGATAGAAGCATTTTGTACAGACATGTTGAGAGCACTAAACTTAAGCATGAGAAGAAATGAAAAGGGAGAGATTTGAGAGGCTGCTTAAACTACTTCTCATTTGGTAATTCCAAATTAATATATGAATCAAACTACTTGTCAGCACTAGGCAAAGGAAACAGCTCATTGTTCCTGCTTTTGAAGTGGACGGAGTTTAATATGTGACATATTAAACAGTGGAAATTGTAATGACTGGAAGAATGCACATTCCCTTCCTCAAAAATTATGGATTAGGACTGGTGTTGCTGTTGTATTTCTGTGAGTGTTACTGAGTCAGCAGTGGCTGAGGGGCTTTACTCTGTACACTGATGCTGCAATAGGTGTTGTGAGACAAATGCCTTTCTTAGTTTAAACAGAACTTTGCAATTTTACCCTTGCAGCTGCAGATTCCCATTTTTCGTTGTGGGCCACAGCTGAGGGCTGTGGCTTTGGAAACACCAAAGATTTGTGATGAGCTGTTAACTTTGGTAAATTATTCATGGTTAATAAATATGTGACCAGTGAAATGTTCAGATAAGAATGAAAGTTTCCTTCACAGTCTGAGATGGCTTTTTCGTTCTCTGATAACCTTCTGGAATGCTACCACAATTTGAAGTCAATAAATAAGTTGACTGTGCAAGCCTGCAAGAGCTCAAACACACGTGAAGATGTCTTTGGGTGTTTTCCATGATCTGTCCTTTTCCATTCTGTCTCCTGGCTTCTGACCTGTCTGATGAAGTCAGATTTCAACATCAGAGGATGTGTTCCAGCAGCTCAGACAGCGCTGGGCATCGCTCAGTGCCAGGGGTGACCTGTGCTGTGCTGGGAGGAGCCCTGGCTTCATCTCCGTGCTCCATTTCCCTGCAACCAGTTCATGTTCTTGGAAGGTTTTCTCCTGGTGACTGGCAAGACAGTCTGTTGCAGCACTGAAAGGGCAGGATTTTATCTTACCTCACTTTAATGCTCTGAAAACAGAGCATCAAAGCTCAGCTCAGTCAAATTTCCTTCAGAATCCATGTTACTACAGGAGAGTTTAATCGCAGATACCTTCTCACTTAAATGCTTCTTTTAAACTGGACACCTAATTTTTCAGATTTCTTGCTATGAGGATTCATTTCAGATGTGGCTGTGCAATGCAGTGCTGTGAATTCAGCCTTTTGGAAATATTACTGAACATTTACTGTCTATGAGTTCATGAAAACCATTTATAACAAACTTGTTAGTGTAAGAATTTGAACAATTTTCCCAACTTGAATGGTATTATGGTATTGAATGGTATTATGTATTATAAATGTATTATAAAAGTATTATAATGTATTATAATATAATAATACCCTCATATAATGTATTATAATATTATAAAAATTATAAATGTATTATAAAAGAAATTACAAACTGATTTGTAGTGGCAAATATTGGAAGATTCCTCTTTTGAATGTTTTCCATAAATTCAAGTGTTTGTGGAAATATTTTGGGGTTATTTAATATGATTTAATATTCCATTAATAAAGGTATTTGACACAGACAATGAATTTAATTAGTTCCCACTCCATAGTCAGCCTGGAATCTTTTCCTGGACTTCTCTGGGTCAGCTCCATCTTCACACCACAGGAGCAACAGGCAAACACAGGCAGGGCTGTGCACGTGGTTCTGTGGCTGCACGAGGCCAGCTCTCTTACAAGCAGGATAAGTCTTGAACAAAAGGTTAAATACACCCATTAGGGAAAGTCTGGATCTGGACTCATCTGAACTCGTGGGATGAGCTGAATACTAATTGTTCCATAAATATTTAATATACCTAGCACTTTCCCATTGTGCAGCATCCCAAAGGAAGCATCTTTCCTTCTCTCACACATACACACCCATTCTTCTTTCATTAAGGGTTCCCAAATACAGTAATTAGAACAGTCATCAAATTTGCATCTGACTGATCAACGCCATTCCAGCTTTATTTCAGTGTCCTTGCAGTGGCCTCGGGTGCACTGGTGAACATGGCCCAGGGCTCAGGTAGTTATTATATCAGAGATCATTTAATGAGGAAAAATAAGTGAGACACTTTCTGGGATAGGAACCCACCAGGAAATAACCTGCTTGTAAACATAGCAGGACCTTGTTCTTTTTCCTAATTTATACATTACATTTATCACAGTTAAAAAAACCCCCCAAGTATAAATTCAATGTTTACCTTTGTCCTGTGATACCAAGACAAGCTGAGGTACAGACACCAGCACATCAGATTGATAAATAATATCCCAAAATATTCTGTTTTGGGACAGAATTGCCATGCTATGCTCCATGGCTGTCAAAAATCCAGGTGCACTGCTGTCACAGGGCAAAAGCTCCTTGGAGGGCTGCTCAGAGGGTGTAGGAACTTGTGGATTTTTGTGAGCATGAGGGGCTTTTGGTCCCTTTAGCTATAGAAGCTGCAATTGCAGAGAAAGATTAACAGCTCCTTGCCCATGACTGAGGAGTCTGATTGCCCACTGCTCATCCCCACAGAGCTTCCATGCTAAATGGTTGTCTTGTTTAATAAGTTCAGTATTTTCCTTTTACACTTCATGTGTGAGAAAATCTGGTAACTCTCTTGTGGAATTTGTAGAGGGCTTCCAAAAAAGCTGAACAACTTTCAGCCCTTGCTCATGCTCTGGATTCTTTTTAGAAACCTGCAGTAATCAAGTCTATTTTTTTACAGCAGCAAAAGCTTGGTTTTTTTTCCTCTCAGCCACTTAGACCATGTGTGTCACAGTTCTTCCTCTTTTCCTACAAGAAATGGGAACAGCTGGACATTGTAATCGTCCCTCCACACTTTCAGTGCAAAGTTTTCATTACAGAATATGTGTATTTCCCTCAGCTTCAACCTGCCCTCCTCTGTAAGCATGGTTTGAAGAGCCATCGGTAAGGAACAGCAGCCTTTAAAAGGCAAGGATTTGCCGGAATATTCTGAGAAATGTTCTAATGAACTCTGTGTGAGACAACATTTTGATGACTGTTACAGTAACCCAGCCCTAGAGATAAATTACATGCTGGACTTGTCAACCATGACGAGTTCTTTTAAAAATCCACTACAATTTATGGCACAATGACCAAATCTGTCATACAGCAGTTGGGTGTAATTTACAACGTAATGTACTAAAATACAGCCACCCTAACAACAAGCCATATAAATCACATGGGGAAGAAGCAACCGTTTGTCAGGGAAAACAAAGGAAAGATGTCAACAAAGAGAAAAGGATTTCTTTTCAGCCTTCCCCTACTTTGGGGTCTAATCTTGCCCCCGTGAAGGGCACTGCGGAAGTCTGGATCAACAATGGAAAATCAGAATTTTGAAAACTGACACTGTTAATCAGGGCTGACACCACTAAAGACAATGCTACTGTGTGGGGCTGATGCAGCCATCAGCCCAAAGCCTGCAGGAGGTTTGTGTAGCTGGGGCATTTCAGCTCCTTGGTGAGGCACGTGCTGAGGGGAAAGAGTTTCAAGGTCCCTGTGCTTTGTGCAAGAGTGAGTTTTCCCCTTGTGGTGGAATATACCCTTTATTTCCCTTCTGGACTGCAGAATATTCAAGGATCTGACTTACACTACATCAGGTAGATCAAAATGCATCTACATCCCCTGTTTGATGTTCAGTGACAGATGATTAAGAAGAGTACAAGAAATAGGACAATTTCAGGGTGTTTCAGGCCCTGGTACCTCCTCCCAGCCTCTCATGATCGGCTCTTTGTGATTAAAAATCAAGAAAATTAGGCTTGGGGCACCTGAGAATTCTTCCCAGCTGTCTTTGGTCCCATCTTTGTCTTGTCTTTCTTGTTGTGGTGGGTCAGTTTTCCTACAGAAATGTGTTTTGTGTGTAGGTTTGTGGCTACACAGACTCAGTTACCAGATCAAACCGCTGGTTACATGATCAGCCATGGCACTTGTCATAATAATCAATTCTGATTTTACAGTCATCAGCACTCATCAGGGTCAATAAGAATCTTTCCTCTGACCTTAACAGGAGTTGGAGCTGATCCCAAACATCCTGGAGTTTGTAAGCCTAAATTTTTATCTTCTGCAATGCTACAACAGTGATATTTATTGAAACTTAGCAGAAAGAATTGTTGTTGTTAGTGTGCCAGGCTAAATATAATTCCATCTCTTTAATGTGCTGGTGTGGTACCATTAATTTACAAGACAGCAGAACAGAGTGGTGATACATAAATCTGAAATTCCAATTAGGAAGATGCACCCCAGTTTCTGAATACCTCTACAGTGACATTTCTTTCTAATAAAACAGCCTGTCTCCAAGAAAGACAGAGATGTTTATTTTATAATCCCTATTTATAAGATGCTGCTTTTTATGCCCAGTATAAAACACAGAGGGACTATTGTTGTTGATAGAATAGGATGTTTGGCTTCTTTTCCACCATGGTGAAATTTTTCCTATGAAAAGAGAACAGAGATGACAATTTCGGAACCCTTGTGAAGCAGAAGGGAAAGGTGAGTGCTGAAAGAGGCATTACTTACTCTTCTAATTGGGGAGTTTTCCTGTAGCACTTGCCAGCCCAATATCCAGGAAATTCTCAAGCAACCAGAGCTTTCTGGCCAGTGACACCCAGGCAAATGTTCTCATCTCAGTGTCACAGGTGAAACCTGAGGAGGGAGGGGTTTGGGTGACACTGGGAATGGACAGTTCATTGTCTGAATCCCCTCCAAGCAAGCGACCAACCCAAGTTTCCATGGCTTGTTTTGGGTAATGGAATTTGTTAATGACTGGTCCATTGGCTGAAATTGTAGAGGGTCAGAACAGGATGGGAGGAAGCAGGAGTGGACAGAACGCTGATCTGAGCAGCTCCACCACTCTGGTGGGGCTTTAACGCTCTGGTGACCTTTAGCAAGCTGCCTGGATTCTTGGTCCATCTCCAGGTGTTAAATGGGTTAGTTTGAACCTCCCTTGCAAGGGTCTGCTGAAACTGAGAGTTTAAGACTGTGAGATTGTTCATGGAAGTATTTGGGAGAATCCAAGATACCTGCAGGAAAAAGCCCTCAGAAGTTTAAAAAGCCCAAATCCTCTTTTATCTGGGTATGGACCTCTTAGGGTTCTGTTTCAGTCCTTTAAATTGGCAGGTAAAGACTTGAGTAGAGCTGAGGATCTAGCCTGAGGAAATGAAGTTTTTCAGGAAGCAGGAAGAGGAAAGCTCCTATTTTGCCCCAGAGGAGCTCTTTGCCGCCTTAATTAAAAGAAACAGAAAATTTTTCATTATGCTGATGCTGGAGAAGCAAAAAAGACAATCTGCTTTCTTTTTAGAGGAGAAACCTGGTGGCAATAGGAGAGAGAAGAGCCATCAACAAACAAAAGCATACATAAGATACAAAGCCATTAGAGACTCCTAACATTCACACTGGCATCCTGCTCTGGGAGCTCGCAGAGCTGCTCAGACATTAGCTAATTACATTTGGCACAATCCTCTCATCTTACATGCAGGCAGACACATTAGGTTGCCTCCTTAGCTGGTATAAAGTTTGGATTTTGGCAGCGTGGCTCGTGCCCTCCAGCTGAGGACAAGCCCCTTTGTTTCCATTTTTTATATGGAATGAAATTTCACAAACTCTGCCTGCAGTTCCATACAGTAAGGAAGGAGCAAGATGAAGGTTCCACCCTCTGTAAGCACGGTTCAACCAGGAGCTCCCAAGCTGCAAAATTAAGATTTCTTTTTGTTGGCCACAGGGTAACACAACTGCCCTGACAATGAAACTTGACCCAGATCATGGTGAAAGAATCCCAGAAGAACAGCAGAACTGGGAGCTCTCCAAACCTGTTGAGGGCTGCAAGGAAGTTAAAAGAAATAGAAGAAAATGGTGGAATTGAGGTTTCAGAGATAGAAAGAGACCTGATCATCCTCATCTGGCAGAAGCACTGCAATTGATTTCTCTGACCAACTGATCAGGCCTACAGAGTTTTTGGAGGGAAGTTTTTCCACTGGATTTTGAGACGGAGGAAAAGAAAAGCATGGATGGGGAAAATACAACTTCTTTACCTGTGCAAATGCTAATTTATCACTGCCACGTGCAGAATGAGAAAAGCAGGAGCACAACAGAACTTTAAGAACTTACTTTTCTTTAGTGTCTGTAAGTCAAAGAAATCTGTGTTCTTGGTTCTTTTCCCTGAGAAGCAATTACCTCTTGATAATGAGGGGGGACAAAATAAGGCCATTAATCAGTAAAATATTTCACATCAGTGGTCACTGTGCTCACCTGGCCTTGTTTCCCCTTATTGTGGCTGAAGGACCAGCAGCATTTCTCCCCAGTGGGCCCTCTGGAAACTTTGACAGGCAGGGAAGCAGCTCATGAAAATCATCAGCTAAGAAAGTCACTGGGTCACCAATTCCATCATCCAGCAAATGTGACCCACCAGGAAACACACATTTGAGCCCAGACGGGTTCACAGATATCACATATTTATCACTGCCTACAAGTTCAGAGGTGTCATTCTACTGTCTTTCCCTGCAAAGTGATGGCAAACATATACTGAGGTAATCAGGGAAAAATGTAAAATGTACCTTCAGCTGGAAACCCGGGAAATGCATCTAATGATGCTTGGCTTTTCAATACTGATGTTAAGAAGGCGAGAATTAATCCATATTCTGGAAATAACTACAGAATAAACTCAATGCCAAAAACCTGAATAACAAAAATAAAACAATTAATGCAAAAAAATTTGTCAGGAGTCTTACAATGACCCTGTGTTTCGGCTATATTTTTATAAAGGAGAGGAAGAATGAAGAGCAGATAGAGACAGTGCTGTTTAGATATGGAAATCAGTATATCTGTACTGAGTAGATGCTTCTTATACTGTAGGTATTGTTAGAGGAATGTTATAAAACATCAAGAGAGTCTGATCTGGACATGCTGGGTGCTCAACCCTTGCCTTTGTAAGGCATGATAACACTCGATATGTGTAAAATGCAGAATAAGCTGCTGCCTCTGAGAGATTTCTCTTGGTCCCGCAGCCGGGGAACAACTGTGATGAGAACACAAAACACGAGGTGGCATCGTTGCCATTTTGGTCGGAGGTACCTGGTTGCGCTGCACAGAGGTAAACGCTGTCAATGTGCTCTCTTCCCTTCCTTATGTCCTTCCTTGCCCGCCCAAAACTTCCAGAACTACAAGAGCTGAGCCCAACTTAAGATCTTGAGAAGGAGCTGTTGGTTTTTTTCAGTGTTGCTGAAGCAAAACAAAGGGATCTGATCCAGAATTCCTGCATCAGTGACAAGTTACAAAGCCTGAATAGCTCATGGATGCAACTACTGGGAACAACTCCCCTTTTCAGAGCACAAGTTAATGTTTCTCCTGGAGTGTCCTAACGGTTTCTGACAGATGTCGCTTACACTGAGGCGGTAAATAAATCAACAGTGACATAATAATCAAATGATACTGATTAATAAGCCAATGGTTGTCGTAACATCTTTCCCCTGAAGAGTTCAAAGTGTACTGTAAAAAATGAATCTTCATTTAATGAGACTCTAAATGGTTTCATCTGGTAACTTTTCAGTGCAGGGATTTCACCCACAGGTGCCTGCTCTCCCCACCCTCATCATACAGGGGATCAAGAACTGGGCTCCTCTCACCTCCACAGCTGCAGCAGTTCTGGAGGACACACCTGCAGAGCAGCCAGAACCTTAAAAAAGGTGTCTGCGTGAATTTTCAAATCAGGATCCTCCCATATTTCTCCAGTTTTTCTGTACTGAATGGTCACCCTTTGCACAGTCTGGGAGTCTGGCAAGCGATGCAGGAAACCTTTAGCAGAAAGAACAGCAATAAAAGAGAAGCTTTTGGGAACAAATGCGTGTCTGATTAATACTCTGAGTTTGCCTGGCATTTCTGCCACTTCACAGCCTCCATAACTTCCACAGAAAAAATGGCCCTTTGGGGAATGCACCACTCAGTGTAATTCTGAATGAATCATAGAATGTTTTGGGTTGGAAGGGACCTTTAAAGCGAAAATAATGCGAAACAGCTTTACTTTATTGGACTTGAGCACCAATTCCCTTTGCTGGGCATTGAATTCAAGGCTTCTTCATTGTTCATCAAATTCTGTATGACAAACTTGGGTATGAAAGGAAATAATAAAATCCCAACAAATGCTTTCATTTTACTATAAATTTGTCCTTTTCATCTTTTCTCTATTTATTTTGTTTGGCCTCTATGGATTTTCCAGTGCAATCAGTGCCTGTTCTGACACACTTTCTGATTGTCTTTACTATCCCTTTTCCCTGTGCTATCATCATTCTCCTCTCTCTATGTGCTGACATAAATCTCACTGATGTAAGTGCTCTGCAACACGCAGCCTTTACCATTTCACTCTGAATGCAGAGATACAGGAGGAGAATTACACCTTACAATAAAAATAAAACTCTTGTGAAAAGACTGCCATTTTTAAATGTTCTGTCTAAATTCTGCAGTGCTGCTTTGACAGTCCTAAAAACTGATGTTCCAAACCTTTCTAGTCTGTGCATGACTGGGCTGTGCTGTGGCTTTCATTGCAAAGGCTGAGGATTTGGCAGCACATCGTCAGGAAGAGCTGCCTCCCACCAGTTTAGGATACGTGTTACTGGGACAGGAGGAAAGGGGTGACAAATTTCCTCATTAAACCAGTAGAAAAGGAAACTCACGGTTCTCACCTTCAGCAGGGCCAGTTCTACACTCAGTGTCCTGCTGGTGTGGAGGTACAGCCAAATCCTTATTGTCCCTGGCTGGATTATCCAGGTAACTGGAATCATGTCGCACACAGCCCTTTTATAACCCCTCCATGCACGATTTTGAGAAGGGAAGTTCTGCTCAGTGCATTTGTACACTACACTGCTCATATTTATTTGTTTTTCTCACTTCACGAGAGAGCCAAGACAAGCAGCACGCAGCAGTCAAGCGTTCCTCTGTGATTCAGCTTCCTTGGCACGCAGAGCATGGAAAAACCAGCCCCGCTGTAAAGGAGACAAGTGCCGGGGGAAAGCGACGCCTCTGCCATGGCTTTGTGTCTCCACGAGAGGGGTGACCAGCCTTGTGGGAGCAGAAACACAGATTGCAGTCCTCGCAGGCAGCCCTGGCAGGGCAGGGCTGGCAGAGAGCTGAGCACGTCTCTCTGTGCTGGCAAAGTCGAAGCTGCCCAGGGGTTCTGTGCCTCCCTATCAGTTTTGTCCATCTTCATCATGTTCTCTTTCAGTTCTCATGCCCAGCTGTCTTAATCTTTCTATGTCACTTCCAAAATACTTCATTTGTTTCAAGCCTGGTATTTCTGACAATATCACCCCTCCTGCTTGCTGCAAAAAACCAAACCAACCAACCAACAACAATTTAAAACTTAAAGCTGTGTTTTAAACATGATCATACTTCTGCAGAGTTAACTGGGAAGACACTAAGGAAGGCAGAAAACAATTAAAGGGAAGAACACATTTTATGTTCAGCTTGTGGGCATTAATACCAGCTTTTGCTTTTGCAGTGTCTCGTATACATTCCTATTTCACAAATATATTAAAAGTGTTTACATTTTATATCAACTTTAGGCTGTAGGTAAGAAAATCTTCAGACTTTGACACAGTCAAACTGCAGACTGTGTGTGGGCTGAATTTATCCTTCGATTTTTGTGTGAAAAGGATTACCATGTCCAGAGTAAATATATCCAATGTATATGCCCAGAAGAGTCATTCAGAAATAACCCCAAAACACTGCTGTAAATATTTAACCTGTAATGTATTTTTTGTACACAGCCATAAAACTGTCCATCATCATTCCTATATTCTTATTTTAATGTCAAGCCATATAACCTCATCTTTTAAAGGCCTGAAAACAAAATCTGGTCAAAAGCAAGCTGGGTTGTGTTACAAGAGTTACAAAAAGCAGTCTCTTCCTACCTCTCAAGGCTCACTGTGTCGTGTAAAGATCAAGCTGCTTCTTCATGATCTTCTGCCTCATATTGGCACATGAGATGGATTTGCTTTAAATGGAAGAGCTTTCAGGGCAGCCAATTGAGACAGAAAACTGGAACTAACATCCTGTGGTAACCGTTTTGTGGGAAGCACTGGTGTTGCTCAGAGCACACAGCAAGATCTCGAAGCAGGGTCCTCCACTGAGAATGGGAGCCGAGTAACGCCAAACACCGATGCGGTTAGATAGCGTTCTTGTTTATTGTTCAAAACAAGCAGGATTATGTAGCATTTCCAACTAGTCATCCGTTGTCCACGCACTGTAACTAACTCTAGGATTGGATACTTAGGTAAAATCAAGCCCGTCTACTGTCTACTAATTGGATAACATACGGCAAACAAGTGTCCTCCCTCCTCCCAGCTTGCGGTTATCGCATCCCGTTAAACCTCCCTTTTTCCTCACGGACACCTCAAGGACACTCTCAGCACTCAGTCATGTTAATCTCAGCACTCAGAGCAAGCAGGCCCTGCTAAGTCTGGCTTGTTCACTGCGTTCAGATACAGACCGTGTCCATTCTGCTCTAAGAATTCTTCTACAAGATCTCTTATTCTCCCTAAAAGTCTAAATTTAATGTAATGTACAGTTGGGGTTTTTTTAACTCGAATTTATGAAATAACTTGATGTATTAAAAAAACCAGTCAATGACAATTGAATTTGGATTGTTATCATCTTTCACTCCAGTCACATCCTGTCAGGGAAGTGCCCTCACATTGCATTGGGATGTGCTAAAAGTGCTGCAAGGTTTCCATGGCCTGTGTTGCTCTCTGTGACAGAAAATGCTCCCTGACATTTGCATGCCAAGTGCTTTGCATGGCAAAGGCTGAGTTTGTACAGCACATCATGTGCTTCAGCTCTGTGCCCTTACCCTGCCTTCTCCTCTGCTGCTGTGGCATTACACTCTCGTGGTCCTTAATGAACGGCAGGTTCACTCTGTAGCTCTTCTGGCAACAAACCCTAGGACATAACAACGTTTAAATTAATGGACACTGTGCCTTCTCCAGGATGTGAGACATTCTACAGGTGCTGATAAAACACTCTTAATATTACAGACTTGATGGGGCTATCCAGGTACAAAATTTATTTCTCTTGACCTCAAGGGGAAGAAAAAAAAAAAGCTCCAGCAAAGACTGTTTGTAAGAATGGTTTGTCATGCTGATCTTACAGCTGTGGAAACCACCACAGAGCTGAGTGATGAGGGAACACATCTAATGGTAGCTGGAAATGTTACGGGAGAGACTGCAGAAAAAAGCACTGGTGGAAATAGAAACAATTCCGCAGGAAGAAGATAGAACGTTGCTTTTTCCACAAAGCTGCTGGAGCACAGGATCTCTTCTGTTTGCAAAGGCAAGATTTATGGAGTATTTTCCAGAAAGTACATACTGCTTGCACAGCAGCAAAATGGTTATTCTGCCACCCATGCAAAAAAAAAGTACATATTATCTGAATTTACTGAATGCTGAATTAGGTTGTTTGGGTGGAAAAAAAAAATAAAAGGAAAGAAAAAAAAAGGCATAAACTCTGTTCGGATGAGTTGCTTCCCCTTGTCATTCAGAAAGCCATCAGGTAACATACCTGCAGTCCAACTTTCTTAACCACCTTTCTGTTTATGGACACCTTTTGACACCTCTTCATGTTTTACCTGTAGGGATGACGAAAAATATTCTGTAAATGCTTGCCAACTCAATAGTGATTGCTATCTCCCTTCCAGAGAGGATGCCACATATGCTGGCCTGAATGAGACATCCTAAAGAAACCTGCTACTTAGTACTTCCGAAAATTAAAGTTTCTTCAAAGAAAAGCAGTTTTTTAGAGAGGTTTCAAGATAGGTACCCAAATACGAATGCACCCAATTCATTAATCACTGTTGAAAAGCTTTGTTCTTTCAGCTGTGAAAAACCCCAACCATTAAGTAGAAGACACTAAATATTTTTTACATTAGATGCTTATAAAAATACTGTATTAGAAAATAAGGTAGATTTGAACAAACTATGAAGAAAGTCTGTGTTCAGTGCCATGCTGTGCTAGTGGCATAACTGTCAAGTCTTGTGGATTTTCCTAAGGCTACTGTATCACTTTGCCATTCTTCTTTTAAATGTCATGGGGAATTTAATACATTTAACATCAACGGGTATCTAATTACATCTCTGTGTCTCCTTATCAGCGTCCACCACCACTCCAGACATCCTCAAGTAGCCCTTCACTGGCTGCAGTTTCCAGACTCCCCCTCTTTGACCAGATCTCTCTCCAAAAATACCCTTTACTCTTTCTGCCTCCCACTGTAGGGTGAATGCTTCAATTCTCTGCTCCTTTGAACACCTGGAAAGTCAATTTAACTCACTGTTTTCCTTCAAGTGAACATCTTTGTTGTCCTTGCTACTGCTGTTTCATTCCTGCTTGGGTGCCAAACCCCTGGAGAGACAGACACCCATTTTCTCTCTGTTATTCCCTCCAATCACTCATGCAGTAAAACACCCGTCAGGTTCCTTAGCAGAAATCCCAGCGTTAGCTGTCAAATCCTAAATCACCCTCCGAGGTGCTTGGTGTGTCCCACATGGTAATAAGTGACATTTTACTGAGCACGCAACACCTTGAAGTTGCAATCCCCAAATTCAGAAGGTCCTTTTCCTAAAGTTTTGGGAAGCACTGTGTACAGAAGAGGAAGTAGCTGCTGAAAGGTGGCTGTGTTAAATAGCAGCCCAAGCTATTTCTACATGTTAAAAGTCAGAACTCTGCTTGGAAGAGCCCAGTACTTTCATTCATCCCCACCTGGAGAAAGTGAAGACAAATAATCAAGCTTGTCTGTATTAATAGTAATATTTTTCAAATATTAACCTCCATAGCTGTGAGCTAGTCAGACATTAATTAGAAAAGAGAAAAAAGCAAAGAAGGATTTAGTAATTTCACCTGACTTTGATTTCTATGCCTTAGTTAATCATCTGTGAAACGGGGTACTATATTTACCTGTTCTGCTGAGATCTAACAATAATAAATCAGTTGAAGAGGCATCGATCAATCTCAAAGAAAAGCCCCAAATTCAAGAAGATGTTTTATAAGGAAGATCCTTTGCACAAATACTTACATCCTCTTTTTAAAAATATATTTTTTTACAGAGAAGTCAAAGCTAAACTGGTGTCTGGAAAGCTTTGGGGAAAAAAATCCAGTTAGTGTTTAATCTCTCATACAAGTCCCACATTTTCCTTCTCATTGTGAAGAAAATGTGTGTCATCTGAACTGGTGTGCACACACACATTGCTCATTACACAGGAACCGTGAAGAATTAGGCTTGCATTTTGTACATTTGGCTCATATACTCCCTGTCTGTGGAAAATGAGATTTTTAATTTTTCTTAGAATTGGGTGAAGAAAGCAAGCTTAGAACTCTAATCTGCTTTGTAAAACCTTTGACTGGTTAGGTGGGGGCTGAGTGATAAATGATAGCTCCTCAGCAGTGATCCGTTGTTCCACCACAGCTGCCACGACCGCAGCTTCAACATTTACCTCTGTCAACATGATGTAACATTTAAACCTTTGCACTAATGCAGGTCCTCACTCAGCCACCAAGCACTGAAAAATCCAATTTGTGTAAGTAAAGCTAGCATTGGACAAAAGGCTTCATATTGAGTCATGAATTCTTAAAAGAAATCTTTCTGTTAGAATCGCACTCAGCTGTATCTACAGGTTATCTGCCTGCTACAGAATCTCTTTCCCAGCTTTGAAATATAAACATGTGCACAAGTGGGTTAGGGTTGTGTGCGCTCTCAAAATTATGTCTGTATGAGCTACATGAAGATTTGTGAATTTGGGGTATGAGGCTACAAGGCAGCTCTACTTGTAATCCATTAATTGTTTTTCCTTCTATTCTGTTAAATTGTGTTTGCACTTGAATATACTTCCAGCAATATATTGTAGCAATGAGTTCCCAAGTTTAACCATGCTTGAAAACACTTCCCATTGCTTTAAATTTTCTGCCAGATAACTTAATTTGGTGTGCAATAAATCTGGTGTCAAGGGAACTCGTGAATAACCACTCTCTAATGACTTTTTTCCCATGCACTCTGTGATGTCACAGAGATCTGTCATAACCCTGTCTCCAGCCATTTCTTTCCTGCCCTGAACAGCCTCAGTCTGTTTAACTGCTTCTCATGTGGAAGTCATTCCAGATCTCTACCATATCTCACCACTTTTTTTCAACCAAACTTTGCTACTTGTGAAACCAGCCTGGGTGAATGGGAAAGACAGGAATTGATAAAGCACTTTAAAAATATTTCTATTTTTCCATAACATATTTTCTTCTTTAGCTTCTTCTTCATTCTTAGGGTCTTTCTTGCCTTTTTGACAGCTCCTGAACAGTCCCAGAGCTCTCCCCAAATGACTCCAAGAGCTCTTTCCTGAGTGGTAATTTAGAGTGTAGCAGAGCATGCTGTCAGCCTAATAATGATAATATAAATATCAATTAAAAGATAATTAGCAGTACTAAATGGTAAACGTGCCTTTCTGGTCCAGTTTGACTTGGAAGGAAATGAAAAGATTTTAAATCACTTAGATTTTTAGTGAACTGCATTGCAGAGCCAACAGATAAATGCTCTGTCAGGTCTATCAAAAGAGGCAAAAAGAGGTTTGCAACCAGAAGCTGCAGAACTGGAAAACCTGGGAAAAATCCAGAGCTCTCTGCATTTATACTCTGCTGCCAGCCTGTATCTGGGAGACCTGCTGACAAACTCTCCTTTATGCCAGTCTATTGGTTGTTCCCCATATGTAAACGGGTGAAAAAGCCATTCACCACACACCAGGACTGCTTCTCTCCCCTCATTTATCAGGCTAATTCCATAAAATGCTACTTTTACACCTCTGCTATCCATAGACACGGTTTGTCTTGACTGAGATCCCAGACAGAAAACACAACAGCTTTGAAGAGCTTTACCCTGCAAGTCAGAGCATAAACTGTTCACTGTTCTTACCACCCACTCATGAATAATTTAAATACACGTTTTGTCAACATTATTATATTGACTAAGAAAATGTTGAAAACCTAAATTACTGTTTACTTTTAGCGGTATAAAAGTTCAGAAGCAAGACATCTTTTACAAAATACCCATCACTGTCATACATAATTGATAGAGTAAAATCAGCTACTAAATATCACTTAATAGCTGGCTTTGTTCTGTAATGATAATGTATATGGAATTCCTGTTGAGTTCAGTGGGATAAGCCTCCAAGGGAAGGCTGTGGGAATATACATACATCTATTACTAAATGTTTTCAATTTGCATATTTATTAGCCAAAAGAGAAAAAGGAAGAAAACACAGATTTGGCTGGGATCTCAGTATTTTCTCCTGATTCTGCAAGCTGCAGTAAGAGAGGAGGATGCTGTGCTGCTGGTTTGACTGTACCACTCCCTGCTGACTGCACAGGGACAAAGTCAATCCAGGATTTGTTTATGGTGCACGGCACAGAATTAATAACGTTCCACTGAAATGGTCATTTCTTGAAAGAAGAGAAACAACAAGATACAAAGGACAAAAGATCCCCAGCACCTCGCTCCTTCCCCTTGGATTCCAGCAGGTCAGTATGGAATGGGTCAAACTGTTGGATTTGAGAACTAAAGCTTCCAAGAGCCAGTGTGTGGCACAGAGCTGCTGGAAAAGGTGTTCACTGGAAAGAGGAAAACCAACATGTTACATTCTAGTGAGGGAAAGAGCCCAGCTGGCACCCTGTGGGCTCAAACAGACACATCCAGTTATTTCTGTAGCAGGAGATTTTAATTATCCCAGTGGGTTCTAGACACCTCTCAAGGTTTTTCTAGTATTGACACATAACTCTGTGTCCTCAAAGAATATTTTTGGATGTGAAATTTCTGATAGGCTTGTCTTGATGACGTGCTCAGTGCTTTCAAACCTAGGAGAATTCTGGCATTTATCCCATCATGGTGTGGATTCTTGGGGGTTTGGATTCTAAAGGAGCTTCTAAGTTTTGCATTTAAGTAAAAACAGTGTGCAAGTTTCAAATGTTGAGCCCATCTTTTTCCAAATCAAGATTATCTTTGGCATTCAGCTTGTTCCATGTAAATATAGAAAGACAGATTTGCTGAGCAATTGGGTTAATGAACTTAGACCAGACCAGACCGTGTGTATTAGTGACAAATCCAAACTACAGAGAAACAAACATGGTACAAGCACTGTCTTCTCCCTCTCTCTTTCGTAGGCCCACTTCTACCTTGGCTGATTTAATTTTATTTTTGACAGCCTTTCCTTCAAATGAGCCCAATCATGAAAGCCACACCACATTAAACATTTTATGCAGTTTAGAACTTGCTGAGTGAATGTCAGCAAGGCAAATAACGTGTGACTGTGCTTCTGCACACGTGCACATACAAGGCCTTCATCAGAATTCAGTCATTTAATGTTAAAATTTAACAGTTGCTATCAGTAAAGACGGACTATATCCCTACCAAGTCCTGAAGTTCTCAGAATACAATTTCAGCAGCTGAACAGCAGCTCGGGGTGTACCTGTGATGTGTCTGTGTCGCTGTGAGTTTCACTCTGTCCTACCACGGGAGGGCAGGACACCAATCTTCCTTCAAACGTACCTTTCTGCTCCAGGGTGGCTTGGAATCCAGACACTGGCATAAAGAGTAATAAACGACTCTAAGGTCATCCCTTTTTTCTTCTTTCCTGACTTCCTCATGTGGCTGTCTCCTGTGGGAAAGAAGAAAGTCTGGAGTTAAAAAGTAGTATGTGAAATTCAGGTAGAGCTGACAAAACTGTTTATTGCTTTCATCACACTTCCTCCTCTTCTTAGCTTTTAAAAGAATACTTAGATGCATTTCTAAATTGTTAACAACTGCACTTATTAGCATTTATTAATATTGAAAGTTGGATAGTTCTATGTTTACCAGGATATATAATTTTCATTTATTTCTAATATGCTCACAGTACTTTATAAATTATAAATACAGTATTATTTGTATTCACACATTTATATTACTGCTTATTATTAGCAATTAAGCATTTATGTGAAATCAAATTCAGAGGCAGAGGAAATAATGTGACTGATTTGTCTGAGAAAAGATGCTGACTGCTGGCATTCCCTTCCACTTGTTTTCTGTTGGAATCATGCCACTGGAGGTGGTAGGATTACATACATGAGGCCAAAGTTTCAAGATGTGCTTCAAATTCTGTTCAGTTTTTCCTGGGTTATCATATTGTGGGCACAGAAAATAATAAAGGTTAAGTTGAAAAGATTCACCCCAATGAAAACAGTCTTGGCCAAATCAGTGTAACAGAAAACTGAGCTTTTTACAGGCTGTGGGTGCTGCTCATTCCCACAAGTCCCTTTGACCTGTTTTCTCCTTCCATCACACTGTCTCTCAGGAATACTTTGTTTCTTTCCCACCTTTTCTAGCTGTTCAATTAGAGACCATTTAGAATGCTGGATACTCAATGTCACTAGTAAATATGATACTTTACTGTTGAGAATTACTCAGCCTGTCTGTACAACTTGATTGGGTTTTTGGTCTGGTGTTTGTTTTTGTTTTTTTCTTTTTCTTTTTTTTTTTTGTTTGTTTGGGGTTTTTTTTGGTTTTTGTATTCTCAGGAGAGATTTTATTTCTTATTTTTTATTAATGGTTATATATGGCTGTCTCAATTCATGACTAGAGCATGATGGCATCTCTGATGACTGTGGAGAGTGAGTTTTCCAAGTTGACAGCCAGTTCATGAGAGGAAGGTGGTACCTGGGAGTGACAAAAGCCACAGCAAAGGGATGAGAAAAGACTGCTGGAGATGGATGAGCTTTTGATGCACTAAAGCTCCACAGGCCTGTAAGCTCCAGAAGAGTCCCTCTGTCCTCCTGAGCAAGGATTTAATCATCACCCAGTGAGAGCTGGCAGGTGGAAGACAATTCCAGAGTAAAAATGGGCGTTAGAGGTCCAGTGGGAGCCAAAGGACTGAAGACAATTCAGTGATCAAATGGAAAGAAAACCTGAAGAAGGTTGTAAGTAATACATTTAGAGTCATGAAGAAACCCAGCTGCTTCTGCTGAGTGTAATTCTTTTTTATTCTTGGTGCTGTGGGGTCCCACACTGGGGGAGCAAAAGCATGGCACAAGCTCACCCGGCTTTTTCTTTTCTTTTCTGAGGTAGCTGTGAAACCTCTCCAGAGTTCACTCACCTTCTTACTGCCTTCTAAACGTCCTCTTTTTAAAACCACTTCAAGCACTTTTTTCCCCCATGCTTGCCAAGTTTACAGCTGCTCACTTTAAGCATTATCCCTTTCTAGTCCATCCAAGGGAAGTACCTCAACAGCAAAGAACGACAGAAACTGGAAACTGTCGCTTTTTAAAACCTCTGCCCTCAGATCACCCAAAGCCCTCTGAGCTGACTTACATGTTTATTTGTTCCTTTGACTCCTCCACATCAGAGGAATATTTGGGTGGCTGGAACTCAGTTCTTTCTCATGTGCCCCGAGCCTGCTGGGCTGCTTTCGGTGTGCTCTTCCTCTCCAGTGATTCCTGACCAAGTATATGAAAGTATTCTCCACCTTGCTTCACAGAACTGAGGTGATGCCTGCCAAAAATCATCACAGCTTGGGCAGTGTTCTGATCACACACTATTAAATTGATTGATTTCTCTGTTGCCCGCCATCTTAATTTTTAAAGGTGATTTCACATTCTTCTGTATTCAAGAGTTCAACATTAGTATCTCCCTCTGCAATATGATAACAAAGGACAACAATTCCCCAGTATGAACTGGGAGAACTTTCCCTTACCTCTTTCAGCGTGACACAGGTGAACTATTGGATGTCTTGAGCTTGGCATCACTTTGTCCAGTACTTGGCTCAAAACTGCCTGTCTAATTCTAATTTATAGCAGTACTGGCCTCCCTGTGTGAGCTCAGCTGTCTCTGCCCTGCAGCTCCCTGTTCACTGCTGAATTCCACATGCTCTTGGAAGGCTGCGCTGTTTAGGAAAAGGGAAGGTGCCAGTGCAGCCTGTCAGTGAGCTGGAGGGAACAGGCAGGGTATTACTGCAGGAGAAGGAAATAAAGAAATGACTACACTGTGCTGCCTGTGGGATGACAGCAGAGGTTAAAAATAATAGAAGTAGAAAAAGCAAAGGTGATGGCAGTGAAAGGGATTTGGCACACAGGTACTCTGCAGCCTCGTAGTAAAATGTTAGTAAGGATGTAGCAGCTGATCCAAGTCCAAGGAGCATCTTACCCCACACTACAGGACATCCCTGCCAGTGAATGTGATGCTGACTTTTAAGTCAGGTGTCATCAGACTTTCTTTCAAACACAATCCAGGCTCGAAAGCTGGGCCTTATTTGTTTTACTAACAAGTAATAACTCTCTTTTCTTACCAGAGGAATTAAAGCACCCAAAGGCCGCAAGATGCTCATCACTCTCGGGCACAGGATATGACTCTTGGTGATGGTCCTGTGCAGGGCCAGGAGTAGGACTCTGTGATCCCTTTGAGTCCCTTCCAGCTCAGCATGTTCTGTGATTCTGTAATTTCAGGCACCAAATTTCACCAGTTCTCAAGGGGAGCAGTTTACTCCCTCCTTCCTTCTCAACTACAGCAAAAGAAATAAATAACAGAACATTTAATAGGAATGCAGCATATAAAAGAGCTGTAATAACCATCTGATTAAAGTGCACAAAAATATCCACTCATAATTCCATATTTCTGGGGTATTTATAAATGATCCTAAAAGTTCATGGGCTCTTTAAAAAGCCCCCAGTAAAATAAACTCAAAATTAAAATACAGAGATAACCAATGCACTCTTCTACACTGTAGATTTACAACATATTGCTGGAATATGACATCAAATATTTCTCCATTTAAATTCAGGCATCACAATACTCTGTTTATACAATAATTTAATAAATTTAGCTGGGCTGCCTATTTGACAAGTAGGCGAGAATCGTTCATTAAAATGCAAATGTAATCAAGGTGAAATTTGGAATACGTTTATTAAAGTAATTGAGCTTCAGTCAACTGTAGTCACAACACAGATTTTCAAGTGCCGTTCAGACAAAAGGATATGTCTAATTCTTCTACGTTAATATCTTTATCAGCAGGAACATTAAAAGAGTTTTCTGAGCAGTAATAACGTACTGTGGAATATTTCCAGTTTTCTCTGCAGGAATATATTATTACAGATAAGGGTCGAAGACCTGCACAAAGGAGTGACCCAGCATGTACTGCACATACAGAAAATTGGTTGCAAGCGTATTTCAGTGCTTGGTGTAACTATGCACTTCCTAAATTACTCTGTAAATCCTTTAGAGACTCAAGGTCATCGGTTAATTGGCCATTAAAGTGTTGGGGAATTGAACTTTTACTGCTAAGATTTGGGATTCTTGGTGCCTTTGACTAAGAAATTACTCATAAAAATAAAAGGAAATCCTAAATTTGTCTTAGTTATGATTTAAGTGCTAGTAAAACCTTAGGAAGCTGTGATAATAATGTCAGAAACTTTTTCATCAGGGTAAGGACAAACTAGATATTTACCAGGGTTTTTTTTTACATAGTTTCTACTTGTTTAAGTACCCTGGGTCATCTTCACTGCCTTCAAAGGAATCACAGTAAGGTTGTATTTGTCCCAGAAGATCAAGTTTTATAGTTGATAATGTCAGATCTACGGTGTGCAAAATCAAATTCAGAGGAGACATGGTTATTAAAGGACTGACGTGATGCCAAACCCTTGCTCAGCTCAGCTGGTTTGGCTCCAGCCCGAACAGAATAGCCAGGAAAATGGGAAGAAAATTGCAAAGCCCTTGGCTGCCTCACTATTTGATGCAATGGGTGGTGTCACCAGGTGCTTCAGCCTCTAACTCTTCCTGCTCATCTCCCTCTGCCCCATTCCCCGAGGCTGGATTTGCAGAGAATTTATACCAGCTTGATTCTGTAAGGCTGAACATTCCTGGTGAACAAATATTTGAAGCAGTAAATAAAGTAATTATGTATCTATCAAGCAATGTATACATAGGTATTTGTCTGATCATGAAAATTGTTAGCCACCATTTCATAAAATAGCTTATTCAATTTTCTTACCTTAATGGAATCAGCCTTTATATCAACAAAGCTAATGACAGAAAATCTCCTGCTCCGGACACTGTTAGAAAGAATCCAGCCTTTTCCAGAGGCTTACAGCCAATTGTAAATATAAATGAAACCCATGTGTCACTGCTCTGAAAGCCACTGAGAGCACAGGCTAAGGGCCATTTCCTTTATTTTCATAAAAGCATTTCAATGTGCATCTGCAGCAATTCCCTGCTAGACCCATAAAAGCTCCTCTTTGGGCCCTAGGCCAGACCTGCCGAGGCTTTTGGGAGGTACCTACTGGGCACTGCCTCACTTGCTGCAGTAGTGGCAAGCTGGAGAGGAGCTAAGGCTTCCCAGGTGAAAAACAAGTGCAATTTAACCCACACGGCAACTTCAACCATTCCCAGTTAAGTATTTTCTGTAGCAGAAAATGTAGTACAACAATCCATTTTCTTATAAACCAGAAAGCACAGGAGGCAACAACTTTGAATCTACAGCAAATACAGCTGAACCGTTTTCTGAGCAGACTAAAACTGTATTAAAACCCAGTACAAATCTTCTAAATGAGCACTTTGCATTATTTGCAGCCGTGCCATCATGAGCTGTGATCCCATCACAAATCTCAGATGAGGTCAGTGAGTATCTGGACCCTGAAGATTTCGAAGCAATATCCAGTGAAGGAAGCAGGGAGAGCAGGAAGCTGACTTCATCTGGATTAAACTTGAAATCCACACCCTTCTATTTTTCTGGGGGCACCATGGTACTGGAGGGTCTGGTTTTATTGAACATGCAGTAAAATGGAAGTTCTGACAAGCTGAAGGATTCAGGATGTTATGGCAATTCTCTGCAGGAGCACAAGTGTTAACACTACGTTAATCAGATTTCAATTGATTACATGCCACTGCCCTCACTGCTGATTCACTTTTAATAGGTGACTTTAAAAAAAAAAATCATTCCAGTGCCCCAAAATATACGTTGAATGTATCTGCTTTAGAACACATCAGACTCCACTGGAGCTGTTGCTGCATTCTAATAGCTGAAACAATTCTTACATGTCCCTTAACTTTCTGACAAGGTGCTGTAACAGCTAAATAGCAAATAATTGTGAAACTGCAGGAATTGCCAAGATAAAAGAAAATCCATATGTACACAGTGGTTTTCTTATTTACAGATCACGCACAGAACAATAGGAGAGCAAACCTTGCATTTCTTGTAAACTGTCAACAGTGATCCTGATTTACAGCAGTGTTCCATTCTCTTATCAGCAAATACTGGAGCTGCTGACCATTTCCCTCAGTACTGCAGGGCCTTATGTTCAGCATTGTAATTTATATCCATGCCAGTATGTCCCAAATTTATTTACATTGGGACTGTTCTATCACCTTTCCTGAGCAATGTAAGGCAGTCTCGTTGTAAATGAGAATTAGGGCATTGGTCACTTAAAAATTATTCAGTGAGTTATTACAGGGCACACACATTATCCTGAAATTTATTTCTGAAATTACCAAAAGCCCTGGAGTTGAATTTACGTGGTTGTGAGCCTGAGCCAGCAAGTCCTACAATCGAGCTCTGCATTTGGGTCATGCTGCGAAAGCTCAGCATGTGGACAGAAAGAGCTTGCAACTACTCACAGTTCAAATGTAGATACTAGTGCAAATTAATTAGAAATTCTGGTTTGGTAGTGCTCACAGCCAAGTTAGAGATGCCCACACAAGGAAACAGGAACACAGTGGTGACTGCTCCTATCCAATGCTTGAATAATTACACACTAAGAACCGAATGGGTAAACATTCATCCACCCACTTTTCTTTAATTTGGTGAACACCAGATGATAATGACATTAAAAATCTATTAAATGTAGGTACCAACCCACAGAAACTCAGACATCTGTGATCATTCAACATGCTGAACCACTGATGATTCTGCCAAGGAACTAAAGTAGCACCACATCAGCATCTGTCTGGAGCAGTTGAAGACACACAAACAATCTGGAATACCCACATTGTTTCAGATGTTGATTCCCATTTTATTCTCCTGCAGATGAGTACAATATTCTGTGCTCAAATGTCTGTTTAAAAAACAAAACCAGGATTTGCATAACGGGAAAGATGCACATTATCACATGGAAATCTGACCGGGAAATGTGTCAGGAAACAAGTTCAAGTAAGACATGAGCAAATTTGTGGTACATTCACAGAAGGTTGTGTGGCAGGAAATAAAGATCTTCAATAGTCAAAACACCACCCACACTGTGATAGGAGATGTCACAGGTAGATGCATTCATGTAGTACTGCATATTTAAACTGTCTCGCAGTGGTTTTCAATTAACTACAAAGATGTTAAAACACAGATGCTGCTTCCATTGTGAAATGAGGCAGAACCTCTCGTTGGAAAATGAGGAGGTTCTCTAGCACTGAGAAGCCCAAACACATTTGGCTACTGGGAATTACAAAAAACCTGTCTCAGGAGGAGTACATAAACAAAGATGAGCAGGCAAAGTACTTCCAGAGCAGCACCAAAACGTCGGTTTTGTACTGATGAAGGGCAGAGAAATAGACCTGTGAGATTTCAGAGCTTTGCTTTAAATTTTTCTCCAAAAAGCTGTGAGTAAGCTATTACTAAAACTTCAAAGTGAAAAAAAAAATACGTGGAGATTTCTGGGGTTTCCATTTTCTAGCTGTAAGAATGTAAAATAATGACTTTATGTTCATATTACCAATAAAAACTCACTGCTTGTTAAGTGGAATTTCAGTGAGGACCCTGATCCTCCACCAGGAAATAATTCTGCTTCAAGATTTTCATGTGAAAGTAGAAAACAATTCTTATGACTTAATGTCTTGCTTTACTACACTAAGGTATTTACAGAGCAATGACATTTTACTGCAAAATAACAGAAAGCTCATTTTACATGTCAGCATTGTTCGAACATCCAGTGACAATGTGTCATTGGGGTACCAGAAAATGTGGGATTACACTGTTGTGTTTAGATAAGTAGTAAAATCTAATAAGGATGAACTATTTCCACTTAAGAAATCTCAAACATAAACAAATTTTTTTGCCTAAAAGGAAAGGAATTGAGACTCAAAGGAACAGCCTCTGGAAAGGCAGAAATGCTGATAGGAATAGCAGTGTTCCCAGTGATTGATGATAGAGATAATGGTTCATACATCCATACACTTAAATGGCTGTCTTTCCCCATGACTGCTGTCTAATTAATGTGAGCCATCATTCACGTAAAAGAAAAATTTTGCTTCTGGAGGAAAAAAAAAATGCTGCAAACTGCCAGCAGTGACAGTACTAGAAACATGCCAATTAGAGTGATTTCTGCCAAGCAGCAAAAGGGCACAAAACACTGGTTTCCAAGCAACTGACATTATAAAGTATTAAACACACTGGAAACTAAAATTGGCAGATAAACATTTCACCTTCTCAGCACTGCCTTGCTCTCTCTTTGCTTCTTAACTCTACGTTGCCTCTCCTGCCTGTTCCTACAGACTGCACTGTACCTTCCAGTAAACATAAGGGATGCCAGCTTATCACACTCCTAAACACTAAACATCTTCTGTCTGCATATGTTAGAGTAGCACCGGGACAGATTCACAGGTAAGGACGGACAAGGTCGTAACCAGGACTCCAAAAATAACACATGAAAGTCTTTCGGTACAGACTACCATTTCAATCACACTGAAATGGGTTTGTACTAAAGGGAGATCCACAGCCACTATCAGGAAAAGAAATAGGAGAAACTGCTTTTCAGCTTACAGTCAGTCTGTTGTTCCAGGCAGAAAAGATTGATTAGGAGAGGCTGGGATTTCTGCATGCAGAGTGACTTTTAGAGATCTGCCTTCAGGAAACTTGAACCATTTTAAAGAGCAGTCCAGTTCCTAATTTAAACCAGAAAAAGCAGCCGGTTGAACACCGTTGAACTGCCAGCAGGTTGACATTTTGCTTTATCTAACCAGCACAGCCCAAGGAAACAGGAGCACAGGAGGCATTTCCCTCAGACTCTGGCTAATTCCATGCAGAGGTTCCGTGCCCTTTGCAGGTAAGGGCTCGGCTGGCTCATGGAATAGCATGGACACTTCCCCTTTGGGCTTGCAGCTCAAAGCTGTCAATTCTTAGACACTGAGGATGACCACAACTTGTCATTTTTACATGGCACTATGCTTAGATGACTGCCTTTGCAGAGTTTCCAGTTTCTATCATTTTTCATACCTCCTTTTTACACACAAAAAAAGGTATTTTGAGCCAGTCTCAATTGAAGCAATATGCTTTGTTTTAAATACTATTTTTTTGTGAACAGGAGTATGTCCAGTGTACTTGCATGGTCTTGGTGGGCTGAGTTAGTCTCAGAAGTGGTTATGGCAACCTGCTTTTATTTATGGATTAACCACTACAGGTTTCCAATACTTTTGTAATCTCTCTTGCTGTGTGACTGTTCTTCATGCTTCCGCAATTTATTAATTATAAAGACTTCTACTTTCTTGGTTCTCATACAGTACATCCTCATGCAAGCATGAATTACTTAACTTTATTTCTGGATCCCGTTTACAGGTGTCACTGGAACAAAGCAATGAGACAGGATCTCCCTCAGAGCTCAGTGGCATTTTGAAGGGACTGTGCTGCTTGAGTTTACTCAGTTCTAGTAAAAATAGCAATATGAAAAGATAATTCTTAGCTCAAAGCCACAGATATTTGAAGGCTCAAGGACAAAGGTGGTGTCTTTCCTGCCACACTGTATTCCACCCACTGACTCCAACACTGGGAAGTACTAAGCTAATTCCTTCCCATGTTTCCACGCCGTGTGTGGGTACAGCAATATCCAGGAGGGGACAAGGGTCTCCTGGAGTGACTGCGCACAGCTCATCAGGGAACACTTCATACCTGGGAATAGTGACTGATAGTTTTGAAAGATGAGTAGTTTGCCTTCTGTCTCATCATCCTCTTTTATGTCATCATGGGGACTCAAGAAAGTGTCAGAGAATATTACTGACAGGAGGTATGAGGTCATAATTATAAGGTTTATCTTTAGTTTAATTATGTTTTTAATGTGTAAGGCAGAAAATTAAAGCTATATGAATGCAGCTAAGTCTGTTCCGGTAATGACTTCTCAAACATTTCTGAGATAATTTTAAAATTCCTACTACTCTGCTATGTCACTGTCATCATTATAAAAACTTCCTCACACTTTGTTCCATTATACTCTTTCATACAAACAAGCTGCAAGATCACAGACTCTACTTCCTGTGAATATGTATCAATTAACATCCAATTAAGACAACTGCTGGCCGTCCTTTACAATCAGGAGGAAAAGCAGCAAAAACCAAACCCACAAAGGTCATTTGTATTCACTGACTCTCTGTAGTAAGTATTAGCATGCTGCTCTGCTAGCCTGACTGCTTTAATTGAGATTAAAGTTGCTGCCCTGGAGAAGAAAACTCCAGTTTTCTTCCTTATTTCTTGCACTTTCCATTCTGCTTTTTTTCCTAAGATATCTCCTTTTTTAAAGTCTGAAATTATTACAAGAAGCATTGCTGACACAGCCTTTGATCCAAACCAGCAGTGTAGTCATTCCCACTTGAAATTATCTTCTCCTGCAACTTCCTATTTTAATATTTGGTTAAAACCTCTGTGGGGTTTGATTTCTTTGCTGTTCTTACTGCTCTTTTCTTCTACGTGGAGATTTAGCCAAAGTAACAAACACTTAACGTGAATGGCTAACACATTTTCTTTGTGAAAATGTTTCCACCCAGGCACTGGAAATCACGTGGAACTTAGTTTTGAATGCAACTGTGAGTTAAATTTGTGGGACTAGAAGAGGATGGCCGAGGGATGTTTAACAGGTAGGGGGTTTCTTACTTACCAGCCCTTCAAACTCTGCTTGGGATGTGAAAATTTAGTTGAGTTCTCTCCATCTTTTGCATCAGGAATAAAAGGGATTCTGCAACCCAAATTTTATATCCAAGAACAGTTTCACAAAGAACACTGTCCTCTGTGGGCTGCAGGACAGGACTGATCAGGACTGAACAGACAATTCTGCTGATAATGTATATAAAAGACCACAATCATGTCTGTCCCTTCAGCAGCACTGGCTGCTGTAGGGTGGGGAGGGATGAAAGACTAAAATCAGGGAGTTTAATCACTCAGGGAAAAGATATTACATCAAAACACATTAAGATCAAATCTATTCACATCATTAAAAAAATATACATTTAACATAATTTTGCAGATTACATTACCATTAAAAATGCAGTGGAAGGCGAATCTGCATTTATCATAATGTGGCACAGGAAACAAATGTCCTCAGTAAAATCAGGCTAAACAGTCCATCTGTTAGAGCAAACAACTGCACTCCCCCGGAGTAATGGGCTGCAGCTCACAAAAGTCTTTCCCTAGAGATTCTTATTTAGTAGGTCAACTTTGAAATTAGAAATAAAATCAGAGAAACAGAGCCAGCACTGAAGTCTAGAAGAATAAGTGAGTAAGGTATTTACTTCCCTGAGAAACCCAAAGTTCCAATTGTAGCTGTAAAAGTGACAATTAATCTTACATCCCCAATTTGACTTTCATAATTTAGCCCTGAGAGTAATAATATTTAGCCACCTAATACCCATCAGTGCTGCAGAGATGAATAGGACAATGCTTGCACATACTTGAGTACTAGGCGTTATAAGGTTTATCAGATTAATATTCCTAAAAGTATAAGAGAGTGGGAATAAGATTTTTAAAAAATAAGAAAGAATTCAATTAAAATGGTAAGAACAAATATTACCTATGTGTAAAAAAATCTGTAACTTGCATTGAAATGAGTGGTCCATCTTGCTTCATCTAAATGCCTACAAATCAATGTGTTACTATTTAAGCTGAGCAAGTCTTTTAATACCAATTAAAGGAAGATAATTTGCATCCTACAGAACACTTGCAGCTATTTCTTCTACTCATTTGAAAATAAAGAATGCAAAGCAACCAAAAACAAGCTCCAAGCACCTGCAACTCGTAGATCAAGAAGTAAAGTGATCTTTGGCAGATTATCATCAAAAGAACTTTAACTTGACCTCAAGGAGACAATCCCTCTGAAACTTAGCAGAGAATAATGACTGCAGGCAAACATAACTAACAGTGCATTTATGGCAAAACCAAGTCATGCTTTACTAAAATGGCTTATCCAGCCTTCAAAATACATAGGATTTATTATTTTGTTTACAGTTTATTACTATTTTCAGTCAAGTTTATCAAGGGAAAATCCACTAAAACTGATTCAGTTGACTAAGTGAATAATAAAAATAATTGGGGGCAGAGAAGGATAAGAAGGGAAGTATGTGAAATCTAATATTACCACAAGTAAATAGTATAAAATTTAGATATTGCTCTGACATAAAAATTTGAGAGCATTTAAACCACTTAAATTTCACTTTATTGTGAAATGTAAAGCTCTGGTTTCTCTACAGCAGTACATGCAAAGAAGTTGGTTTAAATTCTTTGACTTCTATGCAGTTAATCTCAAACAATGCGAGAGCTTAATTTTTCTTCAACATATGCTGGCGCAATATCACATGTTGTCTTGACTGCCACATTTGCTTAGATTTAACCTAATTATTAAGTTTTTATATAGATGTCTGTCTTATTGCTGCTTGCTTTAATTCAGCTTTCTTTCTCTAGTGAATGCTTTTCAAAGACTCAAAGTCTCAGAAGCTTGTAAACACTCGTGTAATTTGTACCCTGCTGGGGCTGGCAGGGGTAATTTGTCAGTTTTATTTGCAGCAGGCTGTAACTAAACCCTGCCAGATGCAAATCATCTTTTTGTACTCTTTGCTGTTCAGTTGCAAATGAATCTCTTTCCTTAGATTAACACTGCCATCAACGAAGTCAGAAGTTTCCAGAAAAATTTAGAAAACCCTGGAGTCACCTACTGCTAGGCTTATTATGCTGTATAGCAACTGTTTAAGGTAATTCTGAGAAAACAGAGTGAGTGGTCTCTGTAGGCAAGTTTGGAGTGCAGTCTGAACTTGTGAGTGCCACAGAAAGCAGAGTGAAGCCTCGGTACTGTCAGCTTAAGCTGACAGTGGCAATGGTGACACCTGGGTGAAAACACATTTTTATTAAGAGTACAAGTGCCTAAATGGGAGTGTACTCTGCCAAAGCCTGTTCTCGATAGACCTCACTGAGTATGGGTGTTTCGTTTTGTTTGCTTGCTTAGTTTCTAATGTTTATTTATTTATTTGAGACCATAAGAAATGTCCTGCTGGACCAGAAGTTTCTTGTGTCTAGTGGCAATAGAAGATGGTTTCTAGGAAAACAATGTACAACCTTGTACAGCCTTGCCTGGCTAAAGTTTCTGCGTGCTTTGGGTTCCTTCCCTGGACTCAGATCCATTCCCAGTTCTCTAAAGGGGAAGAGCATCTTCCCTGGTTCCTGTGGATCAGACTGAAAGTCACCGCACTGAAAATAAACATTACAGCATGAATTAAGAACAGCTCAGCACAGAGAAGGTATGTGCAGTCTCAGGGTTCAGTTTCAATTACCAAATATTTTCTGAGCTGCTCATCACCTGTGACAGCATCGTGTCATCTCACAAGCATGGAAACAAGTCCGAGTTCAAGTTTGACAGAGATCTTTGCAGGAAGTTGAGCAACCACGACATTCATTAAAATACCAGGCAGGGAGAAGAGCTTGTTCGATTGCCTAGACTTAAAGAATAGCTGCTGTGAGTGCTCATGGATTAACAAACTACAAAACATACGCATCATTTTCAAAACTAAGTGGTGCAAATAAATTTTTCTACTGAGATGCAAACGAGAGCAAAAGTGTCTCCACCAGTCTGGTGTAGGAAAACTTTGTACGCCAGGAAGTATCTTTGGTGCACAAATTGATTCTCATAGGAAGTACCTGTGCAAAATGTATGTATGCTTTATAAATTGTTATGCTTAAATGCTTAAGAAATGTAACTTTTCTCTTGTGAGACTGTTATATAGACTACTGTGTCTAACATAGAAAGAATATCCAATTTCCTAACCCGGGAATAGAAAATTACTTACTTGTAGCTGCTCTTCCCTGAAGATACACTCTGTCATAAACCTCTATTCTGGGTCTGTGCTTTCACCCCCAAGGAAGGCACGGACCCATAAAAAGCCCTGAAGTCAGACACAAGCACAATTTTGGAACTCCCTCAACCATCAGTTTATTCAAGTGGAAAAAAAGGACACATTCCTGCCTATTAAAAAAATTATATAGGTAGATTAATAAAAGACTTCAGATCACTCAGCTGTGTCTGGAGTTCAGGCTATGAAGAACATGAAAACAGTAATTCTTTCCTGCACTAGTTTTAGATCAAAGGGCTCATTCACTGATTCCAAGCAATCCAAAGCTCCAGGCCCTCGGAATTTGTGCCCATGTACTTGAGGTAGAGCAAATGCACAAAAAAGGGGACCCAGCAGACTCAGCTGTGGCTGGAACACTTGCTCTGCTGTGTAGCTTTTGCACAACAGAGCAAAGCCTGAGAACATTCAGGTGCTTAAAAAATTGGAGGAGAACATTTTGCTTTTTGGAATCTTGACTTAAGAAGGCATAAAACTCTTTCCAAATTCGTGTTCCTATCTAAGGTTTCGGCAGAACAAAGGTTCGGAATGTAAGGAGCAGTGACTGACCTCATTCACACACCAAGCAAGAGCTGCTGAACAGCCTCAGCTGGCACCCAGCCTTCGCCTGCTGGAAATACCAACCAGAGATTACTGGACACGTTCAGCATGGAGAGTCTCTTACACTGAACTGTAAGAAAAACAAAAATTAAGTATTTGTCATTACACAAATTTAATAATCACTGTTTGACTTTTTTTTTTTTCCCAGGGATCAGTGTTATTTATTGTAACAATTTGTAATAAAAAGCATGTTTAGAATATTAAATGTCTTCATCTGTGGAAACATACTTTCAAAAGTAGACTGGATTTTAGAAATTATTTACCAGACAAAACGCTTTAAAAAAAATTATTTCCAGCATAAAAACTTAAACATTTGTAACATCATTACTGTAAACCCAAGAACACAACTGATCTATCCATAAATAATGCTAAAAGACAAATAATTATTTCCTCTGATAAGTCCTTCTAAATTTCACAGTTCTCTTGAAGATAGAAAGGTGCCAGATGGATGGAACAGACTATGCCGGTGGAACACCTTCAGAGAAGTTGCTTCAGAAGCAAATTTGTTTTAAAAACTGAAGTTTTCATATTTTGGGCAACATTCAACTTGTATCAGGGGACACGGCTTTTGAGAGATCAGTGAAAAATCCGATAAATTCTAAGTAGTTGAACAGCCTTTGATCTTTTTTCTCCTTTTCAGTTACCATTTCCTTAAGGCTGTCTTCCCTGGCGTGTCTGCAATCCGGAGCAGCACCCCCTCAGCACCATCCCACAGCGCAACATGGAGCAATGCCCCCAAAATCCAGGAACTTGTGCCAGCTTTCTCATCACCTCTGCTACAGGAACAGCACGGAACAGACTGCCACTGACGGGACTTGTTTGGTTTTTTTTTAAATTGCACACATTGTATTTAAAGAAAATATTGGAAGAAACTTGACTTGGATACTCCGGGAACAGGGAATTTCCAGTCTCCTTTGTTCATGACACTTATTTGGTTTTGTTTTTCAGAAGCAGCTGAGCCTTGCCAGCAGCCAGGTGCCGCTCGTTCTGCCCCGATGACACAATTAAAACAAATTAAGTACACAAATTAAGTCTTTCAGGATCGCTCCCGCTGAGGGGGAGGAGCGGCGGGCGGGAGCGGAGCCCTCAGCTCTCAATGGCGGGAAAGCAGCGGCACGGCGACCGCGGGCACGGCCTGGAGACGTTTAAGCGCAATCATTTAAAGTGTTCAGCGCCACAGAGATTGCAAATTTGTTCTCTCAGGTGTGTGAAAAACGCAATTCACTCTCCTGTTAGGATTTAAAAGTTTTTAATAAAAAGACAATAAGGGACAAGACAATAAAGCAAAAGTTACAGCGCTGGGCGGCCGGGGAGCCTCTGCTCCACCAACGGCCCTCACCGACCGCAGCACTTATCTCTGTATTTATCCTTTAAAGTATTACATATGCATTAGACTTCCCAATACGCTTATACATATTTATAACCTATCCCTGCTTCGTATTATAATGGACTCAACGGTTATTTGCGCCTGCGCAGTGCATCCTGGTGGTCGTGGGCCGGGGTCTCAAGGATGAAGTAAGAAGTCTTCCTCTCAGTTGAACTTTTTACCTTTCCTTGTCACGCATGCTCTTTAGGCTCTTGGATTCACGCTACGAACCTCGTTCCAGCCGGTTCAGGAGTTTTGGAGAGCAGGGACCAGGTCAGATTACTCTCCTTTTTACAATAAATCTACATCCTCCCATCTTACTTCTGACAAGCACCAGCGATATACATTGTTAACAAGGGGCTCTGGATGAATCATTCCTTAACCCCTGAACTTCCTTGTATCATATCTACACGGATTTCTTCCACTCAAGGATGGATTGGTTCTCCCATACGTATTTAATGAACAAAGTATAGTGATATTCTATTACAAGTGCTATCTAACTAACCAGACAGTTTAGTCGTTACAAGCATAACTACATCAGCTATTAACAGAACAAACTACATTCTTATAGTGAAATAATTTTAACGTTATACATATAACATTCTTTAATATCTGCGGAAAGCCAATATTATAATACATATCTATAACAGGTGCAACATTTCCTTTTCTCCTGCGTCTGGCGAGCGAGCTCTGGCAGGCCCTGGGGAAGGGGAAGGAGCCGTGACCTGCCCCAGCCTTGCTCAGGGAGGGGTCACTCCATCCCCTCCCCTCAGGCTGTGAGATTCCATCGCCTTCCTCACGGGAACAGAAGGGAAAAGCTTCCTTTCCTGCGACATTGTCTGTCACTACAGTGCCATGTATTGGAAAGGTGCAATCGGAGCTTAAAACGGGACGTAATTATAGAACGGTAGAACGCTCTCTTTTTAATTTGCCATGCAGATATAAAACCAGAAAACATTGCTGGAGTGTCTCATTTGTTAAACTCAACAATACATTATTGTGACAATCTGAACAGTCTTTGCAGCTTGGGTGTTCGTGGGGTTTTTTTTAGTGTTTTTAACTGAAGAAGACTTTCATTATAGCTCATCTAATTTGCTTTAAGCCTGTTGCAGTGATTTCCTGCTTTCAATATAGTGATGTAAAATAAAAAAAAGCTCGTACAACTCCATATGTAAGAAACAATAAATTAAAAAAAAAATCATAAAGTAATATATGAGACATCATCATAAAGTGAGATTGCATATGGAAATGACCCGAAAGTTTTCTGTGGGAATGATTATGGTAATTTTCGAGGGGGAATTCGGCAGCTCCAGGTGAGAGGCAGGCAGCCAAGCTGCACTGCTACTGCAGCAGGTGGAGCTCCATGCCCTCTGATCGGCCAGGACTCCACTCCCAAGGACCTGGAGGCGACCAGAGCACACGGGAAGCCCTGGCATTCCTGCTCCCTGCCTTAGACAACTCTTCCAGTGATCTCCTCTCCTCCAGATAAAAAATTACAGGTTCCTGAAGTATTTTTGGATGAAAAAAAAAATTACTTATTTCGGTCAAGCCCCTCTTCTGCACACTCTAGATTTCACCCTAACAATTCCCAAATACTTCCACTTTCTCTTCTAGATAAATCTGGAGACTAAAAATTGGTTAGTTCTGACAAATCCAACCTTTTATTGACATTATCCCCTTGTCACACACCTGTCATCTTTGCAGATATCATTCTGTAAGTTTTGAGATTTTTCCAATTTTTTTGTTTGTTTGTTCAAGCTGGTGAAAGAACCTGTTTCCTCTGAATTAATGAAGTTTTTTCATTCTGGGTAACTCATTAAGTTTATATGTTATGTCAAAACTAGCAGATTGACACACCTATTGCACTCTTCTTCTGTATAATATGTCACTCAGCCAGGAGTATTATGATAACATTTGCAAACTGAATGTGTTTTGATGAAAATAAATCAGCACAGCCTCATCACAAGCCAACATTTAGTCATCCAAATGCAAAATCGACCTCAAGAAATGTATTTTTCGATTTTATGAAAATGTTGAGGCAGCTTTTGTAAAGCACCACATACAGAGATGACTGCTGCAGTTTTGCAGGCAGGATTCTAAATGTTGAATTTTAAAGACAATATTCTAGCCAAGCACTCAGGATTTTTTTCCCCCTATTTCCTCTTTTGTTGCTGCTGCTCAATACTGACCCATGCTGCCCTCTCACTAGAAAGTGGGAACACAGAACAGACATCAGGACCAAAAGAGAATTTTCAATTAAACACAAGAGGCTCCAAGACAAAGGACGTGACAAGGAATAGACTGCAGAAAATTTAGATTTCTTTCACCGCAACGCTATTTTAGCACTTCGGAGAAAAGGAAAAAAGCCACAACTAAATCTGCAACAAAGACAAGACACCCAATTTGTTAAGGCTGTGCTGTGCCATATCAATAATGCAAAGCACTTTGCAGCTGAGGATCTCTGTTGCCAAGGGGAGCCCTCGGTAAGAGCTGCTGCAGCTTTAAGCCTGTTGCAGTGATTTCCTGCTTTCAATATAGTGATGTAAAAAAAAAAAAAAAGCTCGTACGACTCCATATGTAAGAAACAATAAATAAAAAAAAAATCAAAAAGTAACATACGAGACATCATCATAAAGTGAGATTGCATAAGGAAATGACCCGAAAGTTTTCTGTGAGAATGGTGATGGTAATTTTCGAGGGGGAATTCGGCAGCTCCAGGTGAGAGCTGCCGCTCCGGTCGGAACGCCGGCACCCACGGCCTCATCCCACTGCTCTTCCATGGGCAGCTCTAACGAGCACGGCAGCTCCAGTCCTGCTGGGTCTCCCTCTGCACTCCGATGAACATGTTACTGTCAACGGAGACACGTCAGCCAAATGGAAGGAGACAGCTCAGAAGTCAGACAAAGGTTGCCTGCTAGTGAGGGCACGAGGAGGAAGCTCGGAATGAATAGATTCAATTTCATCTCTGTCAGGAATTCCCTCTGACACCCTAAATAAAACATTTAGCACCTTATCCCAGCTAGCAGAGGCCTTTTCTTGACTGCAATGAATTCCGCAGCTCATTGTGCCTCCACTTCCTGTGCCTGCAATAGGAAATAAAACACTTGTCTTCCATAAATATCCATAAAGCATTCTGATATTATGGTGATGGAAAGCACCTGTACAGAAAAAAAATCCCTGTGTTTTCATTAAAAAACCAGCTTGAATAGCTTAGTGTTGTTTATTCCATCCATTTGCTTCCATTTCTCATACTCCTGTGAGAAATCTTCTTTTTATTTTCTTGTCTCCAGGGAATATTTACTAATTCTGGCAAGGTTGGTAAGTTTTTTATAACAAATGGATCAAATTAATCACAATTGCAATATTATTGCTATCAGTGCATTTACCCTACAGTAACTTTTAACCCTTTAAGCAACTACATAATTTGATCTGCCATCTTTATAGTCTTTGTAAACTCTTTTCATTCAGATGATTTAAAAATTTTAAAATGTGTCCTTGGAAGTCAACACAAATAAGGAAGAAAAAAAAGTTTCCACTTAGGTATGACATCTGTCTATACCACTTATCTTTGTCTTCTGTTTCTGTCATTTATGTGGTCTTTGGACATTGTGCCTGTAATTAGATATTTGCAACCCTCCCAAAGCCCTTTATGCACATTTTTGGTTGCTTCCTGGCAATGACAATGTTGCTCAGCCTTAGCTAATGTTTTCTAGATATTTTTCTAGACAGATTGTAATTCTGCTTAAGTCAGAATTACAAATGTTCTTGCCAAATCTCACAGAATACCAAATGTCCCAAAGCCATTTTCAATTGCCAAAAATCCATTCTACTAGAAATTAATGCAATCACTGTTAAACAGAAAAGAAGAAAACCCCATCTGCAGCATAATACTGCTCACTTCCCCCTTGCTATTAGAGTTCAAAATAGATTACAAAAGTGCTGAAAAGAACCCTTTGGGCACAAAGGACACTCAGAAAGCAGAAACATCCATAAACATCTTTAAAAAGATTGGTTTCTTACTTCTGGTAGTCTAACACAGGATTTCTTATTGCGATGTTATGCTAAAAACATGAGAGTTCATGAACCAAGGCAGGAGTACCTAATAAAATTATCAGATCGATATCTGCTACAGCACAGGCTCTCTATTCAATCCAAAAGGAGCAAATAAAAAAAGAACATGTTATTCTGTTTTATTTCAGAGTGAGAGCAAAGTTAATTTGAAAAAGAATTGGGGGAAGACACAGCTGGAGAGCAGAGTTTCCAGCCTCAGGAAATTCAAGGAAATTTAATTGAGAACAAATTATCTCTTTAATTACTTTTGACCAAATCAATAAGAAGCATGGAATAGAGAGCATGATGACTGCTCACCTGGTAGAGGACAAAGAACACCAAAGTTGAAAAGTAACACAAAACTAAAACACAGCTGTGGTAAGGAAAATCAGAGCACTTCTCTTAACAAATTAAAAAAAAAAGAAAAAGGAAAAAAGAGAAAGAAGAGTGTAAAGGGTATTAACTCAATAAACAAACTGTGCATGCAGAAGTTAATGGTTGTTTTTGGCCACTTCTCACTGTTCTGAGCTGTGAAGATTGTTAACACTTCACTGTGGTGTCCACTTCCAAAATGTCCCATCATTGCTCAGGAATCAGAAAGAAGAATCCCCAAGACCTCTCATTTCCTCCTGAACCGCCATGGCTTCTCCCGCGCTGGCTTTTATTTACTAAACACCAGTGTAGGAATTCTTTACTGTTTGAGTTTAAGGCAAGCACTTATTCTTGTCAGTGTGTTAATGAACCAGAGCAAGATCTTACCTCTGCCTTGGCTTGGTTCCCAGGTCTGAGCAGGAACGCTCACACCCAGAGGCCATGTGTGTGTAGCCAAGCAGGGCTGGACGGGACAGAATCCTCTGGCAAGGCAGAGATGGAGGGGCTGCAGGGGCTGCACTGGCACCCAGCAGCAGCGAGGGCTCCCAGCCTATCTTTAATAATTAATTAATAATACATGGTCCCCATTCCCACAGTAGTTCAGCGGTTCAGCACCTTTAAGACATTCATCCTCGCAGCAGCGGTGTGGCATTATCCTCTTTGTCTCTCTGAAGAATGAGGGTGGAACAGGACAAGAGCCTTGTCCCGGGTATTCCAGGCAGGGCAGTGAACCCAAAACCTCCATCTCAGCATGGACGCCCCAGACCCCCTCACACAGCCTGCCTGAATGTTCCAGCATTTATCACTGTCACTGAGGAACGTGAGAGGAGGCAAATTGCTGAACCTCCTCCTCTCTCCTCAACCGCATTTTAGTTTAACATTCCGCTACTGTTCTTCCTGTGGCTGCTGGGCACTGGGGTTAAAGCAGATTTCAGATGTGCTGTCGACACCTCGCCCTCTGCCTTTTTCTCTTTCTTATCACAACTCCTTGGGGACCTTAAGATCTTCAGTGTTTCAAACAGTTTCTTTAGAAATCTTGGCACCTATATGTGAGCAGGAAAATGTGTTCATTTTATGGTCTGAGTAAATGAAATTTCACTCTGATGTGACCTTTGCTTGGATTTTTTCTTGGAGGGAAACAGAGTGGTCATTTTCCATCTCCAGAATCCTGCATCTACATTCACAGCGCATATGCTGGGATGGCTGGCTCAGCTGATCTGTTCACCAGCTCCTCATGAGGTGTCTGACAGTGATCATCTGCTTTATCCCTTTCACAGTACAGCTGCGAGATGAAATTCTTGCACAAACGAAATTTTACAGCACCAACAAAGTAGCATCAAGCTGGTCTGTAACTGAGCAGTAACTTTTATAGGTCCTTCACACGGGGATCAAACCTGCAAATGGAGCATCTTTGTTGTCCAAAACCACAGTCACATCAGCCATAATTTCAAAATAATTGAAAATTTGATATTGCAACACAATTTTTTCCCCTAGGAGTATACTTACAGTTTTTGCATAGGTCTTACTGAAGTGCAGACATGCCTAAAATGTTATTAATTTTTCAGTGAAACAGAGCTGACTTCTACTACAAGTACCATCCTTGGCCCAGAAAAAAAAGTCCCTCAGAAAGATGAACTACTTCCTATTTCACTGTCAGACATACAATGGGAAAAATAATATCCAAGTGCCAACACAATGCAGACAATGCAGTGAG
This sequence comes from Callaeas wilsoni, assembly GCA_013398955.1. Lineage (NCBI taxonomy): Eukaryota > Metazoa > Chordata > Aves > Passeriformes > Callaeidae > Callaeas > Callaeas wilsoni. Next base: position 42,083 of record VWPU01010336.1, read on the forward strand.
ATGTGCTATGTAGGCTGAGGTGAAAGAAAGGGGCTTTGGAGTCTTTTTTCCTGTAAGCTGCTGTATCCCACTTCACGAGTAAATGGATTTCTGGCCAAAACCATTGTCATCACTGAGCCCATTCCCACAGAAAAGCATTCCCTGAGAGGTCCTGGGAGCAACCTTGAACTACCCCACTGGTTTTGTCCATAAAGAGAAAAACTCATTCTGCAAACACAAGTGAACATTTTTCATAAGATCTAAAAATCATTTTAACCCCCAACAACAAAGAAAAACATATTACAAAGATACAATGACAGGCTTCCTGGAATAACGGTCTCAAACAACAGCTGGCCAAGTATGACAGAGTCACGTGGAAGAAAGAGCTGGCTGTGCTTTGTAACAGGCATTATTTCAAACAAACCAGATCTCAGAACACCCTTGATCCAAAGAAAAGTCTTTTTAGTTGGCTCAGGGACAGAAAAACTATTGGTAGAACGAACAAGTAATTATGGTTAAATTCACCTCTGGAAGGAACTAGGGATGCAAAACCAGTCCCATAAGCAGAACACACATCCTTTTAAAAGGATGCAGTTTTCTCATCACATCCAGATAGACAATATCCTAATGCACAAATTACAGATTCTCTCCTCGAAAAACATGGGCAGATGAATCAGAATCTCTCAGCAGAGTGGCAGATACAAAATTTGTTTGGTGTTACTCTGCATGCAGTGATATACCTAAGGTCACACTGTAACCCTCCATATGGAGGAGCTCGACAACAGGAATAATGCAGTAAGATCATTACAGAATTTATCAAATTATGTTTTGTCTATCAAAACTTCAACTTCTACATTTATCTTTCACCCTATCTAATCTTTTTGAGATTCTAAACCTATTTTAAAAACTCAGATGATTGAGTTTGTATAATGAGAAATTTAATGACCTGTAAAGTGAGTGCATCTGCCAGCCCTAAAAAAGTCATCTTTTCACCACATGCACGTCACAATATCGGACTGATGGTTCCACTGTTACTTTTCCAGGCATCCACTTCTGCTGCCTCCTTAAAAACAAACGTACATTTTGGGATGTAAGTTGAAGACTAAGAATATTAAAATGCTTAATTATTTCTTACTATATTTTTCCAGTAACATTTTGTAGAGAAATATTCACATTCTCTAAGTAAACTGAAAATAGAGAGTTTGCAAACAAAAAGATAAGCAAATTCTGAGCCACTGTTTAGTTTCACTCAAGCATATTTTTGTCAAAGGGTCAAATTCTCTGCTGGAATAAAAATCCTGATGGAATATGTATTTTGACAGGGATGAATATGATCCATATTGCAACAGCAGAATGAGTGTGTATCCAAAGACTGGCTGGCACCAACTCCATCCACAGTAAACATGAGACAGATGAACATGTCAAGAAAAAGATCTCAGTGGCTACGTTTTATGCAAGATTACAGAGCATCCTTTAATCCTGATGCAAACTCCAAATCACCCTTTATTGCTATACATAGAGAACATGTTTTAAATGTAATATGCAGAACACAATTTAAGTGTAACATACAGAACTCTAAATGACCTCTCTTTATTATGTGCTTGTAATTTATACTAAAACTTTAGCATTCAGGCACACACATCCAGGCTGGACATCAGTTTATATTCGTTAACATTCTGGCATAGATTTGTTTGGTTAACTGCAAACAAAGCCCTATCTGTGACTTCAAAAAATATTAGTATTTAGGTACTACCCTACACTCCTTGCCAGTGACGTTCAGTCCAAACTGCTAAAGGTCTGACACGTAAATAAGGGAATAAGCCTCAATCAAACTTGCCTTCCTGAAGGACAGCTATTTTGAGCAGCAGTTTGTGATGGCCCTGCCAGCTGCACACACAGCCTGCCTTGCATCTGTGGCCCATTCTCTGTGAGCATTGCCTTTGTTTTGATTTCCTAGTTCGTGTCCCATTAGTTTTAAGGCTGGATGTCACAATGCCATTAAATCACTGTTTCCAAGCAGTGGTGTCTCCCAGCTGACCTCAGAGCAAAGGCACAAAGACTTGCATTCTCTCCACTTTCCCTGACAAGCCAGGGGTGCTGAGAGCCTCCAGCTCACACAGCAAACTTGCTCTGACTCACCACACACCAACCCAGATCTCACACAGATAATCAAAACGAACATTAATTTACGAGAACAGCTCCAAGTGGAAATACCTGAAGGGAAAAAATTACATACACAATATTTCACTGAGAGCAGCTTCTCAGAAGGGAAGGATTCGAACATTTCTGATGAGCTAATGGAAACAGCGAAGTGACTGTTTGGAAGAGGATTTTAGGGGGTTGGTTTAGGTTTTTTTAAAAATGTTTTTATCTGCTTTCACTAAGAGATGAAGTGAGCTCACTATCAGCAAGAGTGATTTCTGACTGTCAGACGACAAAGCTAAAGGAATTTTGTGCTTCTGAGCTTTTAGAAAAAGTCAGGAAAAAAAAAAAGTCGAGCCTTCATCTGATGAACCTGGACAGGGATCCCTAGGATCCTGCCAAGGTTTAATTTCTCATTTTTCATGGATTAACATCATTGTTTATATAGTTCAGGCTGTTGCATAGTGACACAGGCTCTAAACAGAGTGACAAGAAACAAACCCAGCCAAACAAATAACAATTCCAAGATGCAGCAATGCCTCTGATGGGTGTTTAGAATGAGCTTATTTTACAGAAATCCACCTATGAGCTTCCCCAACAATGGCAGCAGTTGTGGAGCAGAGCTTGGGGGGGATGAGGAGCCTCCAGTGATGTACAGCTGCCTGCACAGAGGAGTCAGCTCCCTGAACTGTGATGAGCAATTTGTCTCACAGCTTTGATCTGCTGTCACTTTAGCTGACACTGACTCCAGGAATTAATTTCTAACATTTCAGGGCAACCTAATAAAAAAAAAAAGGAAAGGAAGCATTGTGTGGTAGATATCTGTAGATAACCTATCACCTGCTGGAGGTGTTGACAGAAAAGTTAAATATCTCCTGTTATAGCACAAAAGCTCTCAATTTTTTGAGCACATAAATAGATAACCCTACCCAGGACGAAGTATCAACAAAGTAAAGCAGCATAAAGGACAAAATATTTTAACCATATGCTCTAAGCTAATACTGTGTTGATCCTACATATGTGAGAGGCTTCCTGAGAGGAAGAACAGATCTTTTATTTCAACTATCTGCCCACTTGAAAAGGACATCAATTCCATCACAATGGAATCGGACTAGAATATGTTTGGGGTTTAATTACAAGACAGTTGCTATAGAGCTTTAATTATATTGTTAATGTGATAAGTGCACTGCATGAAAGCCATAAATATTTCTCGCTCTGGCTGAACTGATCAACACCAAATAGAGCAGCAAATACTGGCTTTGGAAGTCATTCAGGGAGGGAATAGAAACCCTCGTTAAATTCAGCCCTACTGTTACGCTGCCATTATGCTGCAGATGGATCTGAAACCCTCCATTTCAGTATGTTTTGGGCAAAAACCTTGGTCATCAGCAAACTGACACTAAGTTGTGGCTTCAGGTTGTCATGCTTGGCCATCATGAACTGAAGGCAGTCACACCATTCTTCACCAGCCAGTGATCCTGCCAAGGCCGTGACACCTGCCAGAAGGTGCTGATCCTAAGAGCTCTCAGTGAGCAAGCTCTGGACCTTTCCTGGTTCCTATTTCCCTGCACCCAGGCAGGAGGTGACAGGAGAAGAACATTGCTGGCCCACAAATACACAGGTTGAATTTTTCCACAATTCAACCAACAATTACATGTGAAAGTCTTATTCTAACAGTGTCAGACAGGACAGGCTTGGCTTCCCCCATCATAAAGGTAAAAGTTTGTTTTCTAGTTTTAGCGCCTAGTTGTGAGATAACTTCATTTATTCTTAAAATAAATAGCTCCCCAAAAAGCAGGGTAAACAATGAGCCCTGAGGATCAATTGTTATCGAATAAAGCTGTAAGTCTTCCTCTATCTGAACTGGGAACTATCAGGTTCAAGGGGTACGAGCACTAAAGAACAGCTTTGGGAGAGAGGGAGGAATCAACTGAGAGCAGAAGTCAAACCCACTGGGAAGGAAATGTTGACAAACACGGGGACTAAATGGTCCCACCAGGACAGATGAGGATCCTCAGCACGGCAGACAAATGAGGCTCTCTGATCACTGTTGTACCTGCAGGGGAGAAATGAACCACCGAGGCCAAAACTATTGAAGTCAATACACTTCAGACCGAAGGACTTCAGTCCAAGGGCTGCTCTAACAGATGAAGAATGATATGATTTCACCCTCCCAGCAGTGCCACAGGCCTTAGCTCAAGGCCAAAGACACAGCAGAGAGCACACAGTGACCAGCACTGGCTTCAGGGGGTTCTGGAACCTACTGCAACCTACAGAAGAGAAAATATTACAAATAACCCTAACAGCTTTGCAATGCCTTTATTTCAAACACATGGGTTGTTATCTGGAGACTGATGTAACACAGCTAGAATGTGCCTTTTATGAGTAAGGAAACTTAGGGAAAAGTCAGAGTCATTCTTCAAAAGGGAAGATTTGTAATGGAGGCAGTGTATGAATGAGCCATTAGGAATTTAAATATGTCATATCAGCTTTATGAAGCATCTTTTGACCCTTAAATGAAATTGAGTAGGTGTGAAAGAAGTGAAATGCTCACAGACCAAAATCTAGCAGTGTTTCTCTTGAAGAGCTGTGCCTTACTCCACGATTACTCCTCTGAGGTTGATAGACAGGCATATGAAATATCTCGGTCCTCCACGCCAAGAAGGATTGTGGAATCTGTCCTTTCTGCACATTAGATTAGCAGAGAGGATGCCTAAACCTTTTAGCAGCAAGTCATTGAGGAATTAAAGTTAAAACCTCCCTCTTAATACACCGGAAAAAACAGGTCCAGGCTACAGTACTTGAAACAACATCACAGCCCAGATTTCACAATGAACACAAAGCAACTCCTTCAAAATTAATGGAATGCAAAGCAACATTAAACCCCCATTCCCCATACCCTGCTTTTGAGCTCTTAACTTAAAGAGTAAGTTACAGCTGCCTACTTAACTTGACTATTGCCCCCTAAAAATACTTTCTATCTTCGTTCTCCTTCTGTGCAAACAGCATAATGTTAATTTAATGGAAAGGTCACATTATACTACAAGGAAGGGAGTGGCATTCTGCTATGTCCTCCTCTCCTTGCTCACAGTCCTCCCCATACTGCTGCCGTGCGTGCCAGGCATTTTCTATAAACATTTCATGAATAATGAAAAACCATCTATCCAGGGAAAGTGCTGCCTTCCACCACTTGCTGTTACACATCATTCTGTGGTCTCAAGGAAAGCGAAACACCACCCACTTGATTGTACACAAATGGTTTTCCCTCTGCAAGCCAAACTCAAGATTTAATTATTACACTTTCCCTGTCACTCCTGACTGCCTTCATTCACTTTGCCTGCACAAGGAAATATTCTGATCTAAGAGCAGGTTTCAAAGTTCTTGAATGTGGAGCAAGTTACCCTGAAACTCATTTTCTTTATGAGGGGAATGATTCCTTGTCTGCCATGCAGTGTTTGGGGCGAATTAGCAAGGTGTCCCAGCTAAACTTCAACTTGCTTCAGCTGCTGTCTGCTCACTGAAGTTCACCTCTCCTTTTCAGCTGGATCCATCATTCTTCATCATTTTCTACCCTGCTCTCTCAGGTAGCTTTGCTCTGCTCTGTTGGCAGCCGTTAACCAGGGGTGGCGGATGTGACCTCTACATTCAGCCTGCAAGGCGCTTTTGGCATCATTTGGGGCAAAGCTGATCTGTGAATGTTTCCTAGAAACGATCACAACCCAACCTCTATCTACACACCTAGGCCTGCATTTCTCTATCAGTTCTGGTTATTTTTCTTGGAATATAAAACTCTCCACATTTATCATGTTCCCCTGCCCCTAATTAAAGTTATCATTTCCTGCTAGTGATCACAGAGCAGTTTCTAAGTTCTGTGTATGCAAAAGAGCTCAGCTTTCCTTCCTGAAACATTTTCTTAACATTTCAGCTATGCACACATTCATTCCAGACATAATTCCACTGAACATGACATTAGAGAAATCCACCAGTGTCTGGTAAGATCAGCATTAACATTCCTTTGTGCTGAGTGACACAAAGGAACCAGAAGCTCATCCATAAATTACCAAGTGTTAACCTTACTGTCCAGTACAAGTTCTAAACTGAGCCGACCCAGAAACAGGAACTACATTTATTGCTTGCAAAGAACTTCTAGTCATATATGAAAGGGTTTTTTTCCCATTCTCACCCAAAAGTAGCCATTCAATGTAGTGTTTAGAGTTACCAAAAGTAATTTTTAGCTACCACACTGCAGCTGGGGGAGCAGCAGATTCTCCAAATACAGAGAGTAGTTTATTGCCTTCATTATATGAACTACAGAGCATTTGTATGCTCCATTTGAGAGAAACAGGCACTAAACCTGTTAGAAATCTAGTATTTTGGATATTCAGTGCTCAGTGTAACCTCCGTAGTGCACTTCCCTCCTGCCCCAGGCAGGATATTGCAGCTCAATTCCCAAAGCCAGGTGAGCTCTGAGGACAGCTCGGCTTTAATCACAGCAGTTAATGCACCATGACTGGACCAGCAGCCTGACATTTGGCAAGTTTACCGAAACCTTCATAACAATGCATTATTACATTTGATATGCCTTCCTTAATTCATTATGGAAGCAGCCTTTAGGAACAGAATTTGAACTTTTGGAATTGATTAGACTGTTTTGAGCTTCAATAGCACGGAGATCGTGTGGTCCTTCCTGAGTAGCTGCTGTTTCACAGATATGTCAATCTGATTCGGTGATCATAAACCCTTTATTTTTATAGAACGTAACATTTTCACCTCGTTGGGCTCAGGTCAGGAGAACCACCTTGCATTTAATATTAATGTTAGACACTAAAACTAACACTCTTAACCAAATTTTAAAAAGCCCATTCTTAAAACCATAGTTCCATAAGCATGAGCCCCATCTCGAGTTTGATTTTTATCACCATTTTTGTTTCACACTCTAAAAGACAAAGCAAAACACTTGCAGGAAAAGCCAAGAGCTCAGGATCACAAAGCTTTTTTCTAAAATACCAGTTTCACCCTTTCCATATGCAATTACCTAAAGATATTTCACTTTTCTAAGTCACTTTCTGTGCAAGTACAAGAAAGGCAATGACTGTGAGTCTCACAAGGCCATGAAGAAAAACATTTCAACAAAACTCTCAGTACGAGTGCTTAAATGTTATGTTTAACAGTAATAGAACCAACTACTTCAGCACTGAAGGACTGCTTCTTCTAAAACAGTCAAGAATTTCTAGTCCAGGCTGACTACAGTGGCAGGGTAGATCACAGTTCAGAATAAAAGATAAAATTCAGAAATTCTGCACCACAAGCTTCACTATGCCTGCTAAGTAATCTCAGATACTTGGCTCTCGGTGTTGTTATTCCCTTGTTAGGATTACTGCAGTATGATGTCATATTTCCCCATTTTGTCCATGCACGTGTGCAAATAAGAATTTTAGTTCCTCAGATACGGTGTCACTGACACTTTCCAACTTTTTATTAAGGCTTTTTGAAAATTAAACCTGAGTTAGAAGAAATACATTCATGGTTCAGGCTATCAAATGAGCTTAATTAATAAAACCAACATTAGTCTGTGTACAGTCTAACAGCCTAATGAATGTTTGTTGAAAGAGGCAGAAAGCTCTCTGCCACTGAAACTTAAACATGTATCCAAGTTTGATGAAATATGTCCAAAATTGAACTTCTCTTCTTTCATCATTTGCTCTCTTCTGGTTCTATGACCGCCTCACTTCACAGCTTCTGTTTATCTCTTGTTCCACTGCTCCTTTTACCAACTGTCACAAACTTCTGCAGACCACCAGTTTTCTCACCTAAAAACATAACCTTTTCTTTTATTACACAGCCAAATTATCCACATCTGCTTAGTCACCACTTCCTAATACACCCTCATACCTCATGCATTCAGGCTTACTAACATTTAATAACAGCACATAAAAGCAGAAATACAATGGCACTTTATGGTTACATTGCAAATGTCTGGTGGGTCAATGCCTCCGTGGGTGGGGGAGAAGAAAGCCATGTAGGAGAGGGAGCCCAGGCCACCAGGCTGTTTATTTCCAAAAAAAAACCCCTCCTAGTTCATCTTCTGCAACAAGAAATGCATCTTTTGCTCGTTTATAAAAGAAAAAGTAGTGTAGTGTTACCCTTGCTAATACAGTTAAGGGCAACAGGAGGCAGTTAAAAATAACACTTGAGCAACTCATTCTGTTTGCTGGAAATCACATTCCCCATCAAACATGTACAGCCAGGGTTCCACTGGAAGTGCACGTCGGTTTTCATCGTGAGAAGTGAAGCAGAGACATCACCTCAGATGGAGATGGTGCGTGAATCCTGTTCTGCCCGGGGTTACCAGCTGGCACACAAGTTGTGGATGGAGCTTGTAGGAAAAGCCATTGGTGCAACACCCACAGCTCGTTCTGCCCACAAACTCTGAGCAGAACAGCTGCTTCCCTCTCCCTTCGCTCCAGAAAGGAAAAAAAAAACCAAACAGCTCACAATTTGTTAACACCAAAAGGGAAAAAAACCCCAAACCCAAAGAAACACCCCAAACAATAAGAAAGACCACAACATCCTTTTGCCCCCTCTCAAAACAAAACCAAACAAAACAGAAAAGGAAACTAGAGAAGGTTAGGCAAAGAAAAACTGTCTGTAAAATCCACCTATGGTAATGAGGGACAAGAAATCTCCATGGAAACCTAAGTCAGGCATACCTGTGTCCCCACTGCAAGCAGAGCTTTCAGGGGGAGGCATCACACACCGTGACAAAGTCTCTCTGACATTCCAGGTCTCTCAGAGGCACCAAACGATGCACCCTTTCACTGCTGTACAAGCAGTAAGAGCCTTTCCTTCAGCCTGACACCACCAACTCTGAATTTGTAACCACACACAGTGCCAGTGTGCTGGCAGCTGCTTTTTTTGTTTTACATACTCCAAACTCAGCATCGCTGACAGGTTTAGGAAACAGCAAGGTGAGGAACTGCAGACAATTGACAAAGGGCAGTTTTCTAACGACTGGCTTTTCCTGCACTCAGGAAATTTATTTTGTTCGTGCTCTGCAAGATTGTGCAAGCTGTGACATGATCATGGGCTAAAAACAAACCTGTTTTGCAGGTGCTTGAGGGTTTCACACTGGTCCACACGGGGGGCACATGCAGCAGTTAGAGCTTCAAAGAAAAAAAAACCCCATGCAATTATGCCCAAGTTCTCTTTCTTCATCCCCAATTCTTCATCAGAAATGCACAAGGACAAACAAGATAAACTTGGGTGGGTGGGGAAGCTGAAAGCATGACTCTCACTGTTACAATCTCTGCTGCACACTCCTTGTTTTGTCTTGTTCCCTTCATTCTGTCCAAAACACCAGCCCATACTGACACTGGAATTCTTGAGCTGACAGGTTGTCACAGGAGGAGCCAGGCAAAATAGTACAGCATGAAAAAAATCCCCAAACAAACAGCCTTAAATCAAATACAAATTAACCCCTGCAAACACAGCACATCTCAAAATTGTCACTTCCAATATGCATTTTTTTAATTGTTAAAAAGATACTCAAGTGTTAGCAGTGAAGACTTTGAGAGCACCTCCAGCAAGCAGTGGAAAGATGTGGAAGGGCCCGATTTCACCTGTCAACAAGCTACCCAAATACCCCAAGAGGTACTTGAATCTGAACAGCTCACCATATTTGTATCTACCTCACACAGCTAACACAGAAAAATACTCTATAAAGTATTTTGTGCCTTTTCACTTCCAAGGACAGTTGGGTAGTTTATGGAAAGAGACACTGGGTTATCCTTTCTCAAACGCGTTTTGTTAAAATTTCATATTCTTTAAATAGGAAGTTTCAAGGTATGTCTGAAGCTGGGATGTTTGTTGTTTGTTTTTTAGATGATTTAGGCACTTCCCAGATACAGGCAGGAGACTCGTGCTGATCAGTGACCACGTACTGGTTCTCACTTCGGAAGGATTCGGAATGCCACCACACCAGTGTAGTTTGGCCAGACCAGTTTCACCATTTTGGAGAACTGAGGAAGACCATCCACCACCAATGTTCTCCTGCTGTTCCCAGAGCAACAAGAAATTACGACTAACCTTCACATAAGAGAGATGACAGGAAAAAAAAGGTCTTTGCTTTAAAAGTTCTGCCTTGAAACACATGTTTTTAGTGTTCTAGAAAGCAAGGTTTTAAATTGGAAACACTGACAGATCTCTAACTGCAGCAATAACAAATAACATCAGTGTAATTTCTCTTGAAAGAAATTGCTCTGCTTTCTCATCCAGTTTCCAGCTTAAAACCTTTCATTGCTGAGGCTGTTGTCAATCTTATCCAGTGACCCATTTACCCAAAGCACAGAATTACAGAACAGAATATTATGACAAGTACAGGGCTGGCTTTGACATTAATAACACTAAAGATTTTGTGGATTTTGGGTTGTTCTTAGTGCTTGGTCAGAAAGGCCACCTTCCTCCCATGCAAAAAGTCAACAATCCACCTCGGAGGTTTTGCAAATGAGTTTGTCATGGCAATTAAGGGGAAGAATCTATCTAGCCATGACAAAAGGTGGCTGACAACACCGTGCGCCGCTACATTACGGAACAAGAGAGAGACCTTTAACACATTGTTCTGAACACTTAGGAAATCAAAAATACAGTCTGGAGAGCTACATTCCATGACTTTCAATGAATCAGTGGTGCCTGCAATGCACACCCGACCTTTGAGGTAGAGGGGAATAAACCTCAGAGAGAAGCAAGTAACTTCCAGCGATCTGTAGCAGAGGGTTGAAGGGCTGCATCCCACGTGGACTGACATCAGCTGATGTTAACTCAACACAGAACCAGGCAGCCCTGCAGGCAGTCCCTTCCCCAGCAAGGGTTGGAGAATACAAGAACCTGAAATCCACTGGGAAGATGCCTGGGGTATCAGCTCTGGTTAAAAAACATGGTCTGTCCAACTCCGGGATTCTCCTGGAGAACGGAGTGGCAGGGAGCAGGTGCAGAAAAGCCACCCCATGGGCACCCTAAAGCCATGAGGGTCACAAAGTCCACATCCCTGTGAGAAATGGCCACTCCATTCTGCTCGGATGCTGCTGTTCAGGGTGAGTAAAAGGGGTCTCCTTGCGGTGGGGTTGGAGGATTTTTATTTTTTGTGGGATTTAGGGAGGGTTTTGTTGTTTGGTTGGTGTTTCAAACACAACTGCTACACACCCTGAGCTTCCCCTGGCCCTCCCTGGTATTGCCAGTGGGTTGGACAGGGTTTATTTTGTTCCAGTGTGTTGCAGTGGAATGCAATTCTTCCACTGTGCTGGCCCAGCTTAGTGTTTTTCCTGTAAGACAGCCACCACATTCCCAAGGGACTACAAAACAACAGCTTCCACTGTGGCTGTGAGAATATTCAAATATCAGCTCTGTGTTTCCTGACACCAAATTTACTTAACAAAGATACAAAAAGCATCCATGAACATACAACTTGTCTGAACACATTTGTTGCCATCAAGTATATTAAAAAGCATCCTAAACATGCAATTATTCCTTATAATGCCCTACGGCCATATTATTTTGTGAAAGCATCCACACCCCCTCAAGTGGTTTTAGCTCTTAAAATCTATTTTTTAAATAATATCAGTTCAGAAAGCAGCATTTGCCAGCAGATATTAACATACTCAAGCCCTGTTGAATTCACATTTTATCATCATCTCGTTGTTTACAAATTTTCCTGTCATTCATCACTGCAAATCATCAGCTGTACTTGTGGCTGAAGAAAACACTAACTCAGAAGGCAGAGATGAGTGCAAATGCATTAATCAGAGATCATGATTTTTCTGCCAGGAATGTTATGCTCTCAGACACCTATAATTAGACATATCCAGTACCTATAATCTTCTCAGATACTCAAAATATTGTGGGGACTGCTCAGTGTGGGTAGGAATGGAGTGAATTAACAATATAAAGCAAAAACACAGGTAAAGCGAAGTATTTTTAGATTTGGGCTATAAAAACACATTTCTGTTCTAGAATTCCTAAAAAAACCTACAAACAAATATTTCTGCAGAGAACACGGACAGCCTAAATAGTGAGACCTGATGTGTGAGCATCATGAAATCCCTGGGCCTTCCCCAGACTGGGGGATGGAAGGAAGCAGAGAACAGGTCAGATTCCTTTTGGTTTTGTTTCCCTTTTCTTTCTTTTTTTTTTTTTTTTCCAACTCAGTAACCTTTTAGTAAAAGGGAAAAGAATCGTCAGTCTGAGATTTCCAACACTACGTAGTGCTTTCAGCCATGCTCTGCACAAAAAGGAACAGCAGGTGAGACCATTCATCTCTGATGGCTCCATGAAGCTCAAGCACAAGCCACAGCCACACATTTAGTAATCTCCATAGCTTATTTTCTACTTCAACGGTGTACTTTTAATTTGATCAAGTTAAACAGCCAAGTTTCAGCTGGGTTTCAGAGCATCTTTAAGGATCAAACCTTGACATCATTTTTCAATACCAAAACAACAGTCATTACCTTGACTTAACCAGTATTTTCAGGACTACCAGAATTTAAAAGGGCATATTTGCAGTTAAAAATTCTCAAAAGCAACTTCTAATATTCAGCAGGAAAGATGTTTTGGAATTTAAGGGACAAGAACACTGGCAACACTTGCTGGATGAGCACAGGCAGCCAGATGCTGCTTCAGGTGGAACATAAAAATGAAGTGAATGCACCCGTTGTCTGGGGCAGGGACCGATGGCACACGAGGGGCTGCAGAGACTCCACTCTGCCTTTCCAGGGAAAATTGCTCAGTACAAACCAGCCCAGACACCTCAGGGAGCCTCAGCTCTCCTACACGAGCCAGCAGCACTGAGGAAAGGAAAACAAGCAGCAGAGCACTGCAAGCTGGTCTTGAGATCAGCAACACAGCTCTTGTCCCTGTGGTCTGTGAGTCAAGCTTGACCTGGAAGCCACTTGAGACAGTGCAAGACTCACAAAGGCAGTGGGTATGGCAGGGCTGAGGAGACCAGGACATAAGCAGTTTGTTGTTTGTGTGGGTTTTATCACAGAGTCCTGGCTCGTCCCCTGACACCATCCTGAAACCAAAGACAGAGGTGACATGAAATGTCAAACAGTTAATCCACCATCTCTGAAGCCATACCTACTTACCTAAGCTGTATTGCAAAAACTTTGCTTTTTATACCATTCTTTTGCTCAGCTTTTGAGCTGTTTACCCACCCCTCAACTGCCAGCATTTCTCCTTCCTGCTTCTCAATCCATTCTTTACCCTCAAACCCTCACTACCATTCCTTTCCTTCCAATTTCAAGACTTGCTACCTTTCCCTGAGTATTCTCCCTTAAGTGCATCCTCCTTATCTCACATTTTCCTTTCCACTCAGCCTGCCATTGTCCCTGCTCCATTTTAAGTGCTCTCATTAAGATCTTCAAAGATCAGTTTCAAAAAGCCAGTTCCCAAGGCACAATGTACCCATCAAAACAGCCCTGCTTTACTCACAAACACTCTGTACCACCACCAAATAGCGTAGCCTGTGATCCGTTTCCTGCGATTATCCACAGAAAGGCATGGAAGATTGTCCCAGGCATTTATTTAAACAGAAATGATGATTTCTTTTCCCTGAAAACAAGAGCTTACTTCGAAGAAAAGTCTCTCCTGCTTTAAAGGGGAACCAGGTGAACTGTGCATATCTGCGCAAGCTGCCCCAAGGAGCAGAGACGAGTTTCCTTGGATCTGTGTGGAAAATCTCTCCAAGCTCCTGCTGAGGCCTCTCAGGTGGTTGAAGCACCTCTGAATGAACTATTTTTCCTTCCTTATGGTCATTTCCCCAGAACTTTCTCCCTTGGAAGTTTGCTGGTCCAGGCCAAGACCTTTCCTTCCTCCTGAGCAGAGCCAAGCAAACCCTGAATGAGAACAAAATCCCAAGGACTCAGCACTTGAGTGGCTGCTGCACCTTTACCCTGCAGTTCCCAGGTAGGTCTGGGACCACAGGTGCCTCGTGTTTGCTGTTCCCACCTGCATTTGCTATCACAGGTGCCCAGGAGTCTACAATTTTTAAATGCATCTGGTACTGGCATTGTTCCAGAACAGGAGCCTTGGTGTTTTTTATTCCCTAAGTTATTAAAGCCAGTTGTTTCTCGGTTATGAAAACACACACAGCTGCCCAAACTCTGAAGCAAGAGTTTTTAATTTTCCAAAGGGTAGCCCAGCAGAAGGATCTGCAGCTAATTAACACTACACGAGGTCTCATTCCCCTCGAAGACAGAAACAAATCCTGAGGGGCCAGGACACCTCAAACCTAACCAGCCTCCTGGGGACCACCCAGAACGCCTCCTTTGTATTTATGTGTCAAATATAACACATTTATATCTATTTCTAACTGCAGCTCCACCTCCCCTGCCTGCAGCCCTGATGCCAAGGGGCTCCCACCACCCACATTCCAGGGACTGGGATGAAGTTTCCTCATCCCCTCCTGGGGCCAAGGGGGCCATGCACAAGCGGCCACGGACTTGCCAAGGGTCGTGGGGCTGTGGCAGAATATGGAATATGTAAAGCTTTTCTTAGGAAAGGATGCTTTTGATGTTTGATAATTATATATTTTCAAGCCTAATCAACAGATAGGAGCTAATAACCAAGCTCTTGCATTAGAAAAAACCCCTCAAATTACTAGTTGGTAGAATTGCCTTGCTGAGTTTAAGGCTTGACATGTTTCAGTGATCTCAGACCTGGGGGCCAGTTAACAAAGCTTGGGGAAAACGGATGCCCACTGATAGTGGACACAAAGAATGCAGAATTTATGGGCCATCTGGCAGAACTCCCAAGATAAAAAAGGAAACTAATAAACCCAGCAAAGCAGCTGTGCTGCAATCAGCTCCGACATCTCCCTGTGCCCCACGAGGTGCCCTGTGCCCCAGGGCAGAGCTGCAAGGGGGTTCCTCCTGCAAAAGCCACACGGGGGGACACCAGGAGGCAGCAGCTGGTTTCTCCAAGCACGAAGGTCACCTCTGGCGAAGAATTTTTTCACCTTTCTTTCACCTGAGGGTCAAACTGGGGTGTCCCCCTGCCTCAAGCTGAGGGACACCAGAGCTGTGGCCAAGGGACATGGCCATAAATGTATTTTGCCTTTAGATCAACAGAACTTCATCACTTCACAGCACTTATGGAGAGCCCAGTAGTTAAAGCACTGGGAAAGAGAAATCCTGAATGTCATTATAACAGTAAGGGCAATATTAATCAGTATTTCAATTAGTTAATCATAATCCTACTCTCCCGTGTGGCAGCTTGGGGTACAGGACAGAGCAACCCCAGCCTCCCCAGCCCCCTGGTGCTGCTCAGCCCTTGAGAAAACCCATCAAAGCTTGCTCCTCCCACGACTGTTTTCAGTAAAAGCCTTTTAAACTCCACTCAAACCTTGTCAAACAGGCTGTAACTGGTGCAAATGAAAACTCGAGATGAATTTAATACTGTACCTATTCAGCCCTAAAATACAGGGCCGATCAGCAGCAATAGCACATTATTTGAGGTATATGATTTCCAGCAGATTGGGTTTTTAGCCTGTCAAGATCACTCCAACCATCTGAATCCTGTGAGTTCTCTAAAGGGACAAGGTATCTGGAAACATCTCCTCCCTCCCTCCTCCCTGTCTTTCCTTTCAGCTCTTAAAAAACGCCCTTGCTATCATTTCCTTGTGTTTTAATCTGTTCAACTCTTCTTTGCTATTATAACTTTTGATTTAGAGGGATGTGACCGGACAGCAGAAGTGGGGAGTCACAGTGGGGTTGTGGGGCTCCAGAGGCTGCAGGAGAAAGCAGGGGACATTTGCAGCTGGGCATGTTCCCCCCACCTCATTTTCTTCCCTGGCTTTATATTTTCTACTAGCTGATTTTTACCCTCAAACCTCATGCATTGCTCTGTTTTCTTTTCAGGAAAATCTTCTCAGGCACACAGTGGTCATGGCCAGAGGTGCTCACCCACTGACCTGCTAAACTGGGGAGCTGGAAATGCAATTTCTGCTACTTTTCTCATTGGATGCAGTTTAATCATAGATGTTTCCAGCTGAAAGGAAATATTCCAACACCCAGTGTTTGAGACAGCCACAAGAAATATCACAATTTGGTAACAATGACCCTCTGAGCACCTGCTGGTTTTGGACGTGGGCATACAGGAATGATTTCAACTGAAATATTGGAGAAAGATCCAGTTTCAATGAAATTCCTAATACAAATGATAACATCTCATCTGGAACTGGGATTTCAGCTCAGACAAGCTTTGTCTGCAGCAGGGTGGAACCTGCTGGGGCTCTGGCTCCTGGAGAGGGGGAGCCCAGCTGAGACACATCACCCCTGCACCCTCTGGACCTGTGAGTCAATCCGGGAGCTGCAGAGGAGTGGGTGGGCACATCCCACACCCCTGCCCTGAAGGCATCAGTGCTGTCACCCTCTGGGACTGTGCCCAAAACTCACTCTGCTTCCCTGGCAGCTCTGGATTTTAATGGTTTTGAAACAACCAGAGTGTCATTTGGCTTAGGATGCTCAGGAGCCTGGGGGCCAGGAAGGGCCCAGAGGGCATGCGGGGAATGTGTCCTCCTGAGGCTGGACACTCCCTGTCCCTCCTGGTCTCCCTTCCTGCAATTTGTCCCCCATCCCAGTGGCACCTGCACCCCCAGGGCAGCCTGCAAGCCTCGGGGCAAGGCTCTTGCACAGCTCATCATGTCTGTCTCCAGGCTCTTTGCAATTTGTTTCTCCCAAAATTTGTCCATGGGGAGCCCACCCTGCAAAGTCCTCCCTGGCAAGGGGCTCCCTCTGGAGCACGGAGCTCAGAGAGGAGCACATGCCTGTGCCTGGCTCCTTACTGCCATGTCCACTGAAATGAGCTCCCTCCAACACACAGGGGGGTGTATTATTCAGAAACAAACAGAAAAGATCCCAAAAGATGGATTTATAGGTTTGTGGTTTTGGAGACACTCCCCTTATTTTCCTCCTGCAGCCCGCGGAGGTTCACAGAGCCGAGCCAGGTGGGATCTCCCAGCTCTTCCCTTCATCAGCTCCATTTCTCCTCCACCCTGTTCTTCTCTAGTCCCATTTTCAAGCAATACTCCAATAACAACAGGTCTGCATTTGTTTCTTTTTTCCTTCTGTGTCATTTCTCCATCCAGCTTACAATTTTGGTGGCAATTTAACAGCCTTTACAAATTACATTCCTATCTTTTTCGCGGTTATTGTTAGAGGAGAAAGTCCCATTTTTCACTGTGATCCTTCAGGTTTCTGCTGTCACTGTATTTAAGACTTTTTTTTTGTCCTTAGCTTTTATTTTCTTATCCCTCAAGGGCAGCCTTGGAAATTCAAAGCTGTTCCCTGCCTATCAGCGGATCTGGTATTCTCTTTTGGCAGTTCCACAGTGACTGTCTCTCTTCCTTCCAGCCTTCCACCTGAATGACACCTTTTCTCAATAAATTACCCTTTGTCTCTCGGAGCCATGGTTTCGTTTGTGACAGTTTGGATGTGTAATAGTTGCATCCCAGCGGATACCTCCAGGACCGTCAACTAACAGGCCAATACAAACCCACTGGTGCAGAAAATAGAGAGATTTATGTATTTTGGGCTTTATTTTCCCCTCGGTAGTTGAGCTGTGCTCTGCATTTTCAAAGTTTCAGTTTAATGGTTGCTCATTGCCAAAAAAATACCCCTCTCCTGGACGGGAGGGATGGCTGAACTCATAGCAGAATTCCCTTTTCTGCAGCGTGACATCCCTTGGGATCCCTGGAAAATGCCTCGGAGCAGCCAAACCCACTCAGCCGTGCCCCCTCCCCCCTCCAGTGCAGGGCTTCACGGATTGTTTATGCTACAGAGGAAACATTGATTTTTGCAAACATTTCCTAACAATAACAACAGGGATCGATTTGTGATGCTGTTGCTCACGGGTTTGCTAACAGAGGATAAATGTGTGGAGCAGCAGCTTTGAGGTGTCCCTCGGCTCTCTGTGTGAAGGGAGGGCTCCTGGGGGGACACATTCACACTCAGCAGTGCTGGAGGAGGGATGCAGCAGATAAATCTTGAGAAATCTGGATGCTCACACCCTGCTCCCTTCAGATGACAATGGAGATATCCAAGCCCATGGCTGGCAGCAGCACCATCCTCCCTGGCTCGTGCAAGCTGCCCAAAAGCAACAGATTGAACATTTTTATAGAAGTTGTCAAGATCCAGCCCTTGGCTTTAGCAGCCTGGGACTTTCTTCTCGCAGCCCTGCACCTTCTGTCTCCTTTCCAAACACCAGACAAGCCAAACATTATTTTCCAGTCCCAGCATCTGGCACAGAGCTCTGGGCAAGCCTCTCAGCCTGTCGCTGGTGAGATAAATGAGCCTGTTTCAGCGGCCGACTTCATAAAAGTATATAAAAAGTAGTTAACAAAAGGGTACTTCACAAAGAGGGGAATGCAAATGCAACCTCCTAGATAACTAATTAACCGAAGGAGGCAGACAAAGGGGAAGCAGCTTCCCATCTGTGGAAAGAGATGTCATTTTGCAGAGGCTCTAATTAGTTGTGCCCCGTCCCGCAGCCATTGGGTTGCGGCGCTCACAGGCTGCTCCTGCTCCGCAGCTCCCCGGGCCCTCCAGGTGAACAGGGGGAGAGCAAAGCTGGGGGAAAACCTGCTTCACCTTGCTAACGTCCCCACGAGGGTGGTGTTTTCAGCAGGGACCCAAGCAGCAAACAAAGCCGGGGTTGTTTTTTGGAGGTGGCCTGTGCAGCCGTGCAGAGCCATCTGGAGCCACCCAGCACTGGCCCCAAGGAGATCACAGAGTCACAGAACAACTCAGGCTGGAAAAGACCTCTAAGATCATCGAGTCCAACAATTAATCCAGCACTGCCAAGTCCACCACTAAACCCATGGAAAGAGATTTTTTTTTCAGTTTGCTGTGGATGCCTCATCCCTGGAAGTGTCCCAAGGTTGGTTTGGATGGGGCTTGGAGCAACCTGGTCTAGTGGAAGGTGTCCCTGCCCATGGCAGAGGAGGTTTGAACTAGATAATCTTTATATTCCCTTCCAGCCCAAATTGTCTGATTTCCCCCCCTCCTCAAAGCTTTCCAGCCAATTTTGGGCACGAGCATTAGGTTTTGCTGCACCCTGAGCTTTGGGCTGCACCCCTGCTTTGGACTAAGGCACAGCTCACACGGACGTGCTCTCCAGGGAATGTGGCACCTGGAGGGAGCACTCTGGGGTCCATCCCCACTGTGCCACCACCCCACCTGCCCCTTTCAAGCTGTTCTCTTGCAACACCCAGCTTTTCCTTTGCTCCTCCGCCTGCGAGGGTCCCTTTGCAACCCCCAGCCTGCAGGGAGCTCAGCAGGGTTAACGCTGGAACGGGCGTACCACGGGAATTAGTCACCACCGGGACCTCAGTCAAGTGTTTTATTTAATGCCCTTTTCCAAAGACATTTGTACTTGAAAAAACTTGAAGAATTATGAGCTCCCTGCTAACAGACATGACTCAGAGGAGTGGTGGGCACACGCCACTTAAGTGAGAAGTGTCTTCTGCAACGTGGGTGAGGAGGGGAGAGGGGCTGCTGACAAAGTAGGGTTTGCAGGGAAAAACACCCAAATGGCTTCAAGTTTGCTCTGCCAACAGCTTTGCTGCAGCAGGAGTGGCTCAGATCACTGATGGGGAGAGCCCACCAGTGAAACTGCACCCGGGGGCTTGGCCAAGGTCTGATGCACCCTGGTCCCAACCACCAGAGCAGCTCTGGCATTCAGTGCATGGAAAAAATCCGTGCCTGAAACATGGAGCAGGACAACGCTGTGTTGCCAAAGGCCACACTGTCCCTCACGGTGCTGTCCTGCCCCTGTGAATGCCAGAAATTCACTCAGCAAGAAGTTCATGGACATTGCCCACCCCCTGGAGCTGGCTTTGGACACCATGTGCCTTTGCCAGGCATTACCTGTGACCTGCCTGGTGCACAGGCTTGGGCAAGGAGCACCAGGAGCACAGATATGTGGGGGGTGCCCAGGTCCCTGTGCCAACCATGGCAGGTCGCTGTGGGGACATCGTAGGAGCTGGGAAGTTTACAGGAAAAAAAATGATAATCGAGTCATTCCTTTTCAACACATCATGTCCCACCTGCATCCAGCACCGGCATCACTGGAATTTAACAGACTGGACATTGTCAGCAGCCAGGAGATGCTGCGCAGAGGGAGGGGGACCAGAAAAAAAGCTTATAGGGATACAAGCCTTGAACTTTCTCCGGACTGACTTCTAGTGCATTACTGGAATGGCGGGGATTGGCTGCCAACGAGAGGCATTTGGAAATCCTCCCAGCTCTTTCCCAAAGTGGACGAGGAGGAGGAGCTGCCTGAGCTGAGCTGGGTTCCTCCAACCCCTGCGAGGCCCCCAAGGGACCGGCTGGGAGAGGGGACCTGTGGGACCTGGACGGCTGGGACAGGAACGGTGACTTTGCACAATGCTATGCCTCGGTGACTTGTGACACTGCAGCAGCTGGCAGAGGCTCTCTGGAGCTGGCTGCACCTGGCTATTATTAGACCTGATGGTTTTATTTCTGCTCCAGCCAAAGTCCAGCTGGTGCAGTTTGAGCTCGGATGCTGTGATGGGCGCTGGATGCATCCTGCCCCTCCAGAAACACTTGGTGCTGAGGCTCACCGTGTCCCCTGCATGCCACCATCCAGCCACACAGCTTCCTACAGCAGGGTATTTCCTAATTCTCCTTTTGTTATCACTAAAGAATAAGAAAAGCAGTGACCATAAATGATACTAAGCCAGGGCACACAGGGCACCAGTTTTGCCAGATGATATAACCCTCTACATTCACATTCCCTAGGGAAATTTCCTCCCCACTTTGCAGAGCTTGAGCTCTCAGAAATCCCTTTGCTACTCTCCTACCAGTGAGGGTTGGGGAGAATGAAATAAGAGCCTAGAGATCATCTGTAGCAAGCTGCAGCATATCCCTCTGCTCCTCCGGGGTCAAGCACCATCTCCCCCCGCAACTGGCCCGGCCCAGGCTTGCAGGGGAGGGAAGTTGGGAAGAAGCAGGGCCAGGAACGGGCAAGGGAAAGCAGCTGGGCAAAGTGGGCACTGCCAGGAGTCCAGAGAGACAGGGGATCCCTCTGTGCCATCCCAGTATCTGTGGGATGGGGGCATTTATCAGAGCCACTGAGCAGCAGTTCCCGGCAGGCACGGAGTCAGCTCCTTGGAGCTGCTCAAAGCTTCCCCCAGTGCAACACCGAGCCTGCGCCCTGGGCTCGGCTTGTTAGGAAAAATGGAAACATAGAGGGAAAGAGCTCTTCCATTAACACCATTCCTACCAGGCCCAGGGAGGCTGGAGTTTTGTCAGATCATGTTATCACCATGACTTCGCTGTTTCCGAACCTTGAAGAGATTCTTCCCAAAAGCGCAACCGCCCCCTCACCCGCTTCCCTTTCAATCCCCGGGATTTTTATTTCACTCCTTGAGATAAAGCTACTTGTGTGGGGGAGGTATTTACACACACACGAGAAAGTATCGATGCACACAAAAATAACCTGATGATTTGAGAAAGACATTTCACTTCCACAGAGCTCTCTGTTCCCCATTCCATTATAAACAGAAAATGCTGGAGTTATTGAGGCTTGCGGGAGGTTCGGCATTGCTCTCAGTGTGGATGCAGAGAACATTCTCTCTGCTCATGCACAGGATCTGCTGCTGGGGGAAACAGGCACTGGGTATGTGCTCAAGGGGGGAAAAAGTGAGATTTTTATGCTCTTATGAAGTTTATGGCTCGCTGTGGAGCAGATACAGTGGAGATGAATTCCTACAGAAACTGTCCCATATCCTTATTTCATTCATGACACATTTCCAGATGTGTAAGTGCCTGTCTTCACAGTGCTTTCATGTTTGAAATATCTTTTTTAAGGCAAAAAGGGAGGAGACAGATAAGCACCCAGTGCCTCCAGCTACAAGCTGCTGCTGCCGGCTCTGGGAGCTCAGCTGTGCCCAGGTGTGGGGGTGATGCAGCATCTGCCCATCCCAGGGGGTGAGCAGCCCAGGGGCTCACACACCTGCTGCTCCCCCTGCACACCCCATGGGATGCATTTAGCATCCACTGATCCCCGAATGTGGGATTCATTGGGCAAGACCACCCTCTAAGCAGGAGGGAGCGAGCTCACACAGCGAGGCGGGCGGGCGGCTGGGGCAGGCTCAGCCTGGCTCAGGGAAGCATCTCTGCCAAAACAAGACGGCTCCTGAGCCCTGGGGCCGTGCTCCCGGTGTCCCTACAAGCCGCAGCACGCCAGGACACGGCTGCATCGGGGCTGCACCAGCCAGGGAGCAGAGCTGAGCAGGACAGAACATCCTCGCCGGGCTGTGCTCGGGCTGGCTGCTGCCAGCCTTGCTGGGACTCTCTTTTCAACAGGCTGCCACACGCAGCGTTCCTGGAGACAGGTGAGAGCCTCGTTGCATTAACAGCGCTCCAGCACTTGGTATTACTATTATTATCTGGGTTTGTGGGTATAATACATAACACGGCAGCCCCTCTCCAAAATAATCTGGCGTTGGGAGCAATTTGGAGCAAAGATTGGGGTGTTTGCTGAGCATCGCACGCTGCGATAAACGAGGCAGCGCCGTGTCCTGCCAGCAGCGCGGCTGTGCGCTGCACACCCCTCAGCTGCGGGAGCTGAGCCGCAGGACGGCTGTCTCCAAATCACTCCGTAATTGCAGGAAGAGATAACAGGAAAAGGCAGCGCTCCGGCAGAGCCTGCCCGGCCAAGGTTGTTTAAAAATACCCAGTCCCAGCCCCCGTGGTTTCTGCAGCTCTGCTGGGAGTCGGGAAGCCCACGCTGGTGATGAGCAGGTGCTCCTTGCAGGCTCAGCCCTTTGAAAAAGCTGCTGGGATCTTGCCCACGGTCTCTTCTCCCAAAATCTAAGCCAGATCCCAGCTGGGAAGCGCTCTAAAAAACCGCAACCACATGCCCTGGCAGTGACCTCCATTCGGTGTTAAGCACAAAGCCACCTCCCCACCCACGGGGAGCATCACCCTGCCTGCTGATGGACCCATCTGCCGCCATGAATCCGACAACACTGGAAAGAATTTTAAAAGGAGTATGTAAAAATAGCTTGTGCGGAGATGGCTGGAGGCGCAACTGCCCCAGGGGGACCAGCGCGGATGGGGCTCGAAGCAGCAGCTTCTGACCCAGCTGTGGGTGCAGGTGCTGCCCGTCACCGAGCCTTCCCACGTGTCAGGAAAATTGATCTACCAACACCAGAGGTTTATGTCCAAAAAGGAGACAGAGGAGTCCTGTTACTGTATTCGAATAAAGGGAGAGGCCATGGGGCATTCCCCTGGGGTCTCTCCAATTTTTGGAGGACGCAGCCTCCTTTTTATCCTAATTTCCCGACCCTATTTTCCCTCTCTCTTTCCCCATTGGCTGAGGTACTTGAGAGGTACAGACTTCCCGGAACGCCTAATTTTTAAGATTCCNCCCTTTTAATGTATACCCCCCCCTTTGCCCTTTTTAAATTCCTATGGAATTTATGGTTCTCCTCATTGTTTATTTGCAGACCTACACTTTACTGATAAAGACAAATCTCTCTTTCCATTCATCAATCAGTGGAACCCTTTATCTCTTAGTGCTGGTTTTTATCTACTAGCCGGCCTACAGATCATTTGTAAAGACAAGGCCCTCATTCCTTTCCCAGGGAAAAGGCTTCCTGGGAATGCCAGCACTGCTCCCCGTCATCCCCAGCACATTCCCATGGGAGGAGCACAACCAAGGCTGGCATATTTGCTGCTACTGCTCACGGTGTCCCCTGAGCCCATCCCCGGGACCCGTCCGAGGGGACAAACCTGCCCGCACACGCTTCCTGCGCCGTGACTCACCCCGCTTAAGTAAACAGCCAGGTAAACAGGCTCGCTTTACTTTCAAAACAAAAACAAGGAGCCGCAAAGCCCAGTTCTTCCTCCTTGAGTAAGGACGGTGTGTAATCCTTGGCATTTGTCCTCCGGGTGCTTCCGCGAGGTGCCAGCGCTTTAAAGCCTGGCAGCCGCCACGAGACAAAGCGACATATTTAGCTCAGGAGGGAAAATGCTGCTCGCCTGTGAATGCCAAGGAGCAGGAAAACAAAAAGCACCTGCGAGGGAAATGCCTGCTGCTGGGGAGGTTCCAAAAGCTCACCTCGAAGAGACACGGAGATCCTGTCCCTAAGGCAGAAGAGCTCTGGGCATGGCTGGAATTAGGGGGATTTGTAGCCAAATGCTCCGTTCATGCATTTGAGGGTCTCTGCACCTGGCAGGAGGTGGCTTTCCAAGGAGAAATACAGCTCCAGACATGGCATTGCACTACACTGCAAGCCCCAAGGCTGAGCCCTGACACCTGAGGTTTGCCTATGGCTCCTTCGTCAGAAATGGGTTTGGGCAACCCCTCCAGAAATCCCTGTCCCAAAAGGCACCTTCCCAGGGAGTGGGTGTGGAGGAACCCTGACCTGACCCTGCTGGGTTTGGAATCTCTGGGTGTTAAATGCCCTCACATGAAGCCATTTCCCAAGCCATGTGCTGTAAGGAGCTCACTGTTTGATGGCTCCTCTTATGTCATTTCAGTAGCAGGTGGTGGAAATGGGGGGGAGGAAAAACCTATAAAATGTTTAACATCCCTTTAGCTTCGATTTATCTGAAGAGAATTCAAACAGCACAATTTCCTCCCGCCATCTGGGTGCCAATTTAAAAGACGTTTTCTCATATCATTGCAATTTCAGAAAATCTTGCTGTACGTCTATGGAAATGCAAGATGCTTCCCCTAAATTGTGCATCAGCATGAAGCTTTTTAAACCTCAACAGCAGCTTATGAAATATTTTGATATTTTGACAGCTCCAAGACAGCTCCTGAGAGAATTTCGCTGTTCCAACACTACCCGTGCAGGGGGGCCCAGCTTTGGGAGCTGCAGTCCCACAAGGCAAAGCTCTCTGCTTGGTTTTGTACCAATTTCTGCTTGGTTTTGCCTTGTTTTGCTTCAGTACTGGGAAGAAGTTTTGCTTGCAGATCTCTGAACCTGCTTGCTTGAACACTTAGAGCTGCAGGCAGTTGCACATGTGTTCATGGTGTGTATTTCCCCCTCATGCACCCCAAAATAGCTTAGAAACACACTGAACTGCCCCAAAACCTTAGTGACATCCCAAAGGTCCTGATAAACAACCTGCAAGTGGGGAGTCTGGAAGAGGAGAAAGTGGGGGACATCTAGTGATGTCCCCACTGCTCTCAGCCTTTCCTAGACACCCCAAACAACTGCAGGGAGAGCTGCTCTGTGCAGACAGCCCCAAAAATCCAGCTCCACAGGAGAAGGGAGGCATTGTCTTCAGGAGCCCCCCAGCCCTCGGCCAGGTGAGAGAGACACCCCAGGTGTCTCTAAGTCTTGGCTTTGCTGAGCTCCCTGAGCCTCAGCCCTACCAGCCACCTCTGAGAGCATCCAAACCCAGCTCCGATTCACAGCCAGAGGAAGTGCCCCAAGAATGAATCGAAGGGTTAACACAGGCCAGGGGTGTTTGGTGTCAGTCACCTCAGAGCTTAATAATCACATAAACACAGCAGGAGTGACTCTGGAGCAGCCAGTCCGTCCAGGGGATGAGCTGTGCCTGGCCACAGACGGGACAGGGGGTGGCTGCCCACTCCTGCCCACTCCTCCCTGTGCATGTCCAGCACAGGGGGAAGCCACGGGGCTCAGGGCTGGGGTGAAACCAGGACAGAGGGGTGCAAACAGCCCCCAGCACGGAACCACCACATCACTGCTCACCCCAACACATCCCCACTGCTGCCTGCGTCCCACCTCCCCTGCCTCAGCAACGGGACAGTCCCAGCATGGAGGAGCCACTCTCCCACTGGGACACACTGGGAAGGGAAAGACAGGCATTTGAGAACAGTAGAGATTTTGGTCTAAATCCAGTGAGTTTGATTATTTCTGAAGATATGAGTGATTCTTCCCGCATGGCTCTTGCATGGCAGAGAAGGGTCCCATGAGAAAAGCTGGAGCTGACACTGAGCCAAACCCCTGCCACAGACAAGTCAAGTTTTTGTCATCAAACACCCCCAGATTTTGGAGGGGTCTGGCAGCTCACCTAGGGCATGGACTAAACTTGGGTTTGGTAAATCAAGGACTGGGTCTAAATCTGGCAAATCAAACCTGGATGGATCTAAACCATGATCCTGTGTCATCTTAGAGCAAGAAGCCCTGTCTTGAGCAATTTCTGCCATGCACAGTTCAGGGAAATCAGGGACATTTCTAATGAGAAATGGGCTGTCCCTGCAAGACCAAAAAGCCCACACCACATCACAAGAGCCTCAGTTTCCCCAAGGACACCTTGAAAAGCAGGATGCATCTTTCAGGTTTGCCCCAATACCATCAGAAAGCAGCTCTGGGGACTCAGGTGAATGCTGGTTCTGCAGTGTTCTTCCCAAATCTGGCTCCAGCAGGATGGAGCCCCTTGCAGCTCGCTGGGAGGAGTTGAAATGCCGAGCACGCCTTCCCGACATTCGCACTGATTTTCAGAAATTGCATTAAATCAGTATTGCTGCAAATTGCCCTCTTTTTTTGGCTCCAGCTTGATGTAAAAAGGAAAACAAATGGAGTTTTAAAATGCAGCTAATCAAGGAGTTAAAGAGAGGTTAATCCTAATGGATTAATCAACTCGCAGGAGGATGGGAAGGAGGCTCGGGTGAGAAGGAGCAGAGAAGGAGCCAAGCCTGGTTCCTCCTCCCAGGGGTGATGGAAAGGTTCAGGGAGAGTGTGGAGACAGTGGGGGTATTCCTTCTTCCACCTGGCTGCATCCAGCTTGGGGACCAGAGAGGAATAATGTGTCCTGGGCTTAGGTACATCTTCCCTGAGAAAAGAGAGCCCTCGATGCATCTGTCATCACCCCCTGAGGAAAAGGGTTTGACTTCACCACCCTCACCTTCAGACACCAAGAGGTGATAAAACCCAGGATGTGGGGAGGCCCTGACTGGTGTTAACCGCCCTGCAGAACTCTGGATGGGATTGGGAAAGGGGTTCTGAACAGAGCAGGGCTGTCCCAAGGCTTTCAACCACCGCCTGCACCCACCAGGGCTGCCCTGACCCCCCTGCAGGGTCCAGCCCATGGCTCCTGCCACCAAATCCAAACATCCTCCTGCCCAAAACATCAGCAGCTGCCTCCCAGCACAGCCGGCCATCCTCCATGGGACAAAGCCTCTTTATTGGCAGCTAATTGGGCTTAGGCATGAGAAGGGCTTGAACATCATTAGTGACAGTGAAAGCAAGGAGGGTTAAAGAAGGTTATTAATGATATACACGCTGTATACAACAGCATAATCGCCCCAAAAAATATTAGCTCCATTAAGTATCATTATCAAGGCCTGGAGCTAATCGTTTAAGCTTAATGAAACCAATACATTTCTCCAGCACTGGCAGCAGTGCTCATCCCTCGGAGGGAGGTGGCAGCTGGGCGGGCTCGAGCCGTGCTGTCCCTGCAGCTTTGCTGCTGCACCGGTGCCCTGCTGGCTCTGGGCTCTGCGTTCCCCAGAGCCGAGCCCCCTTCCAGGTGCTTTCAGCAGCGATTCGCTCTCTTCAGCATCAACCTTTTGCTTTGGCAGCTTGAAGACCTTCTGGTCAATGACCACAGAACGGTTTGGACGGGAAAGGGCCTTGAAGACCATCTCATTCCACCCCCTGCCATGGGCAGGAACACCTTCCACCGGGTTGCTCAGAGCCCCATCGCGCCCAGCCCTGGCAGGGCACTCATCCCGCTGCCTCCACCCACACCTCCCTCCTCTCCCTTGTTTTGAGCAGCTCTTTGGAGACCGGAGGAGAAATGATTCGGAGCCAAGGCGGCTGCGATGATCTCACTGCTAATTATGCAGAGAAGTCATTTTGCTGTGGCTGCGGTGATGAAGTGATATGAGAGGAGCAAAACCCCACAGCCACTTTGTGCATCGCAAATTAAACAGAAAAAAACCCAAAGTGAGCAAACCCAGCACCTGGACCTCTGAGAGCCACTGTGGGTGCTGTGTTACCCCCAAATCCACTGCAATTCAGGACAGGCAGCTTAGGCTGGGACACAATTCAAAATGCCATCAGCTCCTTTCCCTCTTTGTCCATGTCTGTTTTCCACTCTCGTCCCAGCAGCAGGATCGTTGCTGCAGCAGGACTCACCATCCTTTTAAAGGGGAGCTTGGGATTAGCACCATCCTTATTAAAACCACTCACTCACACCTCATTTTACCTTCCCACTGGAGATGATTTAGCTTGATTTATTCTAATTAGTTGTAATTTATTGTTTTAATGAGCTCTTCTGCAGGCTTTTTGTGCTTCATAACCACCCTCCTTGGCTGCTACAATGCATTTCAAGGAGGTCTTTTAATAAGGAGACATTTCCAAGGCTGCCTCGGATAGGGAGGTTTTTTGTTGGAATCTGAAAATTAAGCCGAAATTTTCCTGTCCTCCAGGATGGGTTTGCTGGGGAGCATCTGGCTGGGAGCAGGAGGCTGCACTTCAGCACTTCACCCAAATGGCAGGAGAGCCCTTAATTATCAGCAGCGTTTGCAACTGGGTGTAAAGACTGAGAAAAGAAAACAAATAGGAGAAAAGTCTCCTTCATCCGGCTGCAGCGCTGGAGCAGGGAATTTGGGCCTGGGAGGTGCTGCTGCCCAGAGGCAGCTGCAATTCCATGGACAGGTCAGGGATGCTCAATACCAGGGTCACCCACACTGCCCACCCAGGAGGGTCTGTGCTGCTGGGGGGTCACAGGGCCTCAGAGCCCACCCAGTCCCCTCCCGGGGTGGACACAGGCAGAAGCATCCAGAACACGATGCCACAGCCAGCATTGCTTTGCTCACAGAGATCTCTCCTCCCCTTCCTTCTGCTGGGATGGGTGAAGCTTCAGGAACTTCTTGATCTCCTCCCAGGGGTGGCTGGGCCATTTCAAGGCTTTCCAGCCTTTGATTTGGAAGGGAGAGAAAGGCCAGGGTGGGTTATTTCTGTGACATTGGGTTCTTCCATTAGAAAAAAAAAAAAGTTTTTCTTCTCTGTCCCCACAGCCATCACGTGGCAAAGTGTTCCCTTTGGAGACATCCAAAATAAAGCAGATGAAATTTGCTTTGCAAGTAGAGACAAAAACTTAATGAAAGCAAAACCTCCAAAGGAGGAGAAACTCCCAACCAGAAACATTAAAACCCCCAAATGGCTCCAGCTACAGCTGAAGGTGGTTACAGGATATTTTCTCAGGGAAAAGGGACTGGCTTTTACTGAAGCAGCCGAGATTTGTGTGAGAAATAGTGAGAAACCCTCGGGGAGCCATGGATGCTCCGGAGGGCTCTGGGAAGGAAAAACACCTTGAAGGGTTACACCAAATCCCCTGTGCACACCCAGATGGATTCACTACAGGAACCAGCTGCCAAGCGAGAGCCTGGAGAGCTGCACGTTTCCTGGAGGGGCCAGGGGAGCTCTGCAGCCCGGGGACTGAGGAGGAGGATGCTGGAGGAAGTCAGGCTGAGCTCCATGCCTGTTAGCGTGGAAACACATAATCACTGGATGATTATATGCAGGTGCTTTTATTGAAGAGCTCTGGGAATCAGGGCTACACACAAACCCAAATTTGACTCCGACATGGATTCGAGATGGACACATTTTATATTCTTTCTTTACATAACCGTATGTTGATTATTAACTTGGTATTGTTCTATTGTGTGTATTGGGTTTGCTCAAGCATGAATTTAAGCCTCCCTCTCCCCACAGCATTTCTCATCCATTGCACAGGAGGGTACACAGGTGTAGGTTCGCAAGGTTCTAGTAAAGACAATGCCCACTCCCATTTCCAAGACTCATTTTAGCTACCATGATTTTAGGAACATTTTAACCTCGTGTTATCATGCTGAACTGTGCAGAGGCTCCCAGAGGGGCTGGAAAGCACAAACAACTTCAAGAAACAACAAAAGGGTCTCCGTGGGCACCCCAGGACCCCACAGCAAGATCCAACAGGGAGCAACGAGACACCTCAAGTGCATCCCTGCAGGGCGAGCCAGCAAGGGTGTCCCAACCCATGGGCACATGAGGGTGTGAGAGCGATGCTTCCCAGAGCAGGGATGGACACAGCTCTGGGAGCTGCTGTGTCGGCCACTGGCTGCAGCTCTGCCCAGCCACCACCTGCTCCTGCCACAGGAGCTGGGCAGCTGGAAAATGAGACTCTTCTAGGAGAAGAGACCGGGGCTCTGGAGATGCCTGGTGGATCTGGACAGCTCTGGAGCTTCTTGTGGATTATTTACCCAGCTCCACATGCTGCCAACCAAAATAAATCAATTCGGCTTTTGCTTCCATTTTAGGAAAATAAATCCTCTGGGACAGGCTGGGAGCTGGTGCCCTGCTGGGAGCCACGTGCTCGCCATCCCAGCCCTGGTGGGATGTAAACCGGACTCGGAACCCCTTGGCCCCACTGACCCAGGTCCCTGCCTTGCAGGGGGCAGGTGGAGCTCCACAGCTTCCTTGGCAGCTTGGGACAGACAGCAGGACACAGCCAGAGGTTTACTGAGCCTCCTGCACAGCCAGCCTCCTGCCACCGAGCTGCCTGGAGAGCTCTCCCACGGCTTGGGTGACCTTTTCCTTATCTCCTCGCGTCCTTCAGCCCCTCACAGCAGCCAGTTGGAGCAGCAGGTCCTCCAAGGCCACTTTCCCATGATGTAGCCCCTTATCTCATGGTGCTGAGCCCTCCCCATCAGCCCATTCCAGCTCTGTGTTGGCAGCACTGGGAGGGATCACCAAAAATTTTTCCCAAAACAAAAACGCTGCATGGATCACCCACATTTCCCTCCAGCTGCCCAGGAGAGCTTTGCTGGGACTCAGAGCTGAGCTTGCCAGCTCATGGTCCTGAGATGCATCAGGAACTGCTGGATTTCCACCTCAGCCCCAACTCCAAAATGCCTCCCCTGGAACAGGCACACTCCTTTCTCCTGCCCCATCAGTGCCAATTACAAACTGCCCAGCATTCAACTGCTTAATCCCACCAGCTCTTTCAGATGTGGTTGTGTATTTGATCAGAACTGGCTTCTTAGAAAGAAAGAAAAGAAATCTTCCAAGCACCTGCTCCTCTCTCCTCCCCACCCAGGAACAGCCCTGTGTTGGCAGCATCAGTGTTGCTCTGAGAGCAGGATGTGAAAGGCCAGATTAGGATGGCTCCTCTGTCTCCTTCAGCAGCGAAAATCATTTGGTCTTGAATGATGTGGATATTGGTAAATCTAATGCTGCTCCAGGAGAAGAAAGGGAGCACTGTCCTCCTGGAGGGATTGGGACAGGACTGGCAGAGAGGTGCTGCTGTGGCTGGGGTGCCCCGTGCAGTGTCATTTGCTGATAAACACAGTCCTGCCCTTTCTCCCTTGTGTGAGAGAGGTCCCAAAATGCACAGCCGGGCTCTCAGTCCCTCCTGGGCTCCCTCAGGCAGCCCCAGGGTCAGACCCACAGGGTGTCCCCTCCACCCCTCCTGGAGGATGCTCCCCTCGGTCACAGCCTGCACCAGGGCTGTCCCTTAGAGCTGGTGTTGAGCCATGAACCACAATGTGTTCTGACACCACCTGAGGTGCTGTAATTGCTCCAAACCCACAGATGTGATGTCACTGCAGAGTGGCCTCTCCTGCTCGGTGTTATGGGGCTGGTGGCTCCAATCCAACAGCTCACACACGAGTGAGGGTGAGCGAAGCGTTCCCCCTCCCCCAGCCCCAGCTCCGCTCACCCTGGAACCCCAGAATGGCACAGATCCCACCCCATCTCCTCAGACACCAGGGAGAGGCTGGTGCAGAAGCGCCCCGGTGTTTCCAAACTGATTTTTGTGCTTGCAGGAACACCGGTAGGGATTGCTTGTTTAAAGCCTCCTTCGTATGGATAATCAGATCATACTTGAAACGAGCCTCCGGATCTCCAGTTACAATTATTTCATTAGGATGTGATACTCCAGACCATCCAAGAGCTTGGGAAGCTGCTGCCTGCACAGGCCCAAGCACGCTGCCCATGGAAGAGGTCCTTAGTGCTAATCGCCAATGCCAACCCCAGCCATTAAGAAATTATTGCTAATGCAGTTTACAACAGCTTTTATAAGACACTATTAAGGAATCCATCAGAAAGCAGAACCAAATAAAGCAAAAAGCAGTTAAAGAAAAACGAAACTCACCCCAAACTGCAGGATCAGCAGGAACAAGAGCTGGAGCTGTTGTGTGAGTGCAGCAGCCCCAAAGACGAGCCTGGAGCTCCCTTTGTCCCAGCAATGGTGCTGCACCAGCCTGGGGCTCTCCCCAGATACCCTGGGATGGGAGAGGGGCTCAGCAGGGGCTCATTCCCCCCTGGCAGCTCCCTATGGAGTCACAACTGGTCCCCTGCACCTGCAGCCCTGCTCGGGGAACCATCCTGTGCCAGACATGGGAGCAGGGCCAGGGGGCCACCGGGGGACATCCAGCCGGGGTGCTGGGCCTGAGCATGTCCCCAGGGGTCCTTCTATGAAAGGAGAAACAACTGAGGTTGGGCCTGGGGATATTTTTTCAGAAGTCTGATAAAAATAACTCTTTGAAGGGGTGAGGAAGAGGAAGGACAGTTTGTGCTGGAGAGGTGTCACCCACAGGGCCTGACGGCTCCAAGTGGCACAAGGACACAGGGCTGGAGCTGTGACTCATGACTTTTTGGCGTTCCACCCCGGTGTCAGTATCACATTTCGAGGATTATATTTTATTCATAAAAATTGCTGTGCTCACAGCCGTGCCTGGCAGAGCCGGAGCTTGGGGTTGGCTGTGCTCTGCACCATCGGGGGGGTCCCAGCTCTGTAACAGCTGGTGGAAGTTAAATATAATCTGCAAAACTGGGTGAAAGTCCCCAGGTTCCCCTCCATGACCTGGAATGTGGGTGCCTTCGTGGCACGCGGGTGCTGGGCCAGGGTTTACAGCACATGGTGGGTGTTGTTGGTAACTGCATCCCAAATGAGCCAGAGTGGAACATGTGAGGCTGTATTTTTAACTCTGCGGTCCTGGTGACATGGAAAACTGGGTGCCTGGCCCAGGTGCTGCACAGATCGATGGAAAATTTCCTACCACCCATCACCACCTCGGCTCTGCTAACCCCAGGCTCTGCAGCATGTTAGCAAATGCTGCTTTGCCCCTGTGAGTGGTTTTAAGGCTGTGCCCAGAACCCAGCAGAAACCATCTGCCATTCCACTGGGAAGTGCTTCCTTGTGGAGCTGGCATAGTGAGATGGAAACGGGGATGGGGCAAACCCAACCTTCCCAGCTCAGAGCCTGGTTTAGCATCCCCAGGCAGGAAGAACGTTTTCAACCCCTTGAGGGGCTAAGGACGGGATGAGCCCACGGTCCTCAGCAGGCTCGATGCCTCCCCAGCACAGTGTCAGCTGGGACTCGGAATTCACCCATCAGTGCAGGCATCCCCACACATCTCTCTTGTCCTTGCCTTCATGGGCATCACCTGTGCCAGGCTGGGAAGTGGCACATGGAGACATCTCCCCTCCTCCCCACCACCCTCCTGCAGCCCTATGCCCACCCCGCGGGCTCAGCCGAGACAAGCGGAGGCTAAGAACATCAACTGGGTTTTATTCCTCAGGTCTGACAAATAAAAGCACAAATCCTCTTTGGAAATAAGGAAAAAAAAACCAACACCAAAACCCCAAACCAATGTTCAAAGCACGCAGACGGTTTCTCAGGATGGAGGCCATGCCATCAAGCTCCGCCGCTGGACACGTGTCCTTCGCAGAGATAGTAGTTTAAAAAAAAAAAAAAAAACAAAAACAACAACTCATGGAGGAGGAAAAGACACAGAGCTATGGGTTTCCATGTCAATTTTAAAGAAAAAAACAGGCCCTTTTTTGCTATTGTTATAAATATCCCATCCGAGTGACTCGGAGCAAACAATAACCATAAGGAGGAACATCCTTTCTGCTTGGCCCCGTGGGCACAAAATCTCTACCGGCACCTCAGACCGCTACAAGCCCTCGGGGACGGTGGCCTGGCACCCGGTGTGTGCCCCGGCTCTCAGCTGGGGTGGCGGGTGCTGCCATCCCTGCGAGCGGCACCCGTCACCCTTGCCGGAGGCTGTCAGGACGCCGCACCACAGGGGATCAGGGAGCGGGGAAGGGGACAAGGGACAGGGGTGCCGGGCCGCGGGAGGGCCGCGGGTGGCTGCTCAGGTGCAGGTGGCCTCCTGGCTCTCGACGGGGATCTCGCTGCCGCTGCTGCCCTCGCCGTACTGCTGGTAGGGGGGGATTTGGGGCGCCTCGATGATCAGCAGCCCCTCCGGGGACAAGGAGGCGAACACCGTGATGGGATCCACCTCGTAGGGCAGCCTGCAGGGGGGCAGGAAAGACGGGGTGGGTTAGGATGCCGCATCCCAGGTGGATCCCGACCCTCGGACCCCCACCACTCGGGGAAGCGGCGATGCCGAGGCGGCAGCCCCGGCGCCCCGGCAAACCCTCTGTTATTACTGGAGCGCCTGGGAATGTGCGGGGGATATTTAGAGCGGGCTCCTGGCCGGCCTGGCCCCCGTGGGAGCTCTGTTTAATCTCCCCGGCAGATGTGTTTGACGGGATGTCACCGCCGCTTGCGCCGCCGCGGAGCAGGAGTAAATCCCGGCCGTGCCGCAGCCCGCGTCAGCCGCGAGCCTTGCCCGTAAAAGGAGCCCGAGCGCCGAGCAGGAGGGAGCGCGGTGCTCGCCCCAGCTCTCCCGTGGGAGTTCGGCGTGCACAGGGCTCCTTCAGGGTGGAAAAGCAAAGCTGAGCTGCTGCCAGCCGAGGAAACCCTTCCCATGCCCTGGGCTTTGATGCTTTTCCCTGTTAACCGTGCGAGCACCGCGGGTGGGGTCTGCCCCCCGCATCGGTCGCGGCTCGCCGGCCTCCGGGCTCGCCTTTGCGGTTGTTGTTGCCAAAGCGAGCCACGGGTGAGTCAACGCGATAGCGATCTCACTGACATCACGGAGATGCGGGGATGCGCAGGGATGCGCTCCGGGGCTGGCGGTGGTGTCAGCCCGCCGTGCCCTGCTGCACCCCCGGGGCCGCCTCCTCCTTGCACCCCTCCTGCTCCCCGCGCCCCAGCCGCAGCCCCGGGCGCGCAGGAGACTGACAGAGCGCCTCAAAAAAGGCCTCCTCCTCCTTTCCCTCCCTTGGGAAATCATTCTGTGGCCCGACCCAGCCAGGCACGTGCTGCAGAAGGGCAGATTTTGGGGTGGAAACAGTCCCTGTGTGTGTGAGCTGGGGCGCGGGGACTGGCAAAGCTCAGCCAGGCCGACCGGTACCTACTGGATTTTCTTGGTGAAGTTCTTGGAGACGATCCCTCCTTCCACCTGCTGCTCCTCGTGTTTGCCTGCAGGGAAGGCCAACACTCCACATCAGCACCTCACCAGGAGATTATGTTTTCCCCAACAAACAACAACAACTAAACCCAACAAGAAAGTTTTCCGAGCAGCTGTTTCCCTGCCCCATTGCAAATCCTTCTTCTGGAGAGGGCTCAGGAAGCCTCTCCATGTGGGGAAGGAGATGCTAGACACAGCACAGGCGTATTTCCAGTGGGAAACCGAGGTCTCACAGGCTGCCAAGAGCTGAGACTTAAGAAAATAAACAAATAATAAAACCTTTGTAGGTGGCAGCATCCCCCTTGGCCCCACTCCCCAGGATGGGCTCCTTTCCACCACTCTGTCAGGCTGGGGGTCCCTGTGCCTGGAGCATCAGCCAGAGGCTGCCTGGATCCCCCCCACCTGTGACTTTCCCCCGTGGTGCAGTGAGCTCCAAACAAACATCCAGAGCTGTGTTAGGTGCCAGCCCCCAGCCCGGAGGACCCAGAGACAATGGGGAATGTCAGTGCCAGGCTGATGGGACACTGATGGCAGTTGTGGGCACCTCAAAAGTGCTGGACCCCACATCCACTGTTCCCTCCATTAATTAACTTTTCAGGGATGTGTTTCTGGCCGACTCAGAGCCGGACTGGGCTGGAGGCTGTGGAGCAGCTGCTCCCTTCTTCCCAGCCTCTCCCTCGGCCCCTTTAAAGGGAATCTCCCTCCGTGCCGGCCTCACCCCGGCTATAATTAACCGAGCAGAGCTGGGGCCCCTCTTGGCCGCTCGCTGTAGGGTGCCGCCAGCCAGGGCAGAAAGCAAGGAGATTTTCCCCAAAGGACACGTGTCCTTTCTCATTTTGGCAGCAAACCACCATTGCTTGTGAGCTAGATCCCCACCCCATGACACCCAAAGTGACTCTGGAGATGCCCCAAAGCCCTGCTGCAGCCCTCCCCTGCTCCCAAGCACAGGGCTGCTGCCGCTGCCTTAAAATAAACGCGATTTGGGCATTTTGCAGCAATTCCTTGAGCTGGCAGTGCCACCTCCCCGGTGCCTTGGCTCTCACCTGACACCTCGACGTAGCCATCCTTGGTTTTGACCGTGAGCTCCTCGGGTTTGAAGCTGTGCACGTTGACACACACCTTCCAGGGCTCGCGGGGAAAGGGCGCGGGGCTGCGGCTCTCGGGGTACCCCCCGAAGTGGGTGCCGTAGGCGGGGGCCATGGGGGGGGTGCGGCCGATGCCGGTGCGCAGGGGGCCCGGCCAGGTGGTGGTGAGCCGGGGCCGAGCCCAGTCGGGCCAGTCCGCCGTCAGATCCCCGGGGAAGGGCGACAAGCCGAAGTCATCGTCCAGCAGGCGCGAAGTCAGGCCGGGCTCCCGGAAAGGGTCGCGGAGGCTGCGCCTGCCGGGATAATGGCAGGAGAAGGGCATCTGGCTATCGGCCATGGCTTCCTTCGGAGGGGTCTGAGCGTGTCCCCGGGGCTCTCCAACGGAGCCTCAGCCTCTGTGTGGCTGCTCCTGGCTGCAAACTTCCCCCGGGAACCTGTCCCGGAGGAGACGCATCCACGCCGGGTGGGACGCGGGTGCGCGGGGACGGTCCCTCCTTCCCGGCACCAGGTGAAGGACGATGAGAAAATCAATTCAGGCTGAATCACCGGGAGCTGGAGGAGCGCAGGAAGGACGGAGGGAGCTCTCTGGCCGCGAGAAAACGCTTCCTGTCTGGCTGCGATCCCAGGACTGGGGAGAGGAAAATAAAACTTCTTGTCAGGAGAGAGAAAAAAAAATAATAAAACCAAATACCCTGAGATTAAAAAGCTCCTGTCTCACTTGTCACTCTCCAGCACTTTATGTCCAACTTTCCCTGCTGCTCCCGGGTGAGAGCTGCAATAAATGCCGGAGCCTAGAGCCCAGAAACTTCTCTAACCTTCCAGCCGTTGGGCGAGTACTATTTATACGGGTTTCAGAGGAGGGGGGTGTGTGTTTTGCAAGTCCTGCCCTGTCAGCCGAGTATTTTGGAGAGGATGAAACAGCCGTGGATAATTTGGGCAGTGGCAGCTGACCTCTCCTGCTGGCCCGAGGATCCCGGCTGCCACGGGGCCACGGCTCTTCGGCAGCTGCCCCAGCCCCTGCCGCCCCCTCCTGCTGCTCCGCCTGCCCAAAATAGCCCCCAAGCTCACTCAGGGCTGGCTGCTTTCACCCCAGTGTCACCTGTTAAAAATACCGTGGTGCGGCTGACCAGGCTGCTCCCCTCACTGTAAAGCCACGTGTCCCCACGCCACCGAGTACCACTGTACCGGGAAATGGGTCACTGGTGGCACCCCCAGTGCCCCGGGGGCGGCGGTGGGACCCTCAGCCAGTGCCCTTGGGGCGTGCGGGGCAGGGGACAGGATGACCCTCTCCAGCACTGCTTCTTTGGCCATCTTCACCAGCCGGGCCCAGAGAAGCATCCCCTGACTGCGGGAAGGAGACGGACCCCGGACAGAGGCAGAGGGCTCACGGCGCTGCTCAGCGCCCGCCTTCTCCTCGCCCCACCGCATGCCCCGGCCCTGCCGCAATCGCGGTGCGGGCAGGGCGAGGCGTTAATCACAGCCGCGGCCGGGCTAATTACAGGGCAGCGGGGGGAGCGGGCTGTGGGAAGAGGCGCGGCAGCAGCGCTGGAGGGGGAGCTCCCGGCGAGCATCCTCCCGGGACACACGGCCCCGAGCCGGGCCACAGGCGGGGGTCACGGCTGGCAGTGACGGGGTCCCCACGGAGGTGATCCGGGCACGGCTCCGGTGGGCAGCGGGGTGTGCTGGAGGATGGGATGTGATCAATAAGGGTCACACCGGTTACGGAACCACTTCCTCGTGCCGCATCCTGGCTCTGCATCATGCTCCTTCTCTCCAGCATCTGCAATTTTTCTAATGGACTTTATGGGAGTAATTGCAGCAGGAAGACTTTAATGCAGCACAGGCCGCGCAGGGATGCAGCCGCTGGTCACTCCGTGGCATTAATCACGGCAGCATCGCTGGGGGCAGGGAGCTGCTTCTCCTTGGCAAGGGCAGGGCTGCCCCCGCTTTCATGGAGACACCTGGGCATCACAGGGGTCTCCCTGGGGTCCGAAGGGATGCCTGGAGGTGCCTGGGGAGGTCCCAGGTGCCAGCTGAGTATTCCTGGTGAGGAGAGGCAGATGCTGGTGGAGGGACTGAGCATCCCCCTCCATTCCCTTGTCCTGCCTGGCTGCCTCTGCCTGGCTGGGGGCTCCTGGTGCCCGTGGGTGACAGTACGGGGACAGTCCTGGGGGTCACTGCCACACAGAGCCTGAGCTCAGCTGGGCACATCTCAGCTCGGCTGGGGAGCTGGATCGCCCCAGCACGCAGCTCTGCGCCCACTCGGGCAAACACCAGCGCACAGGGCGAGAGGGACAAGCCCCGAGGAGGTTTCAGGCAGTCCCACGATCCTGCCGTGTTTCCAGGAGCCTCATAACATCCCCCATTCCACGTTTCCCACATAGCTCCAGGCCATCCTCCCTCCCCGGCCAGGAATTCTTCCTGTCGCCTTGTTCATCCCGATTAGTCACACGTCCCCTCCTCCCGCCTGCTCTCACCCTCTCTGGGCCATCCCAATTTAGCTCCTGTTGTCATTCCAAACCTCCCGGCTGCCTCCCACCGCCGAGCCACCCCACGACATCAGCTCTGGGAAGCATGAAGTGCCCTTGCAGCCCCCCTTCTCCTCCGAGTGACCTGGGAATGCTGCCTCACATCCCCACGATCCATCTGTGCCACGTCCAGACCTTTTCTGGGTGCCCATCTGAGCCCTATTGAGGAGAATGGGGACATGGCCCAGTGCTGCTGCTCCCCTGAGGGACTTCCAGGGTGCTGGAGAGTCCCCATTGCCCCTGGCTCCCTCCGAGAAGGTGACCATGGCAGGGCCCTGTGGCATGGGAACTCTGTGCAGGGCTTGGAGCAAGGGCTGTGCGGGAAGGGAAGGGCACAAGGACAGCCCAGTGTGACCTCCAGGGAGAGACGGATGCATTTCTGGCTTGGATTCCCAGTGCCTGAACAGGGTGGGGGATCCAAAGGGCCTGGCAAAGGGCAGCAGGAGCCCGGCCCAGGAGGGAAAGGAGAGCTGCCAGAAATACTAGCCCACAACTTTTTTTTTTTCAGCCAGTGCCCTGAGGAGCCAGTCCTCAGCAGCTGGGAGTGGAGGCACATGCCCTTCCCTGCGGAGCAGCTGAAACAACCCAAAATATCCCACTGCACGCACTTGTATCCAAAAGGAACATGATGCAAAGGAAATACTGTCCAAACCTTTATTGGAACCTTTTTCTAACCAGGCTAACAACTCAAACACCCAGGAAGACTAAAGGATACAGAACGCATGTGGATGGAGAGCAAGGGGAGCTTTACAGTGAACTCAAACAAACAGATGCGCCGGTGTCGTCTGGGGTGGAATCAACCAGCAGGCAGAGAACAGAGACACCGTTACCCTTGCGGCTTTTCTCACGTCTTGGCTTTTGTTCTAAATCTTCTTCTCATTCCCTGGGTTTCAAAGATGGAGAGCTGCCCTGGGCTGGTGAGGGTGTTGTTCTCTAGGCAATAGCCCAAAAGCTGGGGTGCTTGACCATGACACTGTTGCTTTGGAGACCCTTCCAGTCATGTGCAAACTGCCAGGTAGCAGCAAAGTCAGGAGAATTATTTATTCTCTGGTGAAGAGGTAATAAAACCCCACTGGACACTAAACGGCAAAATCTTCACTTAGGGACAGGTTCAGGTGCCTTTCTCAAACCAATACCCCGAGATCCCGGAGGCTGAGCACCCAGCAGCTCCCGGACAGCTCTGTGGGCACAGCCCGGCGCTGGGCACTCGCCTGCTGACGCTGGAGCCGTGTCCACACTCCACGGGCGCAGGCAGCTCTGCCCAAGGAGCACAAACACCTCCCACCCGAGCGAGCAGAACAGCGGCTGCAGCGTTGGTGGAGCGACACTGGGGCAGGATGGGATTTTTAGCACATCTCATGCTCTTCTCAAAGCTGGGGGAGGATGCCTGCAGCACGCTCTGCTCCTGTTGGAGACAACAGGGGAGGCCTCCCCAGTCCTGCCCTGGCTACTGAGCTCACATCAGGGCAAAGCTACTGGCACAGAGCTTGGGGAAGGGGCAAAGCAGGACATGGCACGAGGGTCTCAGGATGGGGCAGGGTGGACATCCTTGCTCCCTGGTGGAGACCGTGGCCAGTCACTTCAATCCTATCCCCCTCCTCATCACTGATGCAAAGGGTGACAAGTGTCCCCCTCCCCCAGAGGGAAGAGGGGACCAGCAGTGGGAGATCAGAGAACTCCAGGGATTTTTGGTGATGGCAGCCCTATGCCACATGGCAGAGGAAGAGGAGCAGGGTTATTCCTCCACCAGAAGTGGCCTGTCTCCTCTGAACTCCCTGCACCTTTCCAGGGGGATGTGATTTGTCAACAGAAGCTGGTTCGAGGAGATGGAGAGTTTTCCCCTGCCTTGCCCAACTCCATCACAATGAGGTTCTTCTCTAAATACTGCTAGTGAGGTCCACATGAGCCCAATTTTCCTTCCTCTCTCCAACATATCTGGCAACACTTCAAAGGCTCCTGCCTTCATGGACCCAACAGCATGACCCAAATAGCTTTTTTTAAAGTAATGCTCAATAAATAGAAGAAATAAATATTAAATAGAGGCCAAGTCCTCTCAGCCTGTTCAATATATGTACAATGCATAGCAAAATAACAGTGATTGGCTGTTGCAGACAGGTTTGGTACAAATTCAGTCCCCAAAACAACAAAAACATTGAGAAAATTGAAGTCAACATAAAGCAAAGCTCAGCCGAGTGCTGCAACCAATGAAGAAAAACAGAACAGTGCTTAGAAACATCCCTTATCTTTGCTTCCCAGCAGAAATGGTGTTGGATTTTCTGGAGCCTGGACTGGGAGAGGTGGGACAAGCCTCCCTTGGTGGGACAAACCCAGAGCCAAGGCAGGTCCTGTGAATGGGGAGAGTTGACGGCTCTGGGGTCAAGGAGACATTTGGGAGTGGGTGCTGTGACAAGTGCTCTGCCAGGGAAAGGCAGCAGGGATGCTGGTGGCATGAATCAAAATCATGAGTGGGAAAGAGCCTTTGAGCGTGAGACAGGGCTTCCAAAAACCAGCCAAGATATTATCCTGATGTTGTGGCCAGCCCTGAACACCCCTTGTGTGTCTGACCACAGCAGCGATTCACCGACACCGAAATGACCAGGCTGCCTTTCCACCAGGTGAACCTGCTCTTTGCAGAGAGCACCTGCAGCAATCTGAGATGTTGGATGCGGAGCAAAAATCCATAAAAGCAGTGAATGAGAGAAACAACATTTAAAAAAAATAAATAAAAAGCACTGGCAAAAGGCACAGAGACAGAAAAGCTCACAGCTTCACGCAAACCCACAGAAACCCAGGTCGTCCGCTAACAGGGAGGGTGTACTAAAGCTTGTACTAAAAATATTAAATAAGTTAAAAAATAAATAACACCGAGAGGAACTCACATGTATATGCACATGTGCACATACACACACACACACAGACTTGGTCAGGTCCGTCACCAGAGGCTGCGTTTTGCAAGGACTTTCCGCAGGGATCACTCTCTCACAGTCTCATCTCTTGTTTTCCCATGGGTGGGTCGCCGCGCAGGGATAAACACGGCAGGGGAGTCCTGGCGACGGCATCCTCCCAGGGAGAGAGAGCGGCGGTGGCTGCGCGGAGCAGCCGGGTTTCGGGTTGAGCGCTGGCGGCGGAGCCAAGGCAAACAGCGCGGGGCCAGCTGGCACCCGGCCGGAGCGCAGGCGGCACTGCCCTGGTGGCACTGCCAGCACCCCGCGCTCGGCCGGCCGGCAGACCCTCGCCCTCACCTCCGACACGTCCTAGACCCGTTTCTGTGGTCACACCCATCACATTCCTGCACAAAGCTAATGAGAAACCCGAGATTTCAGCATGGAAACACGCAGCTCTGCCCTGCGTCCCTTTGTCCGTGCCGTGCTCTCCGCCCTGCTCCGGAGAGCGCAGAGGGACACAGTGGCAGCAGGAGTGACCGTCACTCCTCCGGCCACCTCACTGAGAGGGGCCAGGGCTGTAAACCTTTACACGAGACCGGCGGCATGGATACATTTGAACAAACAAACAGATCCAAAAATAACTTAACGTTAGAAAAAAAAAATAGAATAAATAAATACTGGTCCATTCTGACATACAATTAAAAATAGAATAATAATAATAATTAAATAAATAAATAAATAATTTAAAGAGGTTTCCTCCAATGCCAGTCTGCTTGGGAAACCCCAGGAGCGTTTAGCTGCCACGGACTGTACAGGCAGAGGCAGTCCTTGACACAGGGATAAGCTGGACGAGTGCAGGAGCTGCTGCCAGCCCCACACAACCCTGGGCATCATCTCCTGACCCACAGGGGATGGATGCTGCTAACCTTAGTGTGGTGCTTCCATCATTAGTGCCCAGCCACGAGGACTCCAGTCAGTGTGAGTTTGTTATTTACACCGGTTGCACAAAGCCCCTCTTCTTTTCTTTCCTAGTTTTGGATCTTGGGGCTCGCTGCTTCCTTGCTACAGCTCCACGTGCACGTTATGGGGTGCTAAGGGGCAGGAGGCTGCTCCTGAAACACTGGTAGAGCTGGGTAGGTCTGGGTTCCCATCGCTGCCTTTGGATCTTCCCAGGGAGCAGAAGGATGGGGTGTTTCAACGTCGAACTGGGAAAGACTCTTTGGGGAAGAAGCATGAGGTTTTCAGCCCTTTTGAGAGGGAGTTCACTGCAGAAGGTGGCCAAAGGGCCGCTGTTAGGGCCAGCACAGGAGGGAAGGCAGTGGCATCCTGTCTTTGATCCCTCAACCACAGCCCTGGAGTATTTGCTGAGCTCTACCAGGAGTGCTTCTCTCTGTGTCCTAGAAAGGGTCTTTCCAGAAGATGGACACATCCCCACTAAGCCACCAACCTTATCAGTGCCCAGCTCTCTGCCTCAGCCACCCTCATCCTCACATTGCCTGCAGAGAGCAAGGCGGGGGAGGAAGGTCTGGGAAAAAGGGGAGCTTTGGCCATTGAAGGCACAGGACAAGGGGGACCAGCACCAGCAAAGATACTGGGAAAGAGGCCCCTGACATAAAACTTCCTCTCGTACCACCCACATGGAACTCCTGCCTGCGCTGCTGTACTTTCCAACAGATAACAGATTTATAGGCTTGCTGAGGTGATCACCCAGCTCCACCAGAGCAGCTCGTGGCACCTGGCCTCCCTCCACTTGCTGCTTTGTCCCTTCCCTGGCTGCCAGGGGCCTGTAGGTAATTCTTTAGGTGGGGGTGGGTTGCATTCCTTTCTACCCCCTCTCCTCCTGCAGATGGTGGCTCCACTAAGCCCTTTTCTGTAACACTTAAACAACACACCTCCTTGACTCATTAAGCCCAAACTCGTTAATAATCATGCAGGATGGAAGGGGAGGGGATGGAAAAAGGGAGGGAAGTCTTAAGCCCAAATTAGCGTCTCTAAGCACCCAGGTGTTGTAAGAGAAATAAACTCCTCAGCACCAGCTCAGCCTGTGCTGGGAGAAGCCTTTGTTACCCGGCAAAACACAGTAATTGCGCAGGCAGCTGGGCTGGCAGGGAGACAAAACCCCAGGGCCCAGGGCAGCCTGTGGCTCCCTGGAAAAACAGGCAATTAGTGGGGGGCC
Organism: Callaeas wilsoni; assembly: GCA_013398955.1. Classification (NCBI taxonomy): domain Eukaryota; kingdom Metazoa; phylum Chordata; class Aves; order Passeriformes; family Callaeidae; genus Callaeas; species Callaeas wilsoni. Next base: position 86,184 of record VWPU01010336.1, read on the forward strand.
CTTCCTGTCCCCCTGCACTGCTCCAGCCTCCCAGTAACAAACTGGGGCACGAGTGCATCCTGCTGCAGCCTGGCACCGTGCTGCTGATCCTGCCTCAGGGCAGCCAGAGGGGCTCAAGGAGGAATGATTTCCTGGAATCCTGCCTGAAATTGCCGTGTTTTGAGGAAGGGGAATGGGGGTGCCCTGGCTCTTGCAATGCCCTTTTAACCCTGTGTGTTCTGACTGCACCCCACAACTGGGCTATCTCCGCACCTCCCTCTGGTCTCACCAGCAACGCACTCTAAGGGCAACACTCCCTGAATAAAAAGCTAAACCCAAACTGTCCGAGGCTTCCTCTGAGAAGGGATGCCCATGGCCCCTGTCTGGTGTGTGGCCTGGCCCTCGGAGCACAGCACGGCACCACCTCCCCTCTGCCTTGTACCCCACCAGCCTCAGACCTGCTTCAGACCTCAGCAGGTTGTCTGCAAGCAAGTCAGTGCTGGGGGGATTAAACAACCCTGCAAAAGGTGCTGCTGTCTGGTAGGAAAGGGCAGGAGAAAGAGCAAACAGCCTTTTTTCCCAGGAAGTACGTCAGGAGGGATTTCTAGCCTTCTATTTATAGCAGGGACTAGCTGACTGGCAAAAAATAGATATTTTCTGTGCAGAGTGGGCAGCAGCTCTGGAGGAGAGACCCAAAGGACCTGATATTTGCCTTGGTGAGGACAGCCATCCCCCCATCACTGAAGCTTTCCAGCAAACTCATCGCTAACTGGGTCTGTCTCTCCAACAGAAGTTAATTCGTTGGTTCCTGGTTTGTCAGAAGAGCAAGGAGCAGAATTCTTTCCTTTGGACCCGCTGGTAGTGCTTTGGAGAGCAGTAGCAATGGGGAGATGGGAGCATCAGGGAGGATGGAGCAGGTCTGTTGTGACAGACCCTCTATAAAGCACCGACCCTTCTTCCAGCCTGGCCTGGGGAGCTGGGACTGATCCACCCACTCCGCGCTGGGGAGGGGCTGCACCAGGCGCTCCAGGGCTCTTACTCCGAACCGGGGAAGGGGGACCCGGCAATGCCACCGCGTCAGTATCGGGGATGATTGCTATCGATGGCCAGGTAGGTGGGAAGGAAGCGGAGAACGCCAGGAATGTGGCGGTGACGCCGGCACCCGGTGTCAGCCAGCAGCGGCACTCCCTAACGACGCAGGCTGTCGGAGCTGGCTCCTGAGTCACAGCTCCTGCTCCTGCTGCGGCTGCTCCTGGGGCCCGAGCTCCGGCTGCGGCTCCTGCCCTCGGCGCTGCTGCTGCTCCAGCTTCGGCTCCGGCTCGTCCGGTAGCTGGAGTAGCTCCGGCTGCGGCTCGGGGAGCGGCTGAAGCTGCTGTACCAGGAGGAATAGCTGCTGGCGCTGCTGGAGGAGGAGGGGCTGGGACGGTAGTAGGGGATGGGGCGTTTGCGGGCACTGCGGGGACAGAGAGATGCGGGTTACCAGCAGCACAAGGACAGATTTACTGCCAAAATCTCCAAAAAGTACTGTTAACTCTGCACAACACACCCAAAAATGTGACTGTGTTTGCTTAAAAGAAAAAAGAGATCAGGTAGCCGATGGGCCTTGGGATTCAAAACACCCGCCCCCACAGCCATGGGGAATGTCGCAGCCACTAAATCTGCTGGGCTCTACTTGATGTTGTCCCAAAGAGCCCTCTGCATGAAGGTCAGAGTCAATAGTTGACTCTCTGCATTGTGAGACATCTACCACAGGGCAGGGTGAAATAAAACATCTGTGAGGGAATGCTCCTGGCCCCTGAGTCCCTGCTCTGACTTCATCTTCTTTTTTCCTTCAGCTACTGTAAATTGAGACCCTCCCCATCCTCCCTCTGCCTGCAGCTGGAAATCCCCAAGCTCTAGAGGAGGGGTGGAAGGGCCTGCTGATCAGGCTCAGGGAAACCGGTCTCCTGGAAAAACCTCCTCTGGCAAGGGCCGGGTCCCAAGGACAGCCCTCATCCCCCCGGGAAGCGCCAGCTGAGCCCGTCTGCGAAGGATGGGACAGCATCCCCTTACCTTGTGATGCGCCGAGCTTCGAGGTGGCTGGGAGAGTCTCTCCGGCGTTTCCTCAGGGGGGAATAGGAGCGGCGGCGCCGCTGGCGCTCGCGGTCCCGGTGCGACTCCTTCTCGCTGGAGCTGTACTTGTGCTCCCGCTCGCGGTCCCTGGGGAGGGCACAGCATGGGAACTGTCACGGCAGGGGCTTTGGGGGGCACGGCAGGGATGGGGAGGCAACGACCTGCTAAGGCACAGATGAGCAGAGGATGCTCAGCTCCAAAAGGGACAACTCTAAGCACTCTGGTGGCATCACCCCTGAGCACTCGCATAGCTGGACAAAGAGACTGGACAGATGGACACCACTAATTGCGTCCAGGGCTTCCAGCAGTGTCTTCCAGTGGCTTTTCACTGCCAAGCTAAGATGGCTTCCAGCGACCTGTGTCTGTGGGTGCAGCCTGCATTTAGCTCTTGCTGGCCGTGCTGCTGGAGCTGGCAGGAGCAGCCCTGCCAGCAGGCCCCACGTGAGCCGAGGGCCTGGTAGCCCTGCAGGGCTCCGCAAGCCTCGCCAGAAGGAGTGCCGGTGTTGCTATGGTTTTCTCTTTTGTTAAATTCCCATGCACGTCAGCACAGGCCCTTCTGTGCAGTGTGGCTGACTTCATACACCCTGCTCAGTGCCATCTGCAAAGCAACACGTTACAGGTCAAGGGCTTGCATGCAGGAAGTGTTCTCCTCACCAGCGCGGGGATTGTCAAAGCCTGCAAGAATCGACCCTGGAAATGTAAGATTTTGAGGTTGCAAAATGTTCACAGCAGCAGAGGTGCCATCAGGAAAACCTGCCAAAGCCACCTCTAGGGCTGGGCTGTGAGACTGTTTTCTATGGTGCGTGGAGGGAGTAGAGGTGCCTGAACTGCATTTCCCTCTGCAGGCTGTGAGTACCAGCCTGAGGGTACCTGTCCTCACAGCAGGGGCACTTCCCAGGGCCTGACAGCTCCTTGTCAGAGCTGTGACTCTAAGAAGTAGAGTGTCTTTCCCTGCTGCAATCAGATCCCTCTCTGACAGGGGCTGCTGGCTGTGTGGGCACTAAAGGCCGTGGGCAGACCCAGCCAGACCCAGCCTAGGGCTCTGCCCACCACTCACACCAGCATGACTGTGATGGAGGCAGGGGGAAGGTGTGAGGCAGCAGATACCCCGAGAGAGGACAGCAAATACCACATGAGTGGGAGCTGTACCTGCTACGGCTGTAGCGGGAGTAACTGGGGCTCCGGCGAGGCCTCGAACTCCTACTCCCAGGACTTTTTTTGCAGGATTTGGAGGAATAGCTGGGGGAACGTGAGGAAGACCTGGAGACAGGAAAGAAACATAAAAGAGTTAAAGATGCTGGAGGGTGAGGCTGTACCAGACTACTCCAAATCATGAGGGGGAAGAGATGTCTCATTCTCCAGGGTCTGAGCCCACCTCCGCGTGGCCAGTTCACCCCAAGCCTTGTGGATCCCTAGGCACCCCCCAAACTCTTACACCTCCCCCTGCAAAGAGCCTGCCAGCTGGAAAGAGCTACACATTGCCCAGGGTCACGGAGACAGCCGTTTCAGCTGGCCTTACCTCTTTCCCGAGGAGCAGGACCTGCTTCGGGAGTACCTGGGAGAGGCCTTGTGGTGCGAGGAGCGGGAGCGGCTGGAGCCGGGGGAGGATCTGCCCGTGCTGGTGTAGGACTCGCTGCGGGAGCCAGGCCTGAGCGGGGAGCTGGGGGCTGGGGATGGGAGGAAGTTTTGCTTCTTCTCCTCCAAAGAACCGAGACATGAGGACAGGCACGCTCTGTGAACATATATTTGGACACTTTTTGAAGCTGTGGCTGAACTGGGACTGGTCCCTGGCTGAGGGGAGCACCATGCTCCAGCAAATAAATATTCCCATCCTTCCATTCCCTAACTGGAGGTAAAAAAGACCTCTCAGCTCCCCAGGCTGCTGTTGCAGGAGACCCCATGTGTGAGGGTCAGTCCAAGAGCTCACCTTTCGGGCCCTGCCAGGAAGAGCTCTCAGGTGGCACAAGCAGCAGCTCACCTGCCCCGTGCCCAACACGCCAGAGGTGTCTGGCTCTCAGAGCCTGGGTCGGGCCAGCGAGCAGTGCTGGTCCTGGGCAGGGAGGGGAGTAAGAAGTGCTGGAGTAAGGGAAAGGCAGAGCATGGCAGGGCAAGGGCCGTGCTCCAGCCTGGCTGTGGAGCAGCATGAGTGGGCACTGAGCAGGCATGTCCTGTTGCCTTTGGACAGCGCTGCGTGGATTCCTCCTCTTCCAGAAGTGCTCTGGGAATGAACTGGGGTCAGAGCCCATCAGCCAGGCAGCCTCCCAGCAGCCGGGGCCAGCTGCAATCCCAGCTCCACCCATGTGAAGGCAGAGTTATCCCACTGGAGTCACCATGTGAAAAGTACAGACAGACCTAAAATTTTACCCTCTGACTGAAAAATTAAGCTTGTTTTTACTAAAACCCATTCCCCTGGCTCCCTCCTGTCACATTCAGTGCTCCAAACCATGTCCTGGCTCTAACTTTCAGCCTTTAGGACCCAAGGGCCTGAGCTGGAAGAGCTCCCTACAACCACTGAGCACAGCCCTGGGTACCAGCCACCACGCTTCAGTGCCCTCAATCCCAACATCCCCTGGCAAAGCCCCGGGAATGGGAGGCGGTGACAGAGGCTGGCAGCTACTCCCCTCTCCTGAAGATGCCCCGTGGCACTGGCTGGTGGTTGGATGCCGTGTGGCGCCGGTGCAGAGCTGCTGCTGTGTTATCCTGCAGCCAGCCAAGTATTTGCCCCTCCCTGTGCTCCCCACTGGCAGGAGATGCTATCTTGTCACCCTGGACCTGGGCGGGATGAGCTGGGAAGGGGCATGTTGGAATTGGCTCACTGGACAGGTGAAAGAACAGCCCATAATGATCTCAGTGAAAACAAGCCCCGCTTCCCTTCCCCACAGTAGGCAGAGAGGGAGAATTAGCACCCCCCAGACGCCCCTTTCAGATTGTGCCCAGAAGGGCCAGAGACTTTTTTTTGGCGTGGCCATGCCCAGGCGAGCAGGGAGGTGCTGTGAACACAGCCTGACCCAGGCCCAAACCCTGCATCAGCCACAGGAATGCCAAAGCACTGACACAAGCAATGTCCAGGGGTGCGATGGCTGGGTTTTGTCTTCCTCCTCAGGCTACAGTACTGGTCCTTGCTGGGTTCTGGACTCCAGACTGGCAAGACCGTGGGTCTCATTGGTACCTGCCTGCCTCCAGAGCACAGAAAGCTCCCTGCCAGCTCACCACGGCAACTGGCGAGCGGGCAGGAGATACAGAGCAACAACGCACCAGGAGTTGGGCTGCCTGCAGCAGCTACTGGTAATCACTGACCTTCGGTCTTGTCCCTGGGCATCTGGAGACAGATTTTCCAAAGCTGTTCCCTTGGTCTGGGAAAAGCAACTGGTGAAGGAATTTCCTGAATCAGAGCTGTTATCGCTGTTGGCCAGTTTGGGCTTCCCGGACGAGAAGGCATGGCCAAAGCCATCATGGACTAGACTTCTTTTCTCCTGGCTGTCCTTTGACCTGGATGAGCTCGTTTGAGTGGAGGGAGGGGAGGAAGTATCGTTTCCTGAGTCATATTCATGATACTCTCCATTCTGGCTGGCTAGGTTGCCAGGCGGGCTGTCTGTTTTGGTAAAGAGGTCAGCAGAAGACCCTGACTGAGAGATCTGAAAGCAAAAAAGCCATTTGGCATTGTTTGAATGGTTTTTGGGGGGGTTGTTTTCGGTTTTACTTTGCTTTTTTTTTTTTTTTCTCAAATAAACCCAGAAATTTTACCATCATGATGCACTGAAACAAAAGGAAAGGAAAGAAAAGAAACAAAGTAAGAAAGAAAAAAAAGAAGAAAGGAGAAGAAAACAAAAGCACATATCCCTAAAAGAAATCCACAGTAAGAAGAAACTTATTTTCCCCCTGCTATAATAACGGGAAGATTTAGAGATCATGCAAAGAGTATCAGCATGCGGTTCATGTTAAACAAAAGAGTTCAACAAAGTAAGCGGGCAACCAAAGAATTAAAATAAATAACTAACTAAATAAAAAAATTGTAACAGAGGACAAAGCCCTTAACCTTAAAGAGGGAAGGAAATAAAAAGGGGGTATATACGTATAAAAAACCTACATAATCCTTGCAAAGAAAACAAAACCGAAACAAAAACTTAGATGAATTTTTTTAAGCTTCCTTAATAAAGTGGCTGAACCAATGTCACTAAAATAAGCAACAAAAAACCAAACCAAATCAAATTAAGGGCTTCTGTACAAAGCAAAAACTGGCAAATAAACAAGCTTATCACTTTGAAATTAAAAAAAAAACAAAGGAAAAAAAAAGAAAAATAAAAAGAAAAAAGAGGGTGAGGGGAAAAAAGAAAAATCCCTTTGGAAATAAAAGGTATACAGATACTTCTTTGTGTGCTTTTTACCCCCTGAAGAAGATATAGCTAATGCGCTCAAGTGACCTCTAATAAATTCCCTGGTGTCTTGCGGATAGCATCCACTTACCCATCAAGAACTCCTCCTTTAGTAGGTAAGGTGTAAGAAAAAAGGAAGAGCGGGCAACATAAGTCCATCATTAGAGTCTCAAATTACATGAAAAAAACATAAACCCTCTCTTCAATCCACACTGCCAACTGTTTGCTGCCTCCTCTATGCAAATGTCATGACTGCTTTTTGTCTGCTCGATTGTCTCCCTTATTATTCATTTTTGTTTCCTTCTGCCTTAAATTAGCCTGTCCAGCCCGTTCCCGGAGGCTGATGGCTTGTGCTGAAAAGTCGCAGCTTGCGCTGATTCCCCCTGGGTTGTATGGAAATGACAGAGGGAACTCGAGTGAGGGAAGAAGCAAAAGAATAGAGGAGGAGAAGTCTCCCCACGCTGTGTGTCAGAGACCTGTGGGGAAGGGGGTGGCAGCCCTGCTCCTGCCAGCCTCTGCAAGGGGGTCCAGCCACACCCTGGCTGGGGTGCTGAACACCACAGGGCAAGCAAGGACCTCAAACTCACACAGACTGACCTGGGCAGGGGTATTTTCTGGGACCTTGAGCACCACCAAGGGGTTTTACATCATTTCAGTGTTTTATAGTTCAGTTCTAACTCCACCAGCCTTCACCTGAGCCAGCTCAGGAATGTGCCAGCACTGAGCTGTGTTAGTGCTAACATCTGCCCTTGCAATGGGGTGAGAATTAGGGCCAAATGCACACGTCTGCACTCTCATGTGGCCTCCTCCTCTTTCACTCAGAGCCTCCACTCTCCTCAAACCCACCCATGAGGTTTGGTCCAGGGTTCTTAAGAGTGTGGACACACAGGTTTGGCTCCTCCCCACGCATGATAGTCCTCCAAACATGTTCCCAGCAAGCCGTGCTCCCTCAAACACATGCACGTGCCCTCATGCCACGCTCTGGGGCACGCAATGCCCCCAGCTATGCCATGCTCTCCACACTGGGGACCTGAGCCATGCCCTCACCAGTCTGGGGCGTTCTGAGCCAAAAAACCACATTGCAGTGTTGGTGCTATCTGAGGCAGCAGAGGAGACCTGGATCAGCTGTCACACAGCAGGCACAGGGCCAGTCCCTTTGGAAAGTTTAGCTCTGGACTGGATGGCTTTTTCATCCTCAGAGGGGCTGCAGACTCAGCCTGTGTCATGTTTCACACGGATCTCCTTCATCCTATCAGATGGTGCCTCCATATCCATGCTCCTGTCTGTGGCATTCAATCTGTGTCCCCAGGGAGAGCTGCTCTCGACCCAGTTCAAGGTGTGAACTGGGACAGGGACAGCTGACTCGCACGCAGGTGCTGAACCAGCAGCGACTGAAACCAGAGCAGAGCTACCAACACCCACAGCAGCTCTCAGCACAGCCTGCAGAAGGTGACTGCCCACAACACTCTCATGCTCTGGAAACACCTGGAGCTGGGGGATCTCCAAGTACTTTCTGCATTGCCAGGGAGAGAATCATTACTGCTTCTGGGATAAGGGATTGGTTCATCCCAGCAAATCCATAATGGAGTTCCCCATCTCCACCCCACACTAAGCAATGCTCAGTCCCAGCTCAGAGAAATCAGAAGCCCCAGCAGCAGACATGGGAAATGAAGTGGTCCTTCTTCATTAGCCAACTTGCACCTTCAATGCAGAAGCCCTGGCCAGAACAGAAACGTCTCCCAAGTGTTCCCAACTAGGAAGGAGTGGAGACACATTGCAAGTCCTCATTTCAGCATCCAGTACTGCTCCTTGCTATTTCTCAGCTCTAGCAATTCTCTACCAGTCCTTGCTTGCTCCAGCAGAAACTGGAATGTCACAGGAGCCTAAGAGAGCCAAATAGAACTGGTGAAAAGCAGAGCTGGCTTTCTGAAACACGGATGCCACATCCAGAGCCCCCAGAGATCTGACCTCTGTGCTAAGGACCACTTCACTCTCCCCATCCACATTCCATGAGATGCAGGATTGCACTTTCAAATGTGTTACCAGATATTTTTCTTAAAAGATGGGTTATGGTTTGCATTCGAGCTGAATCCTAACCCAGAGCCAACCAGCTTTTCACCACCTTTCACTTACAGGTGTAAAACCACCATGTGAGGTCCTCCCTGGCTGCAGAGGTAGGATAAGCCTGGAGTGGGCACAGGGCTGCTCCAAGGGACACTGACCCCAGCTCCACACACAGAAATACCTTCCTTCTGTTCCTTCCCAGTTTAAACTGAAAGGCTGTTATTTCTGCCAAGAAATACAGCAGTTTCTTGGCATTTCTAAACCAGCTTTTCAGACTGACTCCAGGACCTGGCATCCTTGCTTCTGCTCTGCCTTGGCTGACATCTACCTTCAAAGCAGCAACTGTTGTCAGCACATCACAAAATCTGTCAAATGACCGGGAGGATCAACAAGCTCCTCTGTAGTTCCACATCTGTTGCAGCAACACTCTGGGAAGAGGCAGCGTGGATATCAGTGAAATACGGAGCTGACAGTCTGGGTGAGGGCTGGAGGGTCTGGATGGGGCAAGGGAGATGCCAAGGGGGGACACAGCAGCTTCTCAGCCCCACCACCCTGGGGCACCAGGCTGTAGCCAGTGGCTTCCTGCAGGCTCTGGAGGAGGTTTTGTCCTGCAGCAAGAGCCAGGACAAGTCTCAGGGTGCTCAGCTTGCCTGCCTGCTCAGACCAATTCCCCGTATTCCTCATTGGATGACCTTGGCTTTGCTTGTGGTCCCATTTTACTGGAAGTCTGAAAGTCTTTCTGAAAGTCATGCCAGCCACCCAGGATGGAAACAGAGTACCACATCTAAAAACACTGCACAGAGCTCAATTGAATCACACCATTCTGTGTGATTCTGAATCCTAATGGCTTTTTACTTTTCTAGGGTGGCTTAAAAGAGCCTGCTCTTTCACAAATCTAATTCTTTCTATGTGAACATTTGGATTTTCCTCCCCACGCAACCCCTAATAAGTAATTAAATAATCTCAGTGAACTTTGCTTCATCCAGCTTTCAGCAGGGAACCTTACTGCTGCCCTCAAGGGAACCCAGGATATGTATTTACTGGATTTTTTGTTTCAAATCATTATTTAATCAAGATGAGGGGGGAGCAGAAATGAGGCCCTCACTCATATTCCACACTATAATTCCAAGTGCAATCCCAGACCAAGAGGCAGCGCAGTCTAATAGGTTACAGAAACACAATCACTGCTCGTCTTCCAATTAAACTGAACATTTACTGTGCCACAAACAGCCCCGGGGCGAGAGATGACAATGCATTGTCTCAGCCAAACGTGGACAGCAGCGTGGCACAGCCTCGCGCAGAGCCCCAGGATTTCTTCCGTGGGTCTTTTTTCTCTTGTTTTGCCACTCACTTCAAAGTGGAGTTAATTTCTCTTTCAGAGGGGCATAATGTCTGCCTTTCTCTCTTTTTCTAGGCACTGTGCTAATGAAAGGAATAAAACACTTGTGTCGGTGACCCGGGCGAGCCCCGCTCTCAGCGAGCGCCCGGCCGACATCTGCCAGAGCCGCTGGCACAGGGACAGCACCTGCTGGGGCTGCTGGGGATGGGGCTCCGGGCCTGCCCTGGGGCTCCTACACCTGCCAGAGCTCGGGGAAAATGGGCTCACCTCTGCTGATAACCCACCCCAGCTGAAAAGCCAACTTCTGATTGAGTACAAAAAATAGGAGTTCTGTAGGAATTCAGTATAACCCCTTTTTGCACAATTATGAGTCCCTGACTCAAGGGACATTGAGTGGGAAAATACTCATTTTTTTTTGGCTGGAAGGGGAGTTCAGGGTGAGACTTTCTGTACCACAAGGGCTAAGCTGAGTCCCGGAGCAGGGAGGCAGTGACACAGCTGTCCCTGCAAGCTCTGAGCTTGGGTTATTTGAGGCTGGATGGCAACACTGCTGAGCAGCCTGGCTCACCAGTACATTGCTGGAGGTGAACTCCAGAGAAGGCCAAGTTTGGCAATGGTTTGATCCTTTTCAAGGATCTTTTCAGCCTGCTGGGGTGCAGGCATTGTATCCCCACCTCGGCCTGAGCCAGGCTGGCACTACTTTGGAGCAAGGTTTTGTCTTCCACCACCTCTTTTTGGTACCTGCTGCACAGCCCAGCCCTTCACTGGATGCAGGCACAGATCCTTCCCTCCCAGCTGCTGCTCCCAGCACTGAGCTGTGGGTTGGTCAGACAATAACCAGGGGTAACCTCAGTCCCCCGGCTGGGAGGGGAAAACAGGAAAAAAAAGAGAACAACTTCCATATTTGTAGAAGGTTTTGCCTTTCTGCTCTTGAAGGACCCTGTTTGCTGTCAAAAACATGCTGCCTAGTGCTCAAAAGAATAGTTTTTCCTGTGTAAGCCAAAACCCAAGCTAGAAAGCAGCAGCAGCAAGCCAATATGCAGGTCTGTGCCTGCAGCACACACTGTCCCAGTCCCTGCACAGCATTTCCCCATTCCACCTTCCTGCAGACACGAGCACAAAGACAAACAGCATCGTTTGCACCAGCTGTACCCCACTGAGCTTCACTGGAAATCTGGCTCAAGCCTGTGATAATTTGTGGCATCACAAATGAGTTACAGTGAAAGCAAAGGAGCTGGCAAGGAAAGTGTATGCACGGTGCAGTTATCTTCATCAGGAACAACAAAGGCAATTAGATCTGTGCCCTGCAGGTATTTATATTGCACTGCTAAAGGAAAGCGCAGTGGCACAGTCATCCATCTGTGTCGGTGTGGAATAAAGTGTCTGCAGCTGGGCAGGGGTATTCTGCACAGAAATAAGCGCTGCACGTTACTCACAGCTCCTCTGTGCCTGCTGAGGCACAGGCCCACGGTCCTGCTCTCCATGGGTGCCTATTGCGGCTGCACGGGATCAAAGGAGAGTGGGAAGCTTGGAAATTCACTGCCAAAAAGAAAAGTAGCAGGGAACTTTGAGGTGTTTCTGCATGTGTGCATGCATGTGTGGGTGCGGCAGCTTTTGCATAAAGAGGGAAAGAAGCAGCAAAGGAGAAGCAAAGGCAGGGCATTGTTTTGTGTGCTTTAACCCCCAGCAGTTCCAGGCAGACCTAGTTAGAAATGGTGGCTGTTTCATTACAAAGGAACGAAGACCAATAGGGTGGGGAGGATATCAGAATTGACCACAGAGCACTTCAAATTTTCAGAAGCAAAACAATGTAGAATAAAAAACGTCTTGAAAAGCAAAACCTTTTTTTTGGAAGTGCTATAGCATTACCTCATGGGAGTTTGTGTATTGTCTCTCTAGATTTTTCCCTGTGTCTCTATGTATTTTTCCCTGATCCTCCTTGGACAATTCCTTTCCTTTGGAGATATGACAGGACATCTCCCCAGGTAAGGATGGTTTGGTTTGGAAGCCTAGGCCAGATGGAAGGATAGGGAGTGTAACATACCAACTCTCACAGAGGACTGAAACATGGCGTTTTTGAATCCTAATTCTGACTTTGTTCACAAAATCTTTTATTTTCCAGTAATTTTTTTTTAATATGTGATCAACATATTCAAGAGCACATTCATTTCAGGCTGCTCTCAAAGTCTGACAGAACTAAGCTTATTCATAGAGCAACCATTTAACTCATGAAAAGGAAAGGCATCAAAGGGTTGTGTATAGTCATTAATAAATGAGACTAAAGGTTCCCATTCCATTTTTCCCTTGCCAGTTTTGAGCACATGATATTTAATGACCTCATTCAGCAAAATTTCAGGGGCAGCTCTTAACCAGGGGATTCAATTTGAGCAAGTGCTTAAATGTGCTCTTGAATGGTGTCCCAAGAGAACGTGCTTCTTTTGGGGACAGGAGGACAGTAGTGGGTTTCATCAGTCATTATGCCTTTTAGTCATTAAAATATTTGCCTAAGTTATTAACCCTTACTGGAAAGAACACAGGAGTATCCTGATGACTTTTACTTTGCATCCACCCCCTGCATCTGGAACTATCAAGCTCTTGTCTTCCCTTCCCTGCAGCTTGTGGGCTCATTTACCTCGAGTGAAGCAAATGGAAAAGGGAGTGCAGGATGCTTGAGTTTAGCTCATTTTAAAGCTTTTAAAATTTTAAATTAGAGTTTACTCTTTCTCAGGAAACAGAACAGCTGGCAGTTGGCCTCACAGGACTTAGGGAGCCTGGCTTCCGAGAGAGGAAACCTAGCACTAATTAAAAACCAGGCTTAGACTCAAAAGCATTTATGAAAAATATGCCGCTTGAACCAAACAACACTCTGGTGACATGATGCAGTCTTTGGCTGGTTGGTTTTTTTTGAGGAGGAGCTCTGAACTCAGCAACACCCCCAGCTCATGACAATAAGCTTCATACCTTGTTTTTCTTCCTTTGCGTGTGCGTGCACACATCAGCGTGTGGTGTGAGGTTCTGCTCTCCACGCTGCCTTATAAGGCTTTACAAGCACTGACTCACATGGCCCCACACACTCTATAACGAGAGCAAATATGCATATCTATAATGCTGAGAGACAGCTTGTGCCTGTCTGTACCCACGTACAATCCCTGGGTATTTTGATCGGCACGCTGTCTGTGTGGGTGAGTGGGTAGAGTCTCTCCTCTTGCTGGCACCATCTCTCTCCTATCTGATGCAGCTCCTGCGTGTGGCTGAGCTATTTCCAACTGATGACTGGGCCTAAAGGAGAAAACAACTTCGGGGCTTGGAGGACTCTGTACTCAAAACACCTCTAGCATTACACATCCACACGTGTGAGTATCAGATTGTGCACTACCTCCAGTCCTACGTAGCGATTTATCTCTCCAGAGTGCCTATCTGATACCAACACCACAGTCAGGGCATCACACCTCTGTTTTGCTGCTGCCAGGAGCAAAGGGGAAACATGCCACAGAAAAGGAAGACTGATATCAATCTCTCTCTCTCTTGCTCCCTCAATTCATGTATTATATCATCTCTTTCCGTGTATATGGAAAAGCATCCCAAGGCACTGAGCCTGATTTTACCCTCAGCTGCGCATGCAGTTCCCATTAGCATCAATGAGGGCTGCTCATAAGTTCCAAATTTGGCCCCCAGGCTTGTCAGTCCAGAGCAACAGCGATCCTAGAAGGATCCTGATAGTCAGAAAACATCCCATGCCAATAATCACCAGCTCATTAAATGTAAATGTTCCTTTTGTATACGTTTGATACCATTTTTCAGCCCGAAGGACTAAACTTCTGGATGTAAAGACCAGTGAATTAAGTTCACATCCAGCTGAGCAATGACTGCATAACAAACACTTCCCTTTAAAATGTCGTTTCTGGAGGCCACTTTTTTTTTTTTTTTGGTTAAATGTCCTCAATTCATTATTCATAGGCTAAAGACTTTGCAAGTTTTCCCCCTCTCCAGCCCCACCCTTGGTGTGAAAGTGCTGAAGGAAGGAATGACTTTACATACATTGGAAAACAGCACCATGAATTAATAATACAGTTTAACCAAGTTCGTCTAACATCACTATAATTGAGTTATAAAAATTTCATATCAGAGTTCTTGCCCAGATTCCTCTGGCTAGTTCAAGCAAAGAAGGACAGTGTGTAATACTTACTACTTCCTTAGAAGACAGGAAGCTGTAGAGTGGGAGGGTTTGGCTGGCTTTTTGACTGGCCTGAACCTCTGCAGAGGAGCTTCTCTTTGCCGTGACCTTTGAATGGTGCCAGGAGCGTCGTCGCCGTGTTTTACGCCCTTCCTCCCGAGACCTGGCTCTGTGCCTCCAGGAGACAGGAACAGCCAAAATGTTATTCCTTAGTCTTGCAGTAGTGCCTGTTACCAGCTCCATACCAACCCCTGGCAGCTCTGTGCTAGGACACTGCGTATGGGAGAATGTTCTTCCACATGACTGCTCTGTGGAGTCATGAGGGAGAGAAAAGGGATGTTTTGCTTTTCTACTTTAAAAGAAAAATAATAATTTTGCATCCAGGCTTTGGACCTTAACCTCGAGCTTCAGCTCCAATGCATGATTTTATGGTGGCTCAAGGCAAACCATTACCTTCATGCACCCTAGAATGTTCCTATGGTGATACATCTCCAAGAGAAAACCCACTCTGCTCTTGCATGAGCACCCCTCCAATTACTGATTGCATTCCTCCCCCCACTGATCCTCAGCTTTTTATAAGAAAATTCCCAGTACTTAGGAGGAGTGAAGTAGGAGAGTGGGGGTGGGCTGTTCAAGTGCTTTCAGAGAACATGAAACATGAACTCATTATGTGTAAAAATCACTTGCTATTGCAGCAATGCTGGGTCTGGCACCAGCATCCACTTAGCCGGCCCCAGGATGCATCTGTCATCCAGAGGAGAGATTTTAATCAGGTCAAAGACAATGCCTATAGATTGCCACAGGCAAATATATTTCCGTGGCTAAGACCCCTGTTTAAGGGTTTCCTGGGACATCAGCAGTGCAGAGCCCTTGGGCTGGGGAAGGGACACTAGACTGGAATCAGCTGTCATGGGCTGCTCATCAGCCATGGGGATTAGAAGTGACTGTCGGACCGAAAAGCTGCAGCCACTGCTTCTTGAGGCAAAACCTTTCCACGGCTGAGACCACAAACAGCTCAGCCCCCCACATGTGACATTGCTGCTGCCAGAATGGGAGGTGGCTGTGCACAGACAGCCTGCGGGTCACACGGGCTGTGCCAGGCACATCCCTGAGCCCAGCAGGACGCGCTGGGGACGCTGGGCTCGGGAGCGGTGCCGTTACCTGCTCCGGCAGCCGGGGGAGTGGGAGTCGGAGCTCTCTGAGCGGGAGTGGCAGCGGCGATGCCGATGGGATTTCCGGGTGCGCCCACGGGAGCTTTAAGAAGCAGAAGGGAAAACCAGCATTAGGTTAGCAGGTGGGGGGATGCAAGAGCCAGCAGCTGGAGGCTGAAGTCGATAACGCTCAAATCAGAAGGGAGGTATGCATTTGGTGTATGAAACGGCACAGAACATCAAGGCATGAGAAATTCTCCGTCCCTTCATCGCTGCAGTGACATCTTCCCGAGATCTCTGCTAGCGTTTTACAAACAAGCTATTAGGTTGGCTCTGTAGCATGCTGGGGGAAGATTTGTGGACAAGCATGTGGGAGTGCAGCAGCCAGCATCAATCCTTTCAAGACTTTGATGAGCCATGTGCTTGCCTTTCATCCTGAAGCCTACCCTGTAATAGCCAGGCAAGTGCCCAAGACCTTCCTGTTGCTGAGCCTTGGGGGAAGCACCATCTCTCTGGGCAACCCAGCACGAACTCCAGCCCTCTCCGTAGTGATGGCTCCTTGTTAAAGAGCAGGTACCGAAGGACAAGCTCCGAGTGATACAGTACACTAGGCAGCAGCCAGCCTTCCCCACCCTCTCCAGGTGGGAGCCTTTAGCCAGTCCTGTGGGCAGCTCCCATGGTTGCTGCACAAAGTACAGCTTCCCTAAGTACAGCCTGCCTCGTGCACTGCTGCTCTTGAGAGACAGAACCATTTCCTGGCTTCTGACAGGTGCCCAGTCACTGGTGCTGCCTTTTGTGACAGGGCCTGAGGACAGTCCTCAGCAAACTGTGTGTAGGGGACAGAGGGCCAGTGCCCTGCTGCAGTGCCCTTTGCTCCACCAGGCTGTTTCTCATGGATTACCCGTTACTTAAGGGCTATTGTTGCCCGTGCCAACAGCTGAAGTCCTGGGTGCAGGAAGCAGGGTGACATGGGTGGCCGGCTAGCTGCCACCTTCTGTGCCCCTTCCCTCCTATCTCTGCTCACCACAGCAGTTATTTTAGATCTGGAAGCGTTTCCATCTGCTCAGGCTGGCACGGCTGTGCCAGCAGGCAAAGCTAACTGTGGGTGAGCTGGTGGGAACAGCCTGGCTTCATGGCCACACTACACAGTCACTGACAGCACCAATACAACCTGCTTGGACAGCATTTAGCAACTTGCTGGTATAAAAACTCAGCAAATAATTGCTTGAGAACAGCATCTCCTTTAAGACAGAAGGGCAACCTCCAGGGCAATTCCTTCAACTCTGCTTGGCTGTTTTCTTTGATGCTTTTCACAACCAATGATTATATTTGTTTAAACTTCACATTTTGGGATCCTTCTTTCTTATTTCCATACAGCTGAAATCAGCAACACTCAACATCTCTCACTCACATGGTGGATTTGTGTGAAAATCCCCATGTTTGTGCTTCACCCCCTGCACCTGTCCCTCCAGTCTGTTTTCCCTTCCTGCAGAAGGGAAAACTGGTCCTGTGTGATTTAGATAACCAGTTGCTCGATGCAAACATAAGTCAAAGCAGCGTGATTACACAGAAATCCTCATGGGATCCATCTGATCCACGCCTGGGAGCAAAAGGTTTGCAGAAACTGGGAGTGGCTCAGCTCTGATTTGCCAGCAGAAAGATGAGGCTAAAACGCCTTGGCTGGTTTATCCCCAAAGAGCAATTCCAGCAGCTCTAGTTCCCTGAGGTCAGGGCACGCCAGCAGGACATGGATCTCAGGTTTAACTGCACTGGTAGGGTACTGCTACGTTAGGCTGGGGAGATGCCTCCTTTTACAGATAACCTAGGAAGCCTCTCTTTTACCACTGAGGTTTCTAGGCGCAGGGCAGCCCAGTTTGAGGGGAAACTGGGCTGAAACTGTGCCACTTAATGTGCAGAAATCTTAGAGAAAAGGAGACTGGCTTTCTGCATGCAATAGAGATGGCCTGTGCAGGCAGTATCCCAAGTCCCAGCAAAGCTGACCAGGGGATCCATGCCCAAGGTTCAGCTCCAGGACTGCTTCCTTGCTCTGAAAGCAGGTGAGAAGCCACAAGTTGCAGTTCCCAGAAGACAGAGAATGAAGGGAAAAAGAGGCAGTTTACAGCCCTTCCTTCCAGTCCTGAGGAACCCCATTTTATACCATGGCCCTTGGTTACGTGCCCCACAGGACAAGGATTGTGCTGTGCTAACACACCAGGGCTGATGGGAAGCTCAACACCAGATTTTTGCAAACTCCATCTGCTCCAGCCAACCCCTTCTCTTCCCCTTGCCCCATTCAGATCCTTGGCTGTACTGTATCTCATGAGTAGGTCCTAATGCAACCTCCTGGAGCAGCAAACCAGGAGCCACTGGGCCCTTCTCAGTAAGAGTGTGCCAGCCTGCCCTTTTGGCAGGTCAGAGTTCAGCCTCTCATGCTGCCCCCACCAGAAAAACTGGAGCCTTCTCTCTGGGCTGGATGGACAAGACTCTGCACATCCGTGCAAGATACACAAAGTACAGAAAGAGGTGTCACAAAAGAAAGGGAGAGGAAAGATCTCCAGCCTCTACAAGCCCTTTTCCATTCCAGCAAAACCAGAATTGCCGGTTTTAGCTTCAAAATAATCCTGAGAAATGCTTAGAGCTGTGCAGCAGGTGTTAGCTCCAGGGGCCCCATCACATCAAGCACTTTCTAGCCCCACACTGTGCAGGCAGGGCAGGGAACTCCATGAATCACTACTTACTGTTTTTTGTGTTTTCTTTCTTCCTTTCTCTTACTTTTTGGGCTTGAAGAACTAAATAAGAAATGGCTAATTAATTCGGAGGTTTCTGTTCCGATAAAAAGCTGCACAATCACACGTCAATGTTACAGCTCGGTTGCACAAGAGCATGCAGTAAAAATGAAAGGGATTCATGGTTGTCACAGCACAGGGGGTCTGAGTGCCTGCTGACAAATCTGCTTCATGGGCTTGGCCAAAACCCTCAGAGGGATCAGCCAACTCGGTGACTTTGCTTTTTTCCATAGAGAGAATGAGTACTCGTTGGTAATGTATACACACATACTGGAATCAGGAGAGCTCTTGCAGTCCACACCTGGGGAGTCACTGACTCAGAATCTCCAGACCCAAATGGAATGGTGTGACCCAAGGGGATTCCACAAGGAAACACAGAAGAAATGTCTCTGCCCCCACTCAGAGAACATCAACCTTGAAGAGACCATTAAACTCTTATTTCTAAGGGACCCCCATACTTGCTGAACTCTTACCTGTGCCTTCTCTTCTTTGACGACAACCTGCAAGACACAAATATGTACATTGAATGCAGGGTCTCACAAAATCTGAAATTTGAGTCCAAGACAATGTGTTTAGGCTCAGACCAAGCACTGAGAGAAGACCTCACGCACCACCTGGGCAGAATGGCCCTGGCTTTCCTTTAGCCAGCTGGTGAGGGAGCAGCTGAGAAATGCTGGTGTGGCAGAAGGGAGCAGCACGCTCTACAAGTAACTGAGAATATGGTCCTCAGGATAACAAGTCTTTAGAGAGATCAGATACATCCCCTGCCTCTGGTGGGCCCTTTTTCTCTGCTACTGCCTCCAGTTTTGCACTGCATACAGAGGTGGCTCCATTCCCTGGCTTTCTGTATGAAGGACCAAACAGCAGTCAAGGGAAAAATCCTCTCCGTGTAACTCCAGAGCAGTCTCACAGCCAAGCCAGCATCGTGCCCCTGTCTTGCCTCCTGGAGCACCCCTGGGATGACACAGGAGACACTTCTCTCAAGCAGAACACCCTGGGGGCATGGAGGACACGTCCTGGCAGCAAGGCCTGGCCCCAGTGCAGCGCACACCCCACTGTCTCTCCTCTCAGCTGGGAGCACAACACCCTGCAGAGGACACGGCCTGAAGGCCTGCCTGGAGGGGCTGTGTCGTTGAAATGCTGCCAGGTGTCTGGAAACAACCTCCATTGGTCGCTAATCCTGAATGGTCCATATCATGCTGTCTTATGGGACCAGCTCCAGCTTATCCTTGGCTTGCAGGGGTATAAATGGCTACCAAAGGTTCAAAGCCAAAGAGCCTCTGACCCAGGACTTCAATCAGGAGATGGCATCCACAAAAGAGCATAAGAATCCCTCGTTGGGAAGAAAGTGTCTTAAAGGAGTTCCTATATCCTTGTCTCTCCTTCTCCTTAGCTCTTCTTTAGAGATTCAAGCTCAACTTTTCACCCTGTTATCCACTTTTGGTAGCTTCTCTCGTTGGTTCAATATATTATAAATACATGAACCTTCTCAGGGAGATGGAATCCACTGTTCTCTTCAAATATTGGTTTAACAGCTGAGAGAAAACAGTGAAATATTTGCAATTTTAAAATTTAATCATGCTCTTTGAATTAAAAATGGACTTCAGAAGGGGAAGGTGGAAACAGTCACTGGGGCTGGATGTGGATGTGGGGAGTTGGTCTGAGCCTTTTCCTGGTCCTGACACTCTCTGCAGGCTGGGGAGGAAGGGATGGGGACCAGCACAAGCCCTGAGCACTGATCCCTTGGCATTCCAGAGGATGGAGATACGTGAATAGGACAGCAAGGACAGCAGGCTGAGGCTCCACAGACCTCACGGTGATTTGGCCTGTCCATCTCTGTGTCCCCACACCCCGACAGTCCATGTTTCTCTGTTTGCACGGGGTGGACACCCCGTTTCATGCCCTCCTAGCCCAGAGGGGCTCTGGCTGTGCCTCCCCTTGGCTTGCAGTGCTCACAGAGGCTCACACCTCTCTGCCTGCTGGGACCAACAGCTGCCCGAGGCAGCAGTGCCTTCCAGCCCTTCTCCAAACCCCCAACAGCCGCTGCCAGTGGGGAATTACATTTTCAAGGGAAAAATACCTGTTTCGTTTTCGCTTCTTGGAGCTTTTCTTCTTCTTCTTCTTCACAGGTGAAGGGCTGTAGGAGGGAGACCTGAGGGGACAGAGGGGCATTAGGGACCACAGAGCTGCTCACAGCCATCCCAGCCACCCCAACATGAGCCCCACCACCAGCGGCGTCTCCAGGGCGGAGAGTGGCTGGGGGCTTCTGGTAGGAGCAGGATGAGCCCAGGGACGAGCCCAGGGACGAGCCCAGGGACGAGCTCAGAGATGNCGGGGGGCGGAGAGCGGCCGCGGGCGGGGCCCAGCGAGGAGCCCAGGGAGGGGCCCGGGGAGGAGCCCGGGGAGGAGCCCAGAGAGGAGCCCAGGGATGAGCCCAGGGATGAGCCCAGGGACGAGCCCAGAGATGAGCCTCAACCCAGCTCTGCCGCCCTGAGGGGAGGGTGAGAAGATGGCGGCGCCTCTCTAGGCCCTCACACCTCCATCTCACACAGACCTTTTCCCTCACACCCAGCTGAGGGCTGCCATCCCTCCTGCCCCACACATGGCCACCCTTACATCCTTCACTGATCCTCTTCCCTCACACCCGGCCACGGGCTGCCCTGCCTGTCCCCTCATGCCGCCATGGCTCCCTCACCTCCTTCGCTTCTTGCGGCCAGATTTCTTTTTCTTCTTCTTCCCCCGAGCCGGCAGCGGCCGCTCCCCATCACATGAAGGGCTGAGGATGGGGGACAAGATCCAATAAACATTAAAAATAATAAAAATAAATCCTGAATCAGCTTGCATGGGACTATCTGGCATTCCCCACCTCAGGGACATGGGGCAGCAAGATCAGTGTTCATGGTGGACCGAGGGTGTGGGAGTTGCCTCATTACCCTCTAACGAATTATTTAGTCACAGTTTAAACAAAGTGTCTAATAGAGATATAACAAGACAGCTACACCATAGCAATGCTGATTATTTAAAACATGTTTGCTGAGGTTAACGACTCCGAAACAGATTTATAGGTTTTGTTGCTCTTTGTAAATATGCTTTAAATAATTAATTGGCATTTAATTTGCATACAGTAATTATTGCAACCAGATGCATCTAACTATAATAAAGACTTGACATGTGTTAAGTAGCAATTGATTAGAAATATATATATATTTATTGAGACACTATGGTAATTGAAGGAGATATGCATCTCTTATACAGTTGTTAAACCTTGAAAATAAACCCTCCTGCAAATTAATTTCTTCTTTAAACATATGATGCTGAATTGTGTTATGTTTCAATGAAAAGCAAATACCGTGGTTAATTAATTCAGAGCATTGGGCTGCAAAAATGACAGATACTCTGTGGCTACTCATTAACTAAAGCAAATGCTTGTAAAGAGAGAGGCAGCTGGTGGCATCCCTAAACCAGCCCAAATCAGCCATGTGGATCTCCAAACAGATCCATGGATCTCTCTGAATCCCCAAATGGATCCAGGACCAAGGTTTGTGGGGGCACAGTGAACTCTGAAAAATCACTGAGGGTGCTGGGTTTGTGCCTCTTCTCATCCTGCCACTGGGAAAAGCCAAGAGCAAGGAATGGGTGGAAGCAGCCCCATGGCTGGGGAATGCTGTGAGATCTTCAGTCCAGAAACAGGCCAAAACCTGAGCAGTTTTCTGCAGCAAGAACAATTATTATTGCTAATGAAAGTCCTAATGCAGAGCAAACGACACTTGGGGGGGACACTCAGACTCCACCACCACTCCACACTTGATCATCCAGGGCTTGAATTACCACTGAAATTACACTATCATAAAAACTCAATTGCTTAGTGCTTTTAATACACTTTGGAAAAAAAATAAAAGCTCTGCAAAATGAGACTGCGAGCTAATGCTTCAGTTGTGAGCTGTGAATAACGAGTGCTTCTGGTGCAGTGAATCCAGTGGGCAACCACAGCATGGCCCCATGGAGCACCCACATACTCCTCCTCACTTTCTCCTGCCAAGGATTTCACAGACCAGCAGCAGCACTGTTAGAGGACGTGGCACACACTTCTACCTCAATGCAGACAGAAGTCATGCATTTCCCAGGGTGTCTCATTGTGGCTAAGCTCGCACACCTGCCCAAAGACAGCCAGGGACACGGCTGGGCACCGCCACAGCCCAGGGAGAGCAGGGAGGAACATCTGACCGTGCAGCCACAGGCGGTTTCTGCAGAGCCCTTCTCTCCCTCCCCAGATAAAGTCTTTTGTTTTTGATGTGGCAGCTTTCTCCCATGCGCTGATCTGACTTCAATTGTTCCTCCGCGATTATAATCAAAGTCTAATTAAAAATGTGCTTTAGATTATTGTTCCAGTTGGCCTGAAATTTGAAGATATGAAATGTGCTTTCTTGCTCTTTCTTTCCAGCATCTTTAAGCAAACGGAGAGGCTTTAATCCCAGACACAGCTGAGCAGGCAGGGCTCAGAGACCCCAGCTGCCTCATTTACAACGTTCCATTCATCTTTCCCCTCTCGAGTGGTCAGGGACTAAGGACAAGCTGGTATCGAGGCTGTGTCCTAATGAAGGCAATGCTGCTGAGCTGACCCAGGCGTGGGGAGAGGGGAATTGCTCAGGGTGATTCCCAGCACACCTGGTAGTGCCGAGGAGTGCTGGCGGGTCTTGGAAGACTCTGAAGGAGGCTGTAAGAGCAAGCCCTGGAGTAGAAGGGAACTGCAGGATTGTCCCTGCAAACACGCAGAGGGATTTCACGCAATTGCGTACATTTTCTGCGCACACACGGAGCCATTAAAGCCACCCCCAGATCTCACAGACCCCAGAGGCGCTGAGTAAACAGCCGCAGACCCCTCCCCTGCCACCCCCGTGTTCCAGGGTGGCCCCGCTCACGGCCCTGGCTCCTACCTGCGTGACCTGCGGTGGGCATGGTCTCGTCTCTCCCTCCCCTTGGCACAGCCATTGGTGCTGGTGGGCTCCCTGACCACGCAGCTGCTCAGCTTCTCGGGACGTCTGTCCTCCGCAGGGTACGGCAGGCAGCTGAGCGTCCCACTGCCGGGGCAAGAGGCGAGAAAGAGCCATCAGGAGCTGTCCCTTCGGCTGGGGTCATTCCTCACGTCCTGAGGAATCTCCTTGCCTTTTCGCAGGTAGGAGCTGTGCTGCTGTGGAGAGCTGCAGGCTGCTCTCAGTGCTCAGCTCTGCAGTGGGAAGTGCTCCTACAGGACTCTGGAATGCCCTGTTTCCAAGCCAAGCTGCCCCCCAGCCCAGGCACGCTGTGCTCCTTGATCAGGCAGAAATGCCACAAGCATCATGCAGCCAAGGAGCAGCTGGACAGCACAGGGCCAGATCCAATCCAATGAGAAGGGAAAATTGGAGCCAGTCAGGACATCTTCTCCTGCATTGAGGGGTTTAGATCACCAGCTCCACAGAGACAGCACAGATTTTGCACTCTGATAGGAAAAGAAAAACCCTTCCGCATTTCAAATGTCATTTTCCAAACCTGCTATTGCCTTGATAACACCTTGCCCCTCATCCTCGGCTGGCAACAAACTTCCCCACTCCTACAAATAAGGTGCTGGGCTAGTGAACACACCTGGTCCTGCTGACAGCTCAACCTTGAGAACCTGGGACAGCCCAGCAGAGCCACGGGGAACCACCCGGGCCAGGTCAGTGCCTGCAAGAGCCCTGGGAGCTGGCAAGGAGCAGAGCAAAGGCAGGGAAAGCCTGGGGTGAGCGGTTTCTAAGAAACACTGGGGCTTGTGCAAGCTGAAATGGAGAAAAGAAGCCGAATGGAGAAAACAAACCCAAACAAGTCTGCGTGCAGACACTGGGGAGGAAAGTAAATAGGTTTCCAGGCCCTGCAGATGTTTATTTCAAAGAATGAAAAGATTAATGAAAAGCCATAAACCGTACCCAGCAGGGGTGCTGAAAACGCTGGGGTTTGGTGTTATCCAGAGCATTATGGAATAGATAAAGCAAGCACGGGCATGTCCAGGCCCAGCCTGGATGTGGGGTGATACCCAGGGTAGGCTGGGCTCAGCTGGCACTAAAAGTGTCCCTGTTTCTTCCCATTATTGTTTTAAATCCAGTCCCAGGATTGGGCTGTGGGTGCCACTTTAGGGTCAGCTCTGCAAAGTCCCATGGCTGTGTCGGCCACCAGACCTAACTCCTCTCCTTGGAAAGCAACTCTCTGGAGCCCCCAGGCCATGTGGATCCCACCAGAGAAGGGCAAGGCTGGAATGTCCCCCTGCCAGCCCTACAGCCACAGTGAAAGATGCTTTGGCTGCAGAGACCACCACAGCCATCACACATGGGCTGTGGAGATAGGAACGAGGGGCCAGGGCCAGGTGTGTGCTGCACATCTGGGGGTTAAATGGGGGCAAGAGGGTGGTTAAAGAGCAATATGATGTTAAAAAAACCCCAATTAGGCATGGCCAGAGCTTTGCATGCCCCAGGGAACATCCTGCTGCCTGCCTCAGCCATGAATAACACTTCTTGGGGTTGCAGTTGGCACAGGAGCACCTGCAGAAGGGTCACCTCTCTCATTCCACCTGTGTTTTCTCTCTCAACAAGCATCCACTTTCTCTGACAGCCAGCTCCTCCTCAGAGCCCGTTTTGAAATGCCTTAACATTAAAGGATGTGCATAGCCAAATACAAGGCACAGGGCTGGGTGAAATATTTCTGGCCCAGAACATGCAGGAGGTAAATAGTCCCTCTTGTTTGTAATAAATCCCCCAGTCACTTCCCAACATCTCCATTATTTTTAACCATCCAGGAAGCTACATGGTTAATCGTTTTCTGTGTGCCAGCTAATTGGCTTGTGGCCTTTTCCAAACCCCTTTTAAGAACAGCCTTCTGAGGCTCAATCATTAGGATCCATTAAAAATGTCCCCAAATTAATGACCTGTGCAAAGTCTGAGCTGGATGCACTCCAGCAGCAGAGGCAGGAGGGTTCCTCCCCAGGCTGGCAGCAGGCTGGAACACCACTGCCAGGACCTGGGCACGGCAGGCGACATCTTTGTCACCCAGCCTCTGCTCCCACTAATGGGATTTCCAGGTCCTGGGGTTAAAACATATTGGCCTCGAGGCAATCAAGGACTCCTGTCCTGCAATGTGCCAGGAACCATTTCTTCTGGGCTTGGAAGTAATTATTGATGGAAATAATTATTCTCCAATTCCATCAAAGGCTGGCTTCCATTCAACCAAATGTTCTCCTCTGATGGATGCTGAGAGTCACTAATGCTTTAAACTGGCTGGTAATCCCCTGGCATGGAGCTCCGTAGACATTGATTGAATATATATATATATATATATATAAAAAAACCCATTTTCTTTTCTTATTGTCTTTTGTGTCTTTCATGACTGATATAAAAGTGATGCAGTTTGGTCTGAACGATCTCTGTGGCCTCATAGGAGGGATTATCACACCTTCCCTGCTGCTTGTGCCTGCAGCAGGAAAGAAAAAGCCTCTGTGGGTGTTTTTGCTGGAGCTGGCCCAGGGAGAGCAGCGGGGATGCTCAGCAGGATGCTGCTGGAAGCACGGGACTCGCTCAGCCCGGGGGATGTGCCAGGGGAGGCAGGGAGAAGAGGAGGCAGGAAGGATGCCCTGCTGGGGGACAGCACAGCTCCAGCGCTCCTAGTGAGGACCGCAGCCTCTCTCCCCAGTGTGCTGGTTGCGTGTTTGTCCCTAAGCGTGCATTCACTACTGGCCACAGGCAGTCGGACCGGGACAAGGCAGCAGCCCACTCATCCCACCTGCCCTCCCAGTTTCTCCATTTCCACTTGGCAATTCCATCACTTTTCTTTCTCCCATGCAGAAGTCCAGCCTATCCATCAGACCTGTCCAGAAGCAGCACAGCTGCTCCTGACAGGAGAACCGCCCCCCCTCAGTAAGGCACCTGTGGGCTGCCTGCCACCAGCCCAGTGCAGCCGCCCACCACAGCTGGACATCCTGTCCCTTTCCATCCCAGCAGTCTCTGGTCCAGGAGGGGTTTTTTGGGCTCATGGCAATTTTTGCCAGTGCTGCAGTGGCTGGAAGAGAAGCAGCAGGCACAGAGGGCCCTCAGCTCTCCACGAGCACAAGCCTCTCACAGCCCAGCTTGCCCACCTCCGCATTGTGGTGTCAGATTTGGGCTCTCACACGTATTCCTTCTCTAACAGAATGTGTTGGCAGCAGAGGGAAATGATCTATTGCTTGCCCTAATACAAATGATGCGGGAAAGGTCACTGCTGGGAAGAACCCAAATATTCCTTATTTGAACGGGAATGAAACCACCAGAAACCACTATGGCCACATGGAGGAGAAGGGACGGGTGGTTCTTTCTGCTGGCAGTGCCCTCCAGACTCCCTGAGGCCAATCCATTCTGCCTCCCTTGCCTGGGGAAGGGATGTCACCCCCAGTTTGTGGGGACATCATGGAGACCAGTTAAGCACCGCCCTTGCTGCCCACAGACAGATCCTGGCACTGTCCACAGAGGACAGGACAAAGGCACAAAGCATTTGCTGGCCCAGGGAGCAAACTCCCAAACCATGCCCATCGCTCCATCCCGGGGTGCCGTGCCCCATGCCGTGGCCAGATGCCATCTCATCAGGCCATGAAATGTGGCCCTCGGTGACACACGCTGCTCCGGGAGCTGAGCGCGGTGATGCCCGCCCCGGCGGCCCCGCGGTGACAGCCGTCAGAGCGGCTTTGGTGTGCTCTGACATTCCCTGTGCGCTGCCGTCCCGGGGCTGCCGGGGCCGGGCACTGCCCTCCCCTGCCCGCAGCCCCCCGTGTCCCAGCCCAGCTGCCCCGGCCCTGCAGCGGCCTCCTGCCACAAAGCTTTCGTCAATCAGCCTTTTCCCCGCAGTAACTCATCTCAAGAGGAGACAAAAGCAGGAAAATTGTCTTCCTAGTGACCTTCCAGCCGCCGGACCCTGGCACCGGACCGTCTCCCCACTCAGCCGCATTGTCCCTCACCTCTGCAGGATGGGCCCCAGCAGTTCCAGCCCTCGGTGGCCTTGTGCAGCCCCTGTGCCCTTCCCAGCTGCCCTGCAAGCAGCAGTGTAAGCAAACTGGGGCTGGATCATGCTAACCAAGCCGTTTTGGGTTTTTTTATCCTTCATTTTCCTTTGCACGCGCAGCTGGGTTGGGTGCTGGATGTACAAGCACTTCAGAGGCCCTGGGCACTGAGTGCACTTGGCAGACCTGCACTGGCAGCTCTTCCAAGGTCAGAGGATCTGGGATAGCCAACACAGAAACTTTACTACGTTCCCTGCTTCAGCCCTGGCTGGCTTCATGTTCCCATCATCTCTACACCTCTCAGTGAAAAGGCAGGAGCAGCTTCAGCTGACCAGAACCCCAAACAAAACAGGTTTAAACATTTCTGATGACCCTAAATGCTGCAAATGTTTCACTGGCATTAAATGATGAAGGATGGATACCTCGCCTGGAACTGGGAACACCAGGACACAGGCATCCTGAGGGGAGGCTGGAGAAACTCCTGTGCCTGCAGCCACTTGCACCAGGGATGTTCTCGCCACTTCTCTTGAGTAACATGCAAGAAGTGCACGGACAGGTGATGGAATACCCCATCTTTCCTCTCCTTTCCTCACTTGGAGGTTTTGGCTGTGCAGGAGAGGGCAGTGGTGGGTCAGGATCCCCGCTTTCCCACACCCCTGCACTCTCTGCCACAGCCACATCACGTGTGCTTCTGCCCTGGGCTCTAGTGAGGGCGATTGGAGCTGCTCAAAGTGTTTCTAAAATCCACCCTTTGGGCTGAGAAGCCTTTTGGCAGCGGCAAGATGAGCCTGTGATTTTCTCTCTTGCTCTCTGGCTTTGCTCATCTGATTGAAAAAGAAAATGGTCAGACCATTCTCCTGTCCCTGGAGAGGGAGGGGACAGAAGAGAACGTTGTAAAGATGTTTCCCAGCAAAAACTCCAGCAGATGTGTTTATGTAAAGCTCTTTGAAATACGCACTAAAAATACCTCTTCAAAATTAGGAGATGGGGGATATTGTAAGTGCTTCCCACAAGCATACACACACACACTCACAAACACCCCATGGCAGGTTCTTTCCCCACCTCATTCAACCCATTATTATTAGTGCAGCAGGAGCCCTGCAGTTTGTTATTGAAAATTATAATAGCAAATCACCGAGATATCTTCCTTGATTACACAGACTCCAAGCCAGTTCAATTTTAATCTTCTCCCTGCTATTTTTTTCTGTGCATCAGCAGAGGCACCAGCTGCAGAAAGGCACGTGGGTTTCTTGAGGCAGTTCAAACACAGAAGAGAAATACAATTCTGTACCATACATTTTTCATCAAATTTTTGCCAGTCGTGACTCTCCTCCCCCTCCTGCTCCTGGGAACCCTGTGTCCTGGCACAAGCCTGGATGCGGCTCCTTTTCCTTCTTGCACTCCAGAAAGGTTTAACGACCGCTCTCAGCACATCCCGGGCCAAAAAAGCAGCTTGGCTCTTTCTTTTCCAGCAGTTGATTTACTATGCATGGTTGGATCAGAACAGAGGAGCTTCCCTGCTGGAAGAGGCCCCGGTGGCGGCGCAGGATCAGTGCCAGATGCTCCGGGGGATGCTGCGAGGTGGCAGCCCACGGGGAGGGCTCTCGTCCCGGGCACCAGCTGGCAGCGGCGGCGGCTCCTGCTGTGCAGCATGGGATGGACAATCCCTGCAGAGGGAAAACTCCACGCGGGAAGGCGACGCCTCCGTGAATCATCCTTCTTGGGCAGGGGCAGGCAGGAGGGTGAGCACAGCCCGTCCCTGCTCCCCACGGCTCGGTCTCCTCCTCCCCAGGGGCACCAGGAGCCCCGTCCCCTGTCCCCGTTCCTTCCTGAGCACCTTGCAGGGCTCAGCGTCCCTTTCCCTCGCTGCCGGCGACCCAGGATGGTTCTGCTGACTGCCTGCTAGCGACAACAGCGAGAAACCTGAGGACTATGGCACACGGTCGCATTGTTTCTAAAGAAAACCTGGACTGCTGCCCCATCTCGAACGGTTTCCACGGCATCTTGTGCCTCCCACGCTGCCGGCTCGGGGGTCCCTGCGGAGCTTCCTGCCTGCCAGCACCGGCACACTGCCGGGCCAGGCTTGCTCTCAGGGGGACAATCCTGTGCCTTTCCTGTCCTCAGATCCTCCTCCTTAGACAAATACCCTGCGGGTTCCCAAGTCTGTGCAGGAGCCAGTTTTCTACTCAATCAGGAAGTATGACGAGAAGAGCTTTGGCTGTTTCAGGTCCCCGCAAATGCAGACGAAAGTGCTGACGTGACCGTGCTGCCCCATGGCACAGCAATCTGGCACATCCCTGATCCACGTTTTGGGGGACTCCGGGCTCCTGGGTAACCCAGAGCTTATGCTAAACCTCCACGTTTTGGGGGACTCCGGGCTCCTGGGTAACCCAGAGCTTATGCTAAACCTCCACGTTTTGGGGGACTCCGGGCTCCTGGGTAACCCAGAGCTTATGCTAAACCCCACCGTAGCCCCACAGCCACTCTCCTCCCAGCTGGCCTGAAACAGCACTCCCAGATCCTGTCCTTGCCATCACCCCCAGGCAGCCTGGAGCAGCCATGGAGGGGGTGAGCTGTCAGCCAGGCAAGGAGGCAACCTGAAACAGCCCTTGCAGAGCTTGTGATTAGGAAAAGTCTGGATCTGAGCTCGCCTTTCCCATTAAACACTTGCCCACAAGCACCACAGGGCAAAACCAAGCTGGGCAAAGGTGGTTGGGCACTTCCCAACACAGCACAGGGAGCCAGAAGCTGAGGAGCACCAGTGGACAATGCTTAATGCTTTAGGAAGGGTTTAACAAAAAAATGAACTCATGGATGTCCTAGGAAAGAAGTGCTTTGGCACTACCTGCAATATGGTCAGGCTGGAGAGCACCTTCACACCCAAGGGGCTGCACAGTGCCAGCCCCTGCTCCAGGGACCATCGGATGTGCCCGTTCCCCCCACTGTTCAAACCCCATGCTATTTAGTGTGGCAAACTGCAGTGAAATAGTGTATTTGCCAATAACAACTCGTTAAATTTTAATCAAATAGGGAATTGTAAGCACACAGTTACCCAGAGCTCCTGGGAGCACCGAGAGATTGCTTTAAAAATGAATTAGTAATTAGGCACTTTGGAAGCAGCAAGGAGAAGGAGGCTGGAGAAGATCCACTTGGAGCAGCAATGCTGCCTTTGCCACTCACATAAAGTTCTTCCTCCTCTCCCTTAATTTTCTTCCCTTGAATTGTCACTGGAAAAAGGGAAGAACACACTGGAGATCCCAACACTCGGATAACTCCAAAAACACAACCTGTTCATGCAGCTGCCACCAGTCTGCAGAGCTGCCCTGGGAATGACTCTGGTTGAGCCTCTCTGCTGCCCCATCCATCCATCCATCCATCCATCCATCCAGGCTGGGGACAGGGACACTCAGGTCACCAGATGCTGTAAATAAACCAGCCCCTGAGCCACCCCGTGTGCCAGAACACAGGCATGGTGCTCAGTAGCCTGTGGCTATGGAACAGTGATCCCAAGGGCTCAGCTTGAAATGACTCCCACGTTAAAAAATACTCAAACCCCCCTCCCCACCCAGGACAGACCCAAGCGGGCATCCAAATGGATGTCTCCAACTTGGGTGCCAAATGGGTGTCCCCAGTCAGGGCATCACCTGGGCAGGGTCTGGTGAGGGAGGGCTCCCCGGACATCCTTCTCCTTGGGACTTGTCTCCTGAACATCCAGCCCCCTGTGATGCACAGGGCTGCACTGCCAGGGCCACGTGGGGCCAGGAGGGCTCCGTGACATCGTGAGGGGCAGATGTCCCCACGCAGGGAAGCGTGGGCAGCAATTAGCTCCCATGGAAAGGAATTAACCGACAGATTTCTGCTGCTGAGAAATGAGCCTGCAACGTTCCCAGCCCAGCAAGGGATGTGGGAAGTGGGCTTTAAACTCCCACCCTCACTTGCTGACAGGGGTTTTTTATGGCCAGAAGGGCCCTTTGCCTCCCTGTATGTGCAGTGTCAGCTGAGCTGGGAAGCTCCCAAATTGCAGCTTCATGGGTGCGAGTGTTTGGTTTGACTCCAATCCTCTTTCCTTCTGACACCCCCTGGTCCTGTAAGAAACACCTCAGTGGTCATGCTGCCTGCCCAGCAAGGACTGGTGAGGAGCTTTTGAGTTAAGAAGAGTTTCTGGAAGGGAAGACAGGGCCTTTTCTCCTCACACGGTGCTCCAAGGAGGAAAAGGTTGGTATAGCTGTGCCATCCCTGCCACACAGAGGGCTGTGGGGTGCTCAGTGCTGTGTGGGAGTCAGAGCTAGAAAGAAACCTCCTGTCTGCTTTCAGGTCTTGTCCTCAACCATCCACACCACCCTGCCATCCTGGACACTTTTTAAAATCATCCCAAAAAAAAGGGAGGGGAAATTTGTTGGTTTGCTGCGTCCTAGGGGAAAGATTTGGAAGAGGCAGGTGAGTCCTCGTGGCAGACCCTGCCAGGAGGGGCTGCAGAGAATCATTTCAGTTTCCATCCCATCCATCTTTAATTGGGTGTAATAATAATTTTATTGCTTGCTGGGATTTGTGAGGCTGAACTAATATTTGTAAAATGCTTTGCTATCCTCAGCTGAAAGGCAATCTAGAGTGGCAAAGC
The DNA here is from genome assembly GCA_013398955.1 of Callaeas wilsoni. Classification (NCBI taxonomy): domain Eukaryota; kingdom Metazoa; phylum Chordata; class Aves; order Passeriformes; family Callaeidae; genus Callaeas; species Callaeas wilsoni. Next base: position 117,808 of record VWPU01010336.1, read on the forward strand.
CCTGGTGTTATTCACATTTGGATAATCCAGAATTATTCATAAACAAAATCAAGATTATGCAAATGTATTCATTAGTTCTCAGAATACCTCCAGGAAAATAGAGGAATTAGTTTTGTTCACAATTATGTATTATGTAAGTGTGTGTCTAAGCATGCACAGCCCCTGTGCTGGAGCACATTTGCCTGGGCCTCATTCCGGGCTCTCAGAGTGCTGCAGAACAAAGGTTTGGCCTGTACAAAGCGACCATCTCGATTTTGGGATATCCTGATGCCCCACAGCAAATGACAGCACCCAGCACAGACCCCTGTGCCCTGCCAGGGTCCCACTGGCTGCTCTGCTGGCACCCCAGTGTCCCCTCTGTACCCCCCAGACAGCCCACGCGTGAGCACCAGCACCTTATCCTTCCCAAAGCAGCCTTTCCTACCCAAATGAGGGGTTCTCAGTACATGCAGGGCCAAGAGGCTGTGGATTTGGGATCTGGATGCAGCCCCCTCACCCCGGGCCTGCCGTTTGTGCCCAGCACCAGCCCTCACACGATGCCAGCTTGTGCCCGGCCCGGCTTTCCGCAGTGTGTGACCGTCTGTTTGGGATGTGCTGGGAAACGAGAGATAAAGGTGCAGAAAATACTGCATGGTTTAATTAATGCCACATGCCTTTCACTCTGTAGGTTGTGTGGATGGTTAATTATTTTTATAAAGAAAATAATTAGTCCCAATCAAGGCAGAAGCTCTCCAGAATTACAGCTCATTAACCGCTCTCACATTTTTCTGTTCTATAAAAAGTCGTGTGGTGCTGATGAAGATTATAGACCCTTGGAATCAGCATTAAATACAAATTCAGACAGTGTTACCATCCTATTACCATCAACTGCATCAACTTGGCTTCGGTAATTGCAGCTGGAGATGAAGGGCAGGGATTTCTGCTCCACACAATCTCTGGAAACAAGCACCCTGCCCATTAGTTTGCCGGAAACAACATGACACCGAGCCCTGACTTGGCTGAGTACATCCCTGAGGAGATGACAGCCACCAAGGAGAAAGGAAAAAGCTTTGCTGGGCATGTGAAGATGAGCAGTGCTCAGGCTTGGTTCAGTTCCTGTTTGCAGTGGGGCTGCTCCTGCACGGAGCAGGAAGCATCCTGAATCTGTCCTTTGGCAAAGCCACCAGCCCAGTGGGTGCAAAGAGCTAGGAAATGCAGAGGGGACAAGGAAAACCTGTAAGCCATGGCATTATCCTCATGGCACATGGGGGAAATCGGGCATGGAGGGATGCTCTTGTCGGGATGGGGGAGCATCTGCAAGCACCTCCCTCGGGGCCGTGCTAGTCCAGGCACTGGTCCAGTTCTATTGAACGTCGCAGAGGCCTCGCTCAAAGCCTAATTGAAAGAAATCACAGCACATTAAAGGGAGTTCAGGTCAAATCAATACCGATGTGGTGGGGAGGACGAGTGGGGGGAGCAGGGCCGTGGCTGAGTCCCAGTGCCAGCTCTGCAGGCAGGGCACAGGCTGTGTCCACGGGCTCCACTGCCTGCTTCTCCACCACGGGAAGGCGAGGTGAGACCCGCTGTCCTCTGCTCTGTGCAGGACAAACCTGGCAGCAACGCAGGCTGAGGGTTGGTGGTGGCAGCCAGCGGTGGGGAGGGGGCAGGAGAGCCACGGGTCCTTAGGATCCTGCTTTTCAGTTTCCATTAATCAGGGATGGATGTGCCCTGGGTGGCATTCACAGCCCAGAGAGCTGGCAGCCAGCACTTTGGACCGCAAGCCTCCACCGCAGAATTAACCCACCCATCCCCACGGCACAGCTCCCATGCCCGGAGCCCTTGAGCATCTGAGCCCTCTAGGAAGGATGGGAAAATTGGTGCTCTGGGTGGAAAAAAGCACTTGTGATGAACTCCTGAGGCAACGGGGTGGTAACTACTGCCACAAGGCAGCACACAGCAGGAGCTAAACCTTCCACTGGCGCGTGCTGCCAGTGTTGTGCCTTTAGCTCTGCCCCTGCAGGTGCGGAGATGCTCCACACTCACAGTGAGGGCAGGGATAGAGACAGGCACTCTGGCAGCCTGGACTCACCAAAACATCCAAAACCCTCTAAAAGACATGAAGAACATCCTTCCCCTTCACTGCCTCCTGACCCATATGTGGGAAGTGTTTGGGAGAGCACAAGGACTGGTCCAAAACCATACCGACAACTTCTCCAGCCACCAGACAGAACTGAATCCCTGCCCTTGGGGATGTCCCAGGATCTTGGGGGAGATGCAGCCAACACATCCTGCACCCTGCAGGGCTCAGCCCCACACAGGGACTCCCAGGGGCCAGAGGAGGTCACCAGGAGACCAAGCTCACCCTCGATTGGGAGACACAGGGCACAGGCAGGCCGACAGCCCGTGGGCTCCACTGCTCCCCAGCAGGGCAGGCTGCAGCCCTCCCCCATTCCAGGGGTTACACCACAGCTCCCTTTGTTCCTCCTCCACTGGCAGTTCTCACCCAGACCCCCCACACCTCCCTCTTCCTGGCAGTATCCTCCTGCCTCTCCTCTCTCTTGGCCCTGCACCACCACCTTCTAACCAGGCCAAGGCGTGGCTGATGCGCAGACAAAGGCAGGGATGGGGTGGGCAGTCAGGGATAACCACGGAGGGTATCCCACACACAGGGAAGGGCAGGTGACATGTGGGCACTGCTCTCCTTTGTTGCTTTGGGATTTTATTTTCTGTAAGTTGCCAGTCTTGGAATTTTCTGGAGAATAAAAACCCCATCCTTTCAAAGAAGTGCTGAAGCCAGTTGTCTGAAGCCATCACAACAATCCTGACCAGGCTCTGATCGGAGCAGGGGGATTTGAAGAGGGCACATGCTTTAAAGGCAATAAATTCTCCGAGTTAAAGCACCAGCCTCAGCGGTAGATCTGCCCAAATCCCAAACCCCGAATTGCCTCCTGCACCCTCTGGGCCACGGCCACGTCCATGTCCACTCTGGCAGAGCAGGATTGCTCTGCTGGCTGCAGCTGATGGAGCTGTGGAGAATAAGTTCTGTTATATTTACATGCTCTTACAGATTGGTGTTACACTTGCACAGCTTTGGCGGGCAGGGGGTTGTATGGCGGCTCCAGCTGACCCACAGATTAATGCAGCAGGAGCTCTTTAACTGTGAAGTCTCTCTTAATGCAAAAATATTTCTCTTGCTGGGCAGTAGCTAATTCTTCATCCTGACAGTAATGTAGCTCAAATCCCAGCCTCCTGCCCCACTCTGTTCCAGTCACCCTCCAACACACGTGGGCACAGAGATAAATTCAATACCACCAGCCCATTGCCGAAGTGCCATCAAGTTCCAGCGGGATGATGCGCTGCTGGAATTTGCTGTTAGTGGCAGCGAAAACCCATTTTCTCGTCATTGCCTGTGGGTCTGAGAGCATTTCAGCCACCCGCGTGCGAGACAGGCACCAGCCCTGGAACCCAGCAGCAGAAAGCACCCACAGCCCATACCAGCAAGTCACAGCCTCCCCTGCCCCAGGGAGGAGAGAGAAGAGCAGCCCCACAGGCAGCAGGACCCTGCCCACCGTGTCCCCTCTGCCCACCCAGGCACCCACTCGGGGGTGAATGAGGAGATGCCCCCAGCTGGGGCTGGGCAGCAGCGGCTTCTTCTTCCATTAACGGCGAGACATAAATTAAACATGAAGAGTTAAACGTGTCATCAGTGGAGCCCCAGCCTTGCTACCTCCACACTGGGGACTCATTTCAGCCCGCCTCAAACACCAGTGCAGTTTTTAATAGAGTTTTTTTTTTGCCACTTGCATTATTTTTTGTAAGCCCTTCCTGCAGTCCCCGCTGTGCTGGCAGGGAAAGTGTTCCCGCCGCGTGCGAAAGAAACGGCTATTTTTAAACTCCCCGTGTTTGTCAGCGCTTTCAGCTCGAGTGGCTGATGGAGAAGCCAGTTTTGCAGCACCCGGTGTCCCGCAGAGGGTCGTGTGGCCTTTGCCAGGAGATGGTGGCACAGAGGTGGGCACTGTGCCTGGCCACGCTGCCGGGGGTGGTGGTGCAGCCCGCTCATCCCTGGCACGTGCCGGATCCACGGCAAAGCCCTGCTCCGGATGCTGTGCTGCTGGGACCCACCGCTCCCGCCAGATTTCAGGCATCACAACCTCTGTGCCTTTGCATACACCTATGAAATCATCAAGCAAGGCTGCAAACACAAGCTGGCTCCCAGAATTTGGCTTTTCCCGCTGCCCTTTGCTGGGAATGCCAAACGGCTCTAATCCAGGCATCAAACCCAGCCCTGTTTTCCAGCTGATGGCACTGCCAGGGATTTGGGGCCAGAGGAGGACCCAAGGGGGTGGGAGCTGTGTGTGGGTCACAGGGAAGAACTGTGGGTCACAGCAGATCCATGCCAGAGCAGGGGCTGTGGCAAAAGCCCTGGCACCCTTTGCAGCTGAAGCACTCGTGGGATTTTCTGGCCTGGGTCAGGCTTTGCAGTGATGAGGAGGTTTCAGTGCCCACAGGGAGAAAATGGAAAAAAAAAAAAAAAGGAGAGAAAAAGAAAAGGTGGTCATGCATGAAAATATTTCATTTCAGTGATGCGAGGTTTGCATTTGGTAAGTCCAGCTTACAGAGAAATGGATGTATAAAAAGGTGCAGCCGCCAGCCATGGAGATGTGGGAAGGGGTAGGAATGGGGCTGAGCAGAGGCCAGGGAAATCTCCCAAGCCCAGGGAGCCTGGTGAGAGAGGGGACACCCACACACAGAGAGTGGGATCTGCAGAGGCCCTTTCTGCGGACGAGATGCAGCAGGACAGGCTGTCCCAGATGATGGGGGCAAGATGGTGACAGCAAGGAGACAAGAGCAGCCACAGGACTGGTGCTGGGCAGAAGCTCCTTAGCAATCCCTGTCATCAAGGTCATCACGGCTATTTATTATTTAGAGCCTCACAGCCCTAAATATTCATTAGCTGGACTTTGCGGGAGGGGTGTGAACACGTGTGTGGGGTTCAAGTGTCCTGCTCTCCTGCCTCTCAGGAATGGGATACAAGCAGAGATGGGGGCTGGCTGGAGCTGGTGCTGCTACCTGAGCCAGGCAAGGATGAACCCCAGCCCTGCAAAACCCTAAACTGTCATACTTTGCCCTGGCCTGGTTCTCCACATTCCATGAAACAGCCTCATGCAAATGCTGGGATGCTGTGGAACCAGGGAGGGGACCCCATGTTCAGCACAGCTCCCCGAGGTGCCAGAGCCCACCAGTGCTGCCCTCACAAACCCAGCATCCCCAGCATCTGCAGACGTGGGGCTGCCTGGCAGCCAGGGCAGTGTCTTCAGTGGCTTTGTTCAAGGGTGAAATCAAATATTTCTACAACATGATCCTCCAGCCAGGCAGTGAAACTGTCCTCCCTTTTGCTTCCTTCCTCCTGATGTCATCCCTCACCTGAAGAGATTGGATACGGTGCTTCCCCTGGCACAGCGTGGACGCCACAGGTTCCCCTTGGCCAGAGGTGGAGCAGCAGCAAATCCCGGATTCGGGGAGACCCTCGGCCCGTCTTTCCTCAGCAGCTGCTGTGGCCCTTCACTCTCAGCAGCGGGGCCAGGTTGTGTGCCGTTCCTGCTGGGAACCGGACCCATGGTCTGGGCCCCAAGCAGAGCTCAGCAAAGCTCTCAGTTGGACTTCCACAGGTCAGAAATTACCTGTCCCCAAAATCACAGCGTTTCCCGGAGGAGGGGCCAGCAGGGTCACGGTGCCCAGCACCAGTCCAGAGGAGAGGCAGATGGACAGGGCCGGGGGGAAGAAGGAGGATGAGGATGATGAAGGCTCTTCGAGCAGCAGGGAGTGGGCCCTGCGGGCATTCCCAGCTCTTCCCCTCCCTCAGCTGCCCCCAGCCTCCCGGCAGTTCCCGAGCTGCCTAATTAGCTCTCCCTGCTCCCAGCGCCGTCCAGCTGGAGCCGCAGGGCAGGGGCAGACAAAAGCCTCGCTATTGACAGCCCCTCGGAGGAAGGGGCTTTTCTTCTCCTCCTCGCTTTTCTTTTCAAGCCCCTCTCCCCCCTCTTGGGCCAGGGCCACGGGCTCATTAGCACTTGGGCTCGTTGGGATGGAGGCAGCAGATGGCAGCCAGGCGGCTGGCGCGGCCGGCCCCGCCGCCGCCTCTTCCCGAGGAACAGATGCCCGGCCAACAAGGGGGAGGATAACGGGACTGGGGGGCCATCCGCACAGCAGGGCTGCCAGCGGGGGCTTCCTCCCGGCAGAACACCCCACGTCCCTGCCTAAGGGCTGCCAGCCCGTCGGGGCCTCGCGGCCACCAAAAGGCGTCTTGGGAAGCCAGAGGTTGGGATGGCCAAAAGTCACAGCAAAGGCCACAGGGGAACTGCAGCTGCTTTCTGCCCTCGCTGGGATATTGAAACCTCTGACACTGCGTGGCTGCTCCTGCCCTGTCCCAGTGCAGCGGGAGGACACGTCACCCTTGTCCCAGCACGTTTGCGGCAGCACCGAGACAGATCTCCAAGATCACCCGCAGTGGCAAACCAGGGCTTAATCCCACTTCAGCAGCACATCCCTCCCCCTCCGTGCACGGTGCATCCCGGGGGATTAAGGGTTAAGGCACAAATCCCCTGCGCTGCCCTGATGTGACCCACTTAGACCATCTGGCAGGGAGGGATGCAGGAGCCTCCTTTCCCCCAGCGCTGCCGGCGCTCACTCGGCATCACCGGCTGCCCCAGGAGCTGACACCAGCACGCACAGCCTCCCAGAGTGCCCAAAAGTGGATTTTGGCCGAGTTTCTGTGGACAGAGCAGAGACAGGGCAGCTCATGCCAACAGTACTGTGGCTGGCAGAGTGGCAGCAGAGAACTAAACCACCCCCAGAATCATCCATCCCCGGGCTCCCACCAGCTCCAGTTCCCAGGAATAGCCTGAAGCATCTCCCGCCTGCGTGTCCCTAGGTCCAGGCACAGGTGCTGATGAAATTCTCAGCAGTGCTGGAAGAAGTCAGGTTTCCAAGTGGGACAGGGCTCCCAGCCCTGCGCTGTGGCTGAGCTCACGGCCAAGGAAGAGATGCAGACAAAAGCCCAGCCCAGAGGGAGGAAAGCAGATCCTGCTCTGGGGCTGGGGCCAGAGCGTGGTGTTCATACCCATCCCCAAAGGCTGGGCAGAGGCCGGTGGCACCTTAACACAGGAGATTTAAAAAGCATTTTCAGTTCACAAGAGCCAAAGGCCCATCCTCATAGTCCGGTGAGAGGGACTGAGGGCACCCCGGCTTGGCAGAGGGGCTCCCGGCAGGGTGGGTGGTCCCTGTCCCTGACCCCATCCCTCCCCAGCACACCGGGCACAAAACCCCCTCAAATCCCACACTGGGATTTTGCATGTGCTGGAGCAATTCCCCAGCAAGGCAAGCTCTGGGTCAGCCCCAGCCTTTCCCAGCCTCCCCTCACCACCCAGTCCCTCACCCTCAGCTGTACAGCAAAGCCCCACCAGGCTCTGTGTGGGAAAAGGTTAATTGGAAAAGCCCCTTTCCCCATCACCTCGGTTTTTCCTTTCACACTGCAAACTGGTCAATAATCCATTTACTTTGGCAGAGCTCTGCTCTGGGCACAAAGCTATCTGGGGGGCTGGATTTCATGCTCCCCCCAGCCCCAGCAGGACCAGGAGGGAAGGTATTAATGTTCTCTTTTGTTCCAGGATGAACCGTGGGTTTAGCAGAGCTTTAACCCTCCAAACCTCCAAGAGAGCTTGATGGAAGAGGCTTTACCTGCAGAACCAGCAGGAAGGTGGTGGTGAGCAATGGGGCAAGGGGAAAAAAAAAATCACTTTCTGTCCAGAGAACCCCATTGCTGCCCCACAAGGTTGCAGGATTGAGCCCTTAGCCATTCTCAGGGCACCCTGCAGGGATGGCTTTGGGCTATGGACACTGGGCGATCCCTGGCAGCACCCTCATGCCGCAGCTGAGCCCCTTGGCACTCCACGAGGGCACAGGCTCAGCCAGGAAGACTGATGGGGAGGTGGGCAGCGCTGGTCTAGAAACCATGGCAGCGTCTCCGCTGCTGTGGGAAGCATGGGGCCGGATCCAGGACAGGGTGTTTGCAGGGACCAGCTGTCAAATGTGGGAGAAAACAGGAATCCAGATGGTCATCTTAATATTTCATTTGGCTAACTGGTCTCCGCATCTCCTCTCTGGTGCGCTCTGCTCGCTGGCACCACAGTCACTTGCTCTTAAATTAGCCGGGAGTATTGTCAGGGAAGAGAGGCCGATCCAAGCAGTGGCGCAGCGAAACCTTCAGGAAAAACAAACCCAGAGCGGAGCCAGGTGCAGAGACCACTACAAGAGGAGCTGCTGCAAGCCTTGGGTCTGTTCTCTCCACGGATGGGGAGCAGGAGACTGGCTCTGGCTGGACTATGAGCACAGTGCCAGCTTGGGGACATCACTGTGCGCCCCAGTGGGGACCCACTGCAAAGCCCCTGGGGCTGTGAGATCTGGCATCTCAGAGGTGTGATCCTGCCCAGACGGCAGCCTCGGGCTCCTGGCAGAGCCCTGTGGGAGGCGAGCCGAGCCGGCAGCACCGATGAGAAGAGCTGGGAACCGCGGCATCTCTGTCCCCGCAGCCTTTGGTGACTGCCCCTCGAGCGGCAGAGCCCGTCCACGCCTGGGTCACGCAGCAGGTGCCCCGCAGACCCCGGGGCGAGCCCCGCCGGGCTGCCCCCGCTCTGTGCAGGTGGCCACACCGCAGGGAACAGCCCCGGCCCCGGGCGGCAGCACACGCTGCGAGGGGACGAGAGCAGCCAGGCTCCGCTGAGCCGGCAGTGGCACGGCCGGAGCACACCCCGGCGTGGGCACCTGGATCTGCTGGTGCCGAGGTGCAAACCACAGCAAAGCCAAGCTAGCGGGGCCGTTTTGCTGTGTGCCAAGAGCTCCTGGACAGTTTCCCTCCCACTGGAGCTGTCACTACCAACAGCACGGACAGGTACACACGTTTGGGAACTTTTAAAATGGATCTGCAAACACGCCAAGCCGCGGGGCTCAGCCCCACCGGGACGTCTGTGCAATCCAAACTGCTGGCTAGATAGTGCCAAGCATCATTCCTGGCACCCCAATACCCTAATTTGTTGCCTTATTACACCTCCAGCCACAAGATATTTAAGCAGAGTGGCTCACTCAGGCACCTTCAGGCAGGAGTGTGTGTGTAAGCCAGCCCTCAGCCCTTCAAGTGCTGACCGTACCCGATGCAGGGATGGAGAAAAACACGGTGGTTCCTCTCCACCACAAAGGCTGAAGCCCTGCAAACACTGCCCGTGGAAACAAGAGTTGCTGTTCTCCGCTGGAGGCCAAAGCCATGCCTTTCCCATTTTCTTACCCGGATTAATGGAAATCAGAGAGATTGGAAAAAATTCATGCTCAGCAGCTGGGCTGCAGGGGCAGAAGGGACCCCCACACTGCCCAAGCGGCAGGACCCCCATCCCCACTGCTGTGGCTCACAGCCTCCACTGGCACGGGAAGCATCTGAAACGGCTCATTCCAGAGGATCTCTCTCCTCCCTAGTACAGGCTGAGCCCCTGACACCCAGCCTGCTGCAGACCGAGCCCCTCTCCTCTACAGACACAGCACCTCCACGGAACTTTGGCTGGTTCCTCACACCAGGTGGGCAGAAGCCAGCAGAGAAAAACAGAGCAAAGAGAGAGGAGAGCCAGCAAAAGTGTCCTTTCTTTATAAAAGCAGCACAAACAGGATATTATTAACAAATACTGAGACAGTCAGCAAAACAAGGCTGGTTTAAATTAGAATGTGCATGGCTATGAGGAAGCCACACGGACCCTTGAATGGGTGACAGCCTGGCGGAGAGGCTCGGGGGGCACCTGCAGCCCCCTGGCCTCGTTTCATGGCTTTCTCTGTTGCTCAGCCTCTGGCAAACATGAGGGCACTGACTTTCCTGGAGCAGGACGACAGGACAGGTACTGGATGAGCAAAGTCAAGGCTGCTTGGCTGTGGGACGTGGGGCACGCCATCCCCAGAGCTGCCCCACGGCAGCGAGCAGGCTCCTGGCGCTGCGTGTCCCTGGGGCGCACCAGCCTCCCCTCTGTGGCGAGGCAGGGTCCAGCCGCAGGGGGCTGCTTCCCACCCCAGGCTTCACCTTCCCAAGGGTCCCAGGTGAAGGGCTGACACAGAGACAGAGCAACCAGCAGGACACACACCCCAGGGCTCTGCACAGCGGGATGGAGCTGGTCACGCTTTCCGGCTGATGTCCGCCACCACTGTCCCCCTCTCCTAGAGCTTTCCAGACCCTCACCCTGCTCCCCTCGGAGCTCAGCCAGCTCCCAGGCTCCGGGGACCACCGAGCCAAAGTTTCCCAAACCTGCTCTGCTCCGGAACACAGCATCTGCCCAGGGAGGGGGCTCAGTCAGCCAGCATTCCCCAGCCTCAGGCATGGGGAGGGTGCCCCGCGTCCTAACTGCTGGTGGCGGGGGGGCCACACTCAGGACTCTCTTTATGGTGGGAAGGGGATTAGAGGTGGAGAAAGACGCGGGGTCTCCCAGAGCCCACCCTCCCGTGCCCCGGCAGCCCGTACCTGGGCAGCGGCTTGCGGGCGGTGATACTGGCCACGATGATGCTCTCGGGTCGCGGCGTGGCCACGGCTTTGAAGGTGCCTCTCCAGAACTTCTCGAAGAGCTGCTTCTCGCCCTGCTGCACGCCGGCCATGGCCCTCGGACCCACGGCCAGCCCCCGGCCGGCCCCGCCGCTGTCCGCGGTGCTGAGCGCTACATCCCCCGCGCCGCTCGGCCCTGCCCGCAGCCCGGCCCGCTGCGGGGAGTGCGGCCCCGGCCGCCCCCGCCT
>VWPU01010337.1:0-98584 GCA_013398955.1 Callaeas wilsoni
GCGGTGCCGCCGCCGCCGCCCGGTTACCCGGCACCGCTGGCGCTGCGGCGCTGCCCGAGCGGGCGGAGGCGCCGCCGTTCAATGAACCATCCCGGGGCGCTCTCTCGGGTGGCTCAGGGGGTGCGGGGCTCTGGCAGAGGGCGCAGGAACCCGCGGGTCCTCCCGCCCTGTCCCACCGCCCCCGGCCGCCACACATACACCCCACTCTCCCCGCGGCTCTCTCCCTGGGGCCGCCGTGGTCCCCTGCGTCCCGGGATGTGGCTGCGCCCCCCTCTCCTCCGTCCCCTCCGTGGCGAGCACCGCTGTGTGCGGGAGAAGAAATGTAGGACAGAATGGACCTTCCCCGCTGGAAGGTTCCCGTTGGGGAGATGGCAGAGCAGCGGCAGAGAAGCCGGCGGAGCCTCGCAGCCATGTTGGTGTCGGAGCATCAGCCCTCGCAGCTCCAGGAGCCCAGCTGCGGCCGGCAGCGGGTGTGGGAACGGGCACGTCTGGGCCAGGTGTACTGGGGAAGCCTCTTTCTGGGCTGGTCCTCAGCATAGACTGGGGAACACTGGCACTGCTGTTCCTCTGCATCCTGGGACAGCAGCTCTTCCCTTCCTGCACTTTCGCCTCCTCCCTCCCAGTCTGTTGCACCTCCAGGGCACTCATTATGTTGTGTGTGTGGAGCAGAGGGATGTGTTGGTCCCAGCTGTGGTCATGAACCCGGCCTCACCAGTCCTGGAGACCAGTGGTGGAACAGCAGGTGCCCCCAGCCAAGCCCAGCCCTGTGTGGCCTTTGGCTGACTGCTGTAGAACTGGACAGGCCGGCAGTCCCTGCCCTTGGCCATCGCTGTCGTGCTGGTGATCCTCCCCACGCACGCTTCCATTTTGCATGTTCCTGTGTGACCCGTGGTGTCAGCTTGTTCCTTCTGAGCATCCTCAGGCGAGCGCTGCATGTCCAGGGCTGCTCAGGCCAGCACAGTCAGACAGCACACTGGCGAGGCGAAATGAATCCATCCTGGAATTGAAGCGTAATTGGTTCCAGCTGTGCATCTGCAGATGGAGGGGCCTGGGCTGTCTCTGGCAGCAGCGATCCTGGCCATGGCTGTGTCCAGGAGCATGGGGCAGTGCTGCCCAAACGGACTGTGTGTGCTGGGACTGGTCTGTTGTGGTGTGGTGGGACTGCATCCCAGCTGCCTACACCTGGGTGCTCGGGGCTGCCTGTGCTGCCACAAGGACTCTGACTGGACACCGTGGTCCTGTGTACGGGCCACACCTCGGAGCTGGCCCGTGGACTCTGTGGTATTGCCACAGTTGGTCCTGGCAGGTAGAGGTGTGCCAGGCCCGGCAATTCCACTGCTGGTCTGGGAGTCAGGTTTGATTTTGCACAAGCAGTCGTACCAGAGACTGAGTGTTCTCAGTGCCCAACACCTTTCCAATCCACGTTGCTAAATATATACTGTACTCAAGGGATTATGCATTTGTTTAAATGCATAATAAATGTGTTTAAATGCGTAAGACTGGATCATAATGCACACCAGAGCTCGCCAGTTTGGCCTCCAGTTACAAGTCTCTCTAAGATAAATCTCCTGGCATATTACCTCATCTTTCTGCTTTCAGAAAGAGCAGTTCCTGGTTTTATCGTGGCAGGGCAGTCAGTGGAAGCAAATCCTAGATATCTCAGGTACCCAGTGCAAGTTAAAGCTGAACTAGTTCACCTGTTCACCAAACACTTCCAGCTGCAGGAGGAGACTTGAGATTTACCCATTCCACCAAACACATGCAGATGTAGGAGTAGGCTCCAGATTGTCCTGTTCCACCAAGCACATACAGCTGCGGAAGTGGGTTCCAGGTTGTCCTATCCCGGTGAGAGCCAGTGGGCTGAGCACTCATGTCATCCTTACAACCAAGAGAAGCTGTGCTCGACTGCAGCACTGCTCAGGATGGTGTCTCAGGGCCTTGGTTTGAATTTTTCATGCAGGTCTGTTGTCTGGAGAGGCTCCTGTTGGCCATCGAAGGTATGAGTGGGGCCAGGTGGAGGAGGATGAGAGGTGGCTGCCCAGCCCAGGATCTGGGCTGGCTGGGAGTGTGGGGAACCCAAGAAGAGATGTGGCTGAGCAGCATGGCAAGGAAAAAACCAGATCTTCCCCAATTTTTTGAGAGCGATTAGCGGGGACTCAAAGGCGGGTGCATCAGGAAGGACGGCCTTCATACATAGGGTGCCTGTCTTGGGTAGGTGGAGCATCCTGAGGTGCCTGGAGGGCTTGTCCTTCTGCTGGGGCACGTGGAGGATAGTTCGGGAGCTGGAGAGCTAATGGCTTTCCATTGCTGATCGATAGTGCCTGTGCTTTCAGATGTGGTAATGAGCTCGGTTTTATAGAGCACTCTTTGCATATTCCCTGCACAAGCGGCTGGGCCCAAGCACGCTCTAATGGCCTCTCTATTAGCAGGCTCAGAACCTGAGCCAGACTGAAAAGGCTGTGTAAGTGCTGCTCAAGCGTTTTGGGCCAGGCATATTCTGTGCATTAGGGAAGATTTGTACTCCTTGGACCAGACATCACTGAGTGTTGTCTATTTATACACATCTAAATATATCCTCTGCAGTCTTCAGACTTCTCTAGCTAGTAGTAAAATTACTTTTCAATATCATGCTATTAAAACATGCTTGCTGACACTTTCTGATGAAGTTTGTGCTAGGAAAGGCTTATGTGTGTGTGTTTGTTTTAAATAAAAACTATTCTTGAGGTAGTTACCTAAAATGCTTTGGAAACAAAAGCTTGTTGTCTGTGTGTCTGGGTAGCAGAGAGAAATGTGGTTGAACAGAAGCAGCGCTGGAGACATGCTCAAGCCTGGAAAACCAAATCCAAACCTTATCCAAAGTATAAGGTTTTGTTGCTGAAGGGTGAACCATTCTTTCTAGAAATTTTTATCAAATAATCATGCGCTTTGCAGCAAAATAGAAACATTTGCTTCAAGTTAGTCAGATATACCTTCTGGTACTCTGGAGTTTGAGATGTCATTCTGAAAACAAAATGACAAATCTTGAAGAAGAAGTAATGTAGGTTATGGAATTCCTCTGCAGCACCCAGATCCAGGCTGTTGCGGGTGTTCTCACACAGCCCTGCTGCAGGGGTGGGTCTGTGTCCCTGTGTGAAGTTCTCTGGAGCTGGTGTTGGTCTTAGAGGGGCTCCTGAGGAGGGGTGGAGACCTCGGCTACATCCCCAAGTAACCCACGGGCTTGCTGGCTGAGTGGTGGTGACAGTGATAGCTGACTGAGTGCCTGCAGGCCAACATGGAATAGTGATGGCCATCATTTTGTTTTCTGTGGCAGCTCTTGCTCTCGGTTCTCGGAGAACTAAGAGGCTGCAGGGGAAGGGAACGGGTTTGGTATCCACAGGGGAGCGGGTGAGGTGAGGAGAGGAGAAGACAGGGCTCTTGGAGGAGGCCCTGGCCCGGAGCCCCTCGAGCCAAAGACAGGTGCTTATCTCCCCGGCCACCCCAGGTCCTGGCTCTGGGCTCCATGAGCCAGAGGTCCGTAGTGTGGTGAAATGGTATGGTGCCAGGAGCCGTGTCCTGCCCATGACTGTGGGCACAGGTTTACCTGGCAGCCGCTTTAACTGCCCAATTGGCCCATTACTTAGGTGGTGTGAGGGTGACTGTGGTGTCCGAGGGGCTCCCTGCCCGTGTGCCCCATCCCGCATGGCTCACCGGCCACTAAGGCACAGGCTGGGCACGCTGTGCCTGCTGCCTGAGCTGGGCAGCAGCTTTTGTGTTTCCATGGAATAAATGGCTCTACAAGTCATGTTTGTTTTGAGCAGGCTGGATAACGCAGAAGGTGGTTTGTCAAATGGCTGACTGAGGTGGTAATGGGAGCCTTGGTGGGTGCATCTAATTGTGTAGCATGTGGCCAGTGGGACCTCGGAGTATTTGAGCCAGTTCCTGATGCTGCAGAGCTCGTATCCAATGCTGTGCTTTTGAGTTTGCTCTTGCAGATGAAGCTTCTCCCCAAGAACTGTCTCATGGCAAAACATTTCCATGAAAACATATGATTAGGTAGTTTTGCTTTAAAGTGGAATATCTTTATTCCCTTGAAGTTTTTATTTAGGCTTCTCTGTCATGATCATGTTGGAATTCTTTTCGATTGGAGACAGATAAAACTCTTCAGTTTTCGTTGCCTCAGCATTGTTTCATTGCCAGACAGCTGATATTCCCTGCGTATTTATTTCCAGTTATTTATACTTCGTCGTCTCTGTAGTTAGCCATGGGGGATGGAGAAGTAGGAGCTCACCACAGTGAGCTGTGACAGCTCTGTGACTCCTGCAGCAGGACTCACCAGCTGTAGGACAGCAGGTGTACAAGGAAAACACATACGAAAAGGGAAAGGTGCGGTGGAGAAAGTCACACTGAGAGGAATCCCCAGGATGTGTTCTTAGTCCCCTGGTGCTGCTGGTGCTGGGATTGAGATGGGATTGCTTTAGCACCACTGAGGAGTCATGCAGAGATGTTCTGCTGCACATGGGTGAGGTGCTAGTTCTCTGTGCTTAAGCCAGAGTTAAGAGTTTGCCTGGGATGTGAAGTGTCTGCCTCGGCACAGGAGGGCAGGTGCCGTTGGCAGCGCTGCTGGGGCTCTGGGAGCTGCGTTGTTCTTGTTTTCTCCAACGCACTTTTGAAACCCTTGATGTAAAGCTCCCTGATAGGGCTCGTGGGAGCGGGTCTGAGTAAGGCAAGCAGGATTTGTCGCCTTGTCAGCTGTGAGTCAGTGATGCTGCCGGGTACGTGGTGTTTCACAGGGAGCCTTCTGCTGCCGGCTGTGATTGCATGCGGAGCCGGTGTTGCTGCGCTGTACGTGCTGTGGGCAGGTTTGGTGTTGCTGTGGGCAGGTTTGGTGTCGCTGTGCCGTGGGCAGGTTTGCTGTGCTCGTGGCTCCTCCTGACACGTCAGCCTTGTGTCTCATCTCCGCCGGCACCCAGCTGCAGTGATACTGCTCTTGGGGACGAGGCTCCAAACTGCAGTTCCCAAGAAGTGACTGCTGTTTTCCTGCTTCTGAGCCTCAGCTTTGGCCATGGCTGCCTTTGGGGACAGTCTGCTGTGTCACAGGCATGTAGGGAGGGCTCTGCACACCAATAGTACCCTGGTCAGGAAAGCACCATGGCCCTGAATGCCACAACTGAGCCCAGGCAGGCTGACATAGACAACTGAGCATCTTTCAGCTATGGTGTAAAGAACCAGGATAACAGTACAAGCCCCAGTCGAGGCTCCAGTGGTGTCTGCCAGTGGCCAGTGGTGGGGTGTCCCAGCAGGCACTGTGCAGGGGTCCTTGGTGTGGCCTGTGGTGTGCTCAGATGTGCTGCGAGTGCCTCCAGGTGATGACCTGTCCTCATAATGTGGGTCTGGTAACATTGAGGCCCCATATGCTGTGCTGAGGACCAGGGCTGGGAGTGAACATGGAGATAGCCAGCCACCCTGGTGATATGTGGCCTCAGAGGCTCAGCCAGCAGAGCACCTGCATGGGGACTCCTTTGTGGGCTGGTTGTCACTTGCTGCCCTGGCATGATGGGCTGCTGCACACAGATGCATCCTTGTCCCCAAGTACATGGCAAGGATTGAATTTAGTGACTGGAGGGTCACTAAATGCAGTGAGTACTTTCTAGTACTCCATGTTCCTTACACAGAGCCCCTTGCTCATCTGCAGCTGGATCCCGCAGGTGTCCCACATACACCTCCCCTCTGCATTCCCACACTGGCGAGCAGCAAGGATCCCTCCATTGGGGTCTAGTGTTCTGATGTGGTTGAAATGAGAGGTTGCCTCCCCAAAGGCTGGTATTCCTGTTGTGTTCATTATTGCCCGCTCCGGCCCTGAGATGGACACACCTAACCTGTGTTATTTAAGAAGCATTCTGTAAACACGCAGCTTCTGTGGATTGAAGCAATCCCCTGTCCTTCCCTGATTTAGAAGGAAATCATGGTAAACACTGTGGAAAAAGACGTGGTAGGTCAGGATGGATGGTTGCAGCTGCTGTTAGTGCCAGATAAGGATTGTGTTAATTTCTAAGGGAGCAGATTAGGCCAGTAGTTTTTAAATGAGCGTTCTTGGGTAGCATTGTGCTGTGTATCCACATGGGTACCAGCTGAACTGCTCAGGTGAATGCCCTCTGGTTGCAGTGCCTCTCAGCCACATGCCCGCAGCAGCTCCATTCGGCACCGCAGCCCCTCCGTGCTCGTACTGGCTCTGCCAGTGCCTCCTGTGGTGTCGCCAACAGGCACAAAGGGCTGAGCTGAAAAAGCTTCATTTCTTCTAAGAAGCATTAAAGAAGCCAATCAATGCACAGAGTGTGTGACTGCACTTAAATTCAATCTGGAAAGTTATAATAACAATAAATAAACAGCAATAATGAGGAGTAAAATTGTGTGGCCAGCAGGATGAGAGACTCGGAATGCTGCGGAGAGGCTGGACTTGCTCCTTGCCATCTGGAATTTGGGTGTAGGTGTTAATCAGATATCCATATGGTTCCCCAATGGTCAGTAATGCTTCCCTGGTTTATACTGGGGATGTGAAGAGAGGTGAAGGCTAAAGGAGGAGAGTGAAGGACAATAGTATTACAGTTACCACACACGGATCAGAGGAATCACTCGTACTCCAGGAGCTCAGCGTGGTGTTCCTGTGATGCCAGGCACAGAAAATCTAACCCAAGCATCTGGGGAGCAGGACATATGTCTCTGGCGATCCAGGTGTCCCTATGCGGCAGGGACGGCATAGAGCATGCGGGTCCCAGCTGCACTCCCATGCCCCATGCTCTGTTCCCTCCATGCCAATGGTGTGGCCAGCAGTGCTGTGTGCTCTGTGCCCTCCAGTGTGGCCAGCATGTGTCTGTGCCCCGTTCCGTCCTTGCCCTCAGCGTGGCCAGCAGTGCAAACTGGAGCAACAGTGTTGGTGGTTCAGATGCTGAAGTGGATTTTGCACAGCAGAGGCTTGATGCTGAGCTGACGTGTGTGCAGGAGGTGGCATGGAGCAGGATACCTGCCTCATGCAGAGCGTGGCTTCCCTCTGCCAAGGCTTTTGAAGTGTGCTGAGTTTCATCGATATGGTTTTGGTTTACATCTACAGTAGCAAGTTGTGTAAGGCAGCAGAAGGGGATTTCTAGAGTGAGATGATGGATGAAGAGGACCCATGTCCCCTCCATATGTGTCTAGGGAGTCAGGTGGGACTGTGTTGGCAAGGCCTGATGAATCAAGTGTGGACGAGGGGCTGGAGGCACTTGGGGGAGGGGGCTGCAGTGCTCACCTGCCCGCAATGTTGTGCCTGGAAGGGGTGCTGGGTGCCCTCTGGGGCAGCGTGGGGGTCACCCCGCACCCTCTACACCGGGGTGGGCAGCAGCGTGGGAGGGAGGGTCCGCAGGGCTGGAGGGACTGGAAGGACGGGGTCTGACTGCCAGCTCCTGCTGGTGGTGGCAGCTCCACAGCCCTCAGGAGCAGTGCTGAGAGTACTGGTGCTGGGTGTGCTGGTGGTGTGGAGCAGAGCAGGGTGCTGGCTCAGCTCCCTTTCCAGCTCAGCCCAGAGCCGACTGCTGGCATATGACTCTCGTTATCTCTCCAGCTCAGAAACGCGGTACTCAGGGCATCCTGATGGATTTGTGACACTTCCCATAGGACTCTCTGCTCATAAACCAATTAAAGGATTACATCCTTGTAACGTGGAGAGTATTCTTTGTTTATTAAGTAATGCAGGTATAATTAAATTAGTGACAGGCTGACCTGCTGATGTCAAATGTGGATGCCAGTCAGGTTGGTCTCAAGCTCTGCCCCCCAGATCAGAGCAGCAGGAGCTGAGGGGAGCAGCTGCCCCTCCTGTAGCTCCCCGTGCCCAGCATGGAATCGTGAGAGTTTTTTATGGTTTTTACTGACGTGTTTCCTTTACAGAGTCACAAAGTCACAGAATCCCAGAATTGTTTTGGTTGGAAAAGACCTTATGGCTCATTCCACTTCTTGTTGTGGTCAGGGACACCTTCCACTAGACCAGGTTGCTCCAAGCCCTGTCCAACCTGGCCTCGGACATTTCTAGAGATGGGGCAGCCACCGCTTCTCTGGGCACCCTGTGCCAGTGCCTCACTACTCTCATAGGGAAGTTCTTCCACAGAAATTAGATGGTTCATTATTATGAGATGGTTTCAGGCTAGGCTGGGTGTTTACTGTTTGTTGTGACTCAGAAAGCCCTGTTTCACCAAACGGTGTCCAAAGCACAGCCTGTGCCCCCTATGCCTCCATGTGGGTGACTGTGGGTAGGTGCACTCTCCTCCCTGTCCCCAGCTCGGGCTCTGCCATGTGCTGCTCTGTGTTCCTGCAGCACTGTGGTCCGAGCATGGGCACGGCTGCTGCAGTGCCATGGTGTGGAGAGGGGTGAAGCATCTGCTCCCTTTGGTGAGGTCCTCAGTGCTGAGAGTCCTGTCCACCAGGAAATCCCTCTGCTCTGGGCCTTGTGACAGCCCAGGGGAGGCAGAAGGCTGCAGGTGTTTTTCCCTCTGGAAAGGGGAGTTCAGGACTTTGTGGGTGACTTGTGGTGCCTTGGCATCAGAGCAAAGCACTGTCTGGGCGTCTGTCTACCAGCAAAGAGGGGGAGAAGCAGAAGTGTAAAATACCCTGTACATCAGCAAGGCTGTGCAGGAGTGACTCTGGAGTAGAACAGGTCTGATTCAGCAGATTCAGAGAATAAATTAAAGTTCAAATCTCAGTAAGGGGTGGTTTGCTCCTGCGTGAGAGATAATGCAACTTGGACAGCACAACAGCAGTGTGTGGCTGGGACCAGGTGGGTGCAAAAGGTGTTTCCAGAACTTTCCAGAAAGGCCAGTATCTTTCAGTGTCCTGACTAATAAATGCTGGTCAGAAGCGTGCTCTGGTTTTCCATGCAACCTCATGACAGAATTGCACTTAGTTTGCAGCACAGATCAAGGAAAACTTTATGTGTTGAAGGCAAATGGAATGTGGAAAAGGAGGATCTGCACATGGGTGGGCTTGTAGAGGCACAAAAGCAGCTCATGTAGCCTGGCAGTGCTGGAGGAATAAAGGCACCTGACAGCAGAATTATCTCTGAGGACCACAGACTGACTTGTAAACCCTGGAATAAATTACTCTTATTTTGTAGCATTTACTTGCTCAGCTGCACTTCATAGGATTTTGCTTTTCTGGCAATTCCTGTTTGTCAGGTGGAAACCCTGGACTGCTGGGGGCTGGCAGCTAGTGAGCTCTGAGCTGGGCAGAGGGTACAGCCCTGGCAGTGCACTCTTTCTCTGCCAAAAAAGTAACAGGTAGAGGGGCCAGGAGGGTGATCTTGGCAGCAGGGCTGAGGCTGAGGATGCTGAGGGAGAGCTATCCTTGTCCCCTCTGCCCTCTCTCACTGCAGGGCAATGGAAGCCCCAGCCCTCAGCAGACCATTGCTGCCCTCATGGGCAGTGGCACAGGCAGCATGGGCTGCCTAAAGCGTGGTGCCTGCTGCAGCAGCCTTGTCCTCCTGGGGCTGCCGCCTGCCACTGCCTGTCTGTGATACTGTGAAACCTCTCAGGTGCTGCTTCTGTCAGTGAAGCTTGAGCAGCTACTTCAAATCCTTCCAAAATTACATTATTTGAATTGGTTTTCTTGGCGGACAAAAGTGAAAGCTCAGGATCTCCGCACTCAGTCACAGCCTGACAGCTCTCCTGTCACGCTCATGCTGCCAGTGATCCACTCTCCTGCCGTGTTTCCTGTTCCTGTCCTGGTGCGATGCAGTGCCTGACTCTCTGTTCACCTGTGCTCTGCTGCTGCTCCCAGGTCATGGCATTCCAGCCCCTACCGGGGTTTGTGCACTGACACAGTTGAGTCATATGGCTGTGGGATGCAATTTTGGTCCTTAGGAATGTCAGTTCGTGTTGCTGCACAAATGCTGTGTTTCCCCATGAATTTAATTGCAGGTACGGCACTTCTGGGCATGCAGACACAGCAGTCACTGCCGTGCTCCCTGTTCCCAAGATCAAGATAATGGAGTATGAAGGAGTTCATGGTAGTTGGAGGAGCTGGAGCTGGGAGGGTACCGATTACCAGTTAATGAAGGGGAAAGAGACTACAGAGGGAAGTCCATTCCCAGCACATGAAGACAGTAACGGAAACAGCAACCTGCCCACATCTCTGCTGACTTAAAGCTGATGCAAATCCTTGCAAATGTTGTCTTCCTCTCTGCACGGTTTGTGGTGACCTGTGCTCCTGAAGGGCAGGATCCCTGTGTTCCTGGAGCTGTGGAAGGACAGGGCTGAGTGGCAGGTTCAGGATGATCTGGGCATGTGCTGATGGATGGATGCTCCCAGCAAACGGGAAGGAGGAGGCATTCATGGCCTTCCTCGCGTGCAGCGGTGCTGGGCTGCCTGCAGAGCACGGGAGGCTGAGGCTGTGGGGAGGAGAAGGAGGGATATGCTGAGAGTGCCCGAGTGGGTGCAGTGCTGTCGGACGATGCGCTCCTGTGTCCCTGTCCTGCCCAAGCCAGGCATGGAGTGAATCCTGCAGGAAACTCCCATTTGTCGGACCATGGTGTCTCACTGCTGCTGCAGAGATGTGGATGCCTCTGTCACACACAGGGCCCATTTGTCACATTATATCAGTTTATTCCCAAGTGTTATCACAGGGTACAGAGCTGATGGCTGGAGCTGTCTGCTGTGCGTGTGGGCCGAGTTGCTGTTCATCAGCCTTGGTTATGGGGGCACCAGGCTTCCAAACAGGATCACCTTGCTTTGCAAAAAGTCTATTTCAATACAATTCCAGCTGTGCCCTGGTGGGTGCATGTGTGGAGTGCCCATATGTGGTAAGGAAATTGCATGTGAAGGTGGCTCTTACACTGGTAGGATGCAGTGAAGACAACTGGATCTCATTTGGATGATGTGAAGGAAAGACTGCCTGGGAGCGAGGAGATCCTGCTGCAGGAGATCCTGCTCTGGGAGATCTGGGGATTTGGTTATTTTCTTCTGTGCAGGTTTAACTGACGGCACATAGCAAAGTAGCACTTTCTGTAATTCTCGTGGGTGAAGCAGAGTAAGGCATTGTCATATCCCTTTCCAGTGGTGTGAACTGTCCTGTGCTGTGGCTGTACAGAACTGCTGGATAGGAACCCTCTGTCCCCATGTCATCCCTCGGTGCCAGAGCCAGCAGAGGAGTCGTTCTTGCGCCTGATACTATCCCAGTCCCCTGGAGCAGGGAGTCGAAGGTGTTGGCTTCCTTCTTCTCCCTCAGTTCAGAGTGGGATTTCATGCCTTAGGGGCCTCTCTCCTGAGACGAGGGTCTGCATTTCCCGGGACATTGCTCCTGGCAGCTCTCCTGTGCTGGCTCTGACACAACCTCTTGGTGGCTGTGTTCCTCCCAGCAGCTTCTGGGTGGTTCTGATGGGGTTTTGGCAACTGTGGACCTGCTGGTGATGCCTCCAGGTGCTTCCTTTGGTCACACTCATTCTGAGAGTGGCAGCGTCATGCCAGGATGTTTTACTTTTGGCAAATTTACTCTTGCCCCAAGCAACCTGATCTAGTGGAAGGTGTCTGTGCCCATGTCAGGGGGTGGAACTGGATGGTCTTCAAGGTCCCTCCCAACTCAAACCATTCTGGGATTCTATGGTGTTTCAAAAGATCCACAAATCCTGTTCGTTGGAGCTCTGTAAGGTCACTGTGCCCACAGAATCAGTGGTGTTGGAACTGCTGACTGATGAATGGACTTGAAAATGAGTCAGTCCTGTGAGCAGGATTGGAAGTGCTGCCCAGGGCATC
Organism: Callaeas wilsoni; assembly: GCA_013398955.1. Classification (NCBI taxonomy): domain Eukaryota; kingdom Metazoa; phylum Chordata; class Aves; order Passeriformes; family Callaeidae; genus Callaeas; species Callaeas wilsoni. The sequence continues at coordinate 11,748 of VWPU01010337.1, forward strand.
ATTCTGCTCTGCTCTGTCCCCTTGCTGGGACATTGAAGTAATTTAGTTTTCTCTAGCTTCCCCACCTCATTCTTAATTGCAAAAGTGAACAAGAGGACCAGACAGCAAAAGAGACAGGCAAGGGAGAGCTTAGATAGCAAAGCTGAGAATTTAAAAAAAAAGTTACGGATTCCTTAAAGTAAGATTTTTTTTTTTTTCCCAGTGAAAGGCTTTCTTATTAAAAGAGATTCAATTGGCATCAGATCTTTGCAGCAGAAATTAAGTGCATGTAAAAGAATTTGTGTATCTCAAGAACCTCCAGTATGGTGGGAAGGGCATGATGCCTTTGCTTTTCTGTTGCTTTCTTTAATACAAGAAAACTAAAAAAACAGTGAAAAACTTTAGAAAACCAATCAGCAACAACACAACTGTTGAAATGTTGGCAAATGGCTGTGGTACTTGTGCGGCACCGGGATCTGCTACAGTGTCCCCTCACACTGTACCTGTCCCCTGTCCTGTACCCTGTCCCCTCTGCTGCACTGGAACCTGTCACCTGTCCCCATCCCTGGGGCCACTGGATTCATATTTTAGCTGGGCTCAAGCCTTTGGGTGCTTCCTGAACTGTAACCAAGGAGCAGCTGCCTCTGTGTCATGAAATAAGCAGAAAATTGTCAAGGTCAGCTTCTCCGGTAAAAAAAGCTATTTTTTGGAATACAAAGTGCTCTTCTCAAAGTGTTTCACATTTGATGACTTTTTCTTACAATTAGGCCAAATTTTGGCATGGCCTGCCTGGAGTGGGGGGCTTTGTGGGTCCCTGGAGTGTGTGGTGCTGAACCAGGCATCCCGAGCCTGCGGGGATGGCTGCATGGTTCCCTTGTGCTACCAGCGCCGTGGACACTGCTGGTGGTGCTGACCCCCAGCTGCTTGGGGTGTTTGGGCTCCCCAGGAATAATTTTGAAGAAAAAGATTCTTGATCCGTTCAGAGTGAAACAAAAACTCCCACTGACGTCTCCCGCCATCATCTCCGTGTTTGTCTCTCACGTTCTCTCATCTCCTTGTGTAAATCCAAGTGTAAAGTGCTCAGTGTCTGAACAGCAGGAGTGGCTGTGGGAGATCTGGAGTGCTGGGAATGGTGTTTGGGTCTTGCTCCCTGTGCTCGTAACACCTGGGACCCTGGTCTGCCTTTTGAAGCTTGGAGCTCTCCCCTCTGTCCCCTCTTCCTCCTGTTCAGTCCCTTCCTGCCAGACCTGCTGTGGTCAGTGGGTGGGATGTGACAGGGACCCATCACACAGACACATTCCTGTGCTGTGTAGAGATAAGGGGCAGGGATGCATTTTTAAAGAGGACTTTGTGTGGAGGGCAAAGTTTCTCTCTCTCTCTCTCTCTCTCTCTGCTTTGATTTCTGGGCATAATTTGAAGATAACTCAATTAGCTGCAATAAAGTCACACTGATTTACTTGAGGTAGGAATTTGAGGTTTCTTGTTTTGTTTCTACGAGCATTTCCCTGCACAATGCTGCTCTGCCTCCTCTTGTGAGAGGGAAACTGCGTAATTTTCCTGATATTAATTAAGATAAGAGAGAATTATACCAAAATGTATTCAATGGTAAATAAATAAGTTTAAAACATGCCCAAGCTCCAGATCACAGTCCCTGGCCTGGCTGCTGACACAGCTTTGGCACCTCAAGCAGCAGCCTCTGTGGGGAGCTGGTGTGGGGGCAAAATGGGGGGGTCAGGCTGCGATGCCACCTGGGATCCACCTGGACTTCATTTGCCTTAGAAAATCATTGTGAGCAGGGAAGGCTCACACAGGGAGGGGATGCAAGAGAGTGGCTGTGCTGTGGCCACCATGAGCTGAAGTGTGTCTGTGCTGGAGCTCCTGGCATCCCACTGTGCTGGCCCAGGGGCTGCACAGCTCAGGAGCCATGCGCAGCCCCTCTCCGTCCCTGCTCCCAGGGTGTCACTGCGTGAGTGACCGGCTCTCCCGGTGCAGGTGCGTGTGGCCACGGCCGGCAGAGCCCTGTCCGTGTCCGAGTGTGGCACCACATGGGCTCCATCTCCTCGTGGCTGGGAGCTCTGGGTGCGAGGAGGTGCTGCGTGCTGGTGCTGTGTGCCGGAGCTGCCACGCATGCTCTGGAGCAGGGCTCCTGCTGCTGCCTTGCCATGGTGGTGCCAGGCAGGGAAGCCCACAGGGCAAGGGGTGAAGGTGCTGACTCCTCGAGCTCCATTCCAGAACTGGAAGGCCTCAAGGAGGTGGTGTGTTGGAGTTGGCAGTGCCCAAGGATGAGCTCCACGTGCTGGATTCCCTTTTGCTAAAGAGCGAAGGATTCTTTTGTTGTGAGCGGGCACACTGCAGGTTGCTGTGCGGTCCCAGCCAGTGCTGCTTACACCTGATGGGACTCAGGAGCTGCCTCTTAAATTGGTTCAGAGTGCAGTGCTGCTCCTGTGAGCCATGGTGAGGTGGTTTGGGTGTGTTGATGTGGGAAAAGGTCATCAGGATCTCCCAAGATCTCTGCCTTCTCCAGGCCATGATTGGAATGCAAGATGAAGACTCCTACAGCACGGCTGCAGGCATGTAGTGCGATGGGCAGAACCTGGCGTCGTCCTCAGCAGCTGTTGCGCAGCTCCTGCACAGCTGGCCCACAGCTGGAGTGTGGTGTGAACAGAGTGGCTACAGGTGTGCAGCCCGTGTGAGGCATTGCTGTGGCCTAGGGGCAGGATCAGCCTCCGCTGCACAGCTGGATTTGGGGTGTGGGTGGCTGTCTGTTGGCATCCTTTTCCTGAGTTCTCTGGAAATCTTGCCATAGCAGCATGGTTGATCAAATTTTGAAGCAGCAATTAAAATCTAAAGTTCTTTGCCAAAGCCTTAAGTATGTCTCTTATCTGAAATGCTCAGACTCTTTGCTGAGTTAAGAACATTAGGACCAAGAGACCCATTAAATTTTCTGGCACAGACAAAGGAGATAAATCCTGCAAACTGATGGGATCACATGTGGCAGATCTGATGGTATCTGTTTCATGCACTTAGATGTAGAAGAGGAAAATAACCTTTCAGAATAATTTCTCTGGGCTAGAAGAAGTTTTGAAAGTGGCTGTCTTCTTTTTCCAGAAGTCTGTGTAAAGTAGTTTTGATCTTGTCCAGCTGAGGGGAAACCCTTTTTATTTGCTTATATTACTTTTTCTGTCCTGCAAAGACATTTCATGGGTCTTTTGGAGGCAGAGGAAAGGACACAGTGCCACTCTGTCAGCCCTTGCTTGAGCAGTTCACACCATCTCTGGTCATCATGTTCACAAACTTTTCAGAACTGTCATTCAGATGTAGGTGAGGTCACAAACAGTCATGGTTCAGCTTCTCCTTGTGTCAGTGATGCTGTCCTCCACTAATCCATGGTCTGCAAGTTCGGGAGCTGTGGTTCATTAATGGGAATAGCTCTACTCAGCTCTGAGCTGTGCTTTCTAGCCAAAGCTTCCATCCTAACAACCAGCAAACACCAGTGTCGGCACTACCCTAGTAGCTCTAACAGCAGGGCTTGTTAATGTGAGGTGACAGGGGATGGAGAAGTGGCCAATTAACAGATGAAATAATGAGGCACTTGGTTGACGGCGACTTGTTTAAAGCTGTGAGTCCGACGCAACTGCCAGGGTGCAGTGGCACTGGGCTGAGGTGCTGGAGGGGCAGGAGTTCCTGCTGCAGCTGCCCATCTCACCACCCTCTCATGACCCACATTTCTGCCAGACCACTGAACCACAGAACCATCAGGGCTGGAAAAGCTTTCCAAGAGCCTCAAGTCCAAGCTGTGCCCAATCCCCACCTTGTCCCCAGCCCAGAGCACTGAGTGCCCCGTCCAGTCATTCCCTGGACACCTCCAGGCATGGGGACTCCAAACCTCCCTGGACTGCCCATTTCAGTGACGGACAACCCTTTCCATGAAGAAATTCTTCCTATGTCCAAGGAGTTTAATTCTTTGCTCCACTGCCCAAAAATGTGTCTGCGTACTGAGTGTCTTTTTTGTGCCTAAATATCTGTCTTCTGAGATGAGTGGAAGTTTTCTAATTAAAATGTTCAGTATCCGTGGATCAGGTACCAGGTGCGGGAGGAGGACTACATTTGAGATACAAACATAAGTCTGTTACAGGGCTGGACCTCACAAGGCAAAGCGGGAAATACATTGGGGTGATGCAGAAGTTTTCTGTTATTATTTCTGTTTGCCATTTGCAAAGGAGCAGCAAACTCGTGGCAGCTGTTTTCTACTGCTACAGGAGTTAAGAAAAAGTTTAAAAAGTGACAGTTTCAGTAAGGCAGTTTAAAAGTGGCGGAGCTGGATAACTGGTACCCAGGAGTATTAAAATAATTGGCCAAGGAGCTCCCTGAAACAATAATGGTTTATTTTTAGCAAATCCTGTAATGCTGAAGATGAACCAGAGGCATGGGAAAAGGCTAATGAAAATTGATAGAAAAATTAAATATGATTTGGTCTAGGGGGAATTGTGCCATCAGCTCCTCCTGGGCTGGATCCCTCTCCCACTGGCTCTGCTCTCCTCCCACCCACATCCCTCGTTGTTTTCACCACAGGCTCTTCCTGCAGACCTGGACATAGAAAGCAGTGAGATCTCCTGTCCTTCCTGCTGCTGTTGGATGTGCTGCTGGGATGGCATGGCCGTTCTCAGCCTCTCTCCCACCCTGTCCTGGCACATTTGATGGCTGGGCAGTGGTTTGGCTGATGCCATCAGAGGCTGTGTGACAGATGTTGATCCTGGACACAGTTGTGGGACTGCCTGGACACATCCATGGCAGTCCCACAACCCACAACCTCTGCCACCTGAACCAACCTCTGGTGTCCCCAGCCTGGAAGGTGCCAGCTGGACAGCTGTGGGATGTGACCACATGATGATGCGGTGATGGGTGCTGACCCAGCAAATGACCAGTCCCGGTCCCTCAGCATGGGTACACCGGAGGCCAGGTCGATGTTCCCACGTCCTGATCTTGCCTCACCAAGCCTCATTCCAGAGCCAGGCTGTGCATTTCACGGGCTTCTGAGGTTCTCCTGTCTCCATCCTGCCCAACACAGCTTTCCTTACATGTTTCCTTGTACATAGAGGCCCAAAGCAGATCTTTAAGCCCTTCGGCATCATTACTCTGTTGCCTCTCAGCAGTCAGACGGCAGTTACGGAGAGAGCCGAGGTGAACTGACAGCACAGGCTCGCGTGTCATTTGCTGACTGCGCGACAGACATTGGCCTAATGACTTTCTGCCACGTGTTACCTTGTGCTCCGCAAATGTGCTTTTCCCTCTTTCTGAGAGGGTCGACTCCCTGAGTGTGGAACCCAGCGGAGATGCAGTGAGTTATGTTGTGCCTCACCTGAAGGAGTGACATGCCGGGTCCCGCCTGGGCGGGGCTGCTGGCAGGGGCTGTTGGTCATCGCAGCCTGTGAGCCAGAGCGGGTGCATGGTGCTGTGCTGAGGATCCTGACAGACCCACCTGAGCACCTCGAAACTGAGCGTCTTTGTGCCCAAACATCTCTGCATCCAGGCACCCCTGTGCTGGAGCATCCCTGTGTCTGAGCACATCCCTGTGTCTGCAGCTGAGCAGCCCTGTGTCTGAGCCTGTCCTGTCCTTCACCAGAATCCCTGGGGCAGTGCTTGGGGTTCACTGCCACCTTCTTTTACTCCTGTCCTCCCCCGACTCCACTGCTGATCCCAGTTTGCTGTCTGTCCTGCTGCCAGAGCTCTGTAACATTTCCTGCAGCTTATCATTACTTTCTTCTGTTCTTATTCCCTATATCAGGAAACCATAAATATGTATTTTAGAGCCGTCAGTTTTTTTGAGTGTGTGGAGTGCTGCCTCCTGAAAAATCCCAGCAGCAGATTTTGAGCCAAAGGGAAGATTGCAAGAATAGTTTCTCCCTTATGGCACATTGAAAGTTTCCCTTTTAGGCGAAATTGCCCAACCCTGACAGATGTATCTGAAGTTTTAAAAAATATGAGTCCCAGTATTTCACTTAAACTGTCATTCTTGGTAAAGGAAAATATTCCTTTTGGTATGCCTATTGATTTCCTTTGGATCTAAATACAGACTAAGGTCCATCGGGTTCCTACTGCAGCTATGTGGTCAGTGAGCTCTGTGTATGTGTGTTGGGCAGCTGTTGCAGGCTGGCTCTGTGGTCAGACTCTGCCCTGAGTTCCTGTGGCAGCTGGAGGGGCTGCCTAGAGCCCTGTCCCCTTGCCGGCCCCGGACACCGGCCGCCTGTGCTGGGGTCTGGAGCCCCTTCCTCACAGACATGCAGAATGTGCAGGGAGAGGGAGGGGGGTTCTGCTCCGTGCTCGCTCTTTGTTGAGGACTGCATGACCCCCATTTCTTTCACAGCCTTCAGGTGAGAGGAGGCAGGTTCCTCTCCCTGCCTCACCCTGCGTCTCCAGAGGCTCACTGAACAGGGTGCTGGGATAGCACGTGCTGCTCCTCCAGCCTCGGCTGCATCGCCAGCACATGGGAACCATGCCGGGGCCAGGGGCTGGCCTGGCACTGCCCTGCCCCTGCACTGCCCCTCATCTTGGTGCTGTTGGTGCTGGACACAAGCTGCGTGTGGTGATGGAAGTGCTTGGAAGAGGCTGACCTGCTGGGGCAGTGTCACCTCACATCATCCCTTGGGGAGCTCCCTCCTGGGGGGGCACATGGTGCTCGAGCTGTGGCGCTGCGGCGTGGGACACTGGGGGCTGGAGCAGCAGCAGCTTTGGGATGCCCGGTCCCAGGGCAGGGCTTCTGCTGGGGCTCCCTCTCTGGGGTGGCCTCACCTTTGGCCTCGGTCTTCTTAATGTTTCACAGTGTTCCAGGGGCTGTGCCAGGGGCCACGCAGTCAGTGCCTGTCCTTCCAGGCGGGATTGCCTGGGTTTCCAGATGAGATAACACGGTGGATTAATTAGATAGTGAAGTACTAATAGTGATTGAAAAGAGATGTGCTTTCTGTGTGCCCCAAGTCTGGATTTATTACTACTACTTTCTGTATGGCCTATTAATTTTTGATGACTTTAGATAAATTGCATTCAGCCTGAAATAAATTAAAATAAGTGCATATAAATCATGTTCTATTCTTGGCTTCTGCAAAACAAATTTCCATTTCATCTCTTGTTGTCCTTCCTTTATTACATGTATCCTGCCGGCGCGTGTCACCCGTTATTGTGATGGAAATGTTTTATCTCCTTGAAATTCCCTGGGTTTGCCTTTGAAGTGTCAGGGCTGCTGTAGACATGGCACATCTTAGATCATCTCAGTAGCTAATTTGGCCACATCTGTTTGATTTACCAGTTAACAAGCCAGACCTAAATACTAAATAGGTGTTCTTCCACAAGAGCGATCTACGGTTTATACCCAGTACTCCTTGACATTAAATTAAACTTTAGAACTTGAAATCCAGCTTGTTTTATGACTCACATCCTCAAGTGATGTTCAGGCAAGTGTAGAGACAACCCTAATAAATGCCTGAGTTTAGATTGTTTAATTTACTATATGTTTATGTAAGAGTACAGCGACTAAGAAAAGAATTGGCCTCAGTTAATGCTGTGACGATTACAAGATATTATTATGCAGATAATAAATGTCCGTCCGTAGTAAATCATTGTTAGTTTACTTTTCATTTAATTTGGTGGGCTGTGCAGAAGCGAGGCCATGGAAGAAATAAGTTATTTTTACAGTGCTTGATAAAACCTGCGAACTGTTCAGGCTTGAAAATCTGCTTATGGTTAATCCCCCGTTTTGCTCTGGTGTGTTGTGCTGACAATCTCACCCTTCACAGTGCTGTTTCCTCTGCTTCTGATTTCCCCCAATTAAACTGTGTGTGTTTGGTGGGCACATTGGGTTTGGCCACAGTGCCCTGGCTAGTACTCGGGTCCCCCTTCACCCCTGTCCCTCTTCCAGTGCCCATTGGGGAATGAGAGTGTTGGTGCATTAAAAATGGCATTTGTTGGCAAAGGAAACCTTAGGAATAATTTTATTCATAGACTCATAGAATCTCAGAATGGTTTGGTTGGGAAGGGACCCTTAAAGTTCATCTTGTTCCACCCCCCTGGCAGGAGCAAGGACACTTTCCACTAGACCAGGTTGCTCCAAGCCCCACCCAATCTCACCTTGAACATTTCCGGGGATGAGGCATCAATTACCTCATTTTTCCATTATTACATATTTATCACAGCAATAAGTAAGAAATGGCCAGTGCTGGGTATCCTATACTGCTGTAGGGTGGTGTCAGGGATGGAGAGTTCCAGGGATTTGGGGTGTGTAGGAGGTTGTATATCCACTTGTGTGTCCTGGGGCCTGTCTGCTTACCATTTCCGGAGTCACTCTCCTGTGGCCTCCTTGCTCCCCTCAGCACCTTTGGCAACCACACACAGCTTTGTGTTGTGGTCAACACCTGGAGGGAGGGGATGGCATCCCAAGGGACTTGAACAGGCTAGAGAGGTGGGAGTGGGTGAAGCTCAGCACCACGGAGCCTCACACTGGTGAGGCCTCGAGCACTGGTTACTGGTATGTGAGGATGTAGGGTCACAATCAGGATGTGGCCAGGGAATGGTTTGGCTGTCCTGGACCTTGGACCAGCTGCTGCCCTTCCCACCCCCACTGATGGTGCCTGACATGGGCAGCCCTGGCAGCTGGCACTCGCTAGGCACCAGTGGGCATTTGACAATAAGAGGAAAATCCCAGATTTCCTCGTTGCATGTCTTGCCATATGTGGAGCGCTGTTGTCGGAGTGCTCGGGCAAGAGGAACTGCAGGGAGAGTGTGCAGGTGAGAGCAAGCCTGTGCCAGGACGGGCGTGGGTGAGTGGCTGGCTTGACCGGTGCAGCTGGCACTGCTGGTGTCCTGCAGCAGTTAGCCAGCAGTTCGGGCATGCGCCCTGCACTTGGGTGCAGCCTCTGCTCCTGCGAGGACATGGCTGGTGCTCTGCCACCTCCGTGCCCTGGGTGCCTCTGCCTGGGCAGGCTGCATGCCAGGGACTGCGCCAGGGTGGTGGTGACTCCGAGGAGCCTCTTCCCCCATGCCAGTGCTCGCCACATGTCCCTCTGAGTGAGACTTGTGGCTGGAGGGTGTGGGGCGGGTTGTGCAGGGCCACCATGGCTACCTCACCTTCCCCTGCCACCTGGGAATGTATGGCTGTGGAACAGAGCGATAGAGGAGTGGCAGAGAAAATCCTTTCACATTTGTGTTGTGATTTAATGTTGCAAAACCAGTTCTTAAAATGCCACAATACCCCAATTCAATAAAAATGTTTTGGTAAGTTAAAAGCTGCCTTGTTTAAACAATTATTCACTTAGGCTTGCTTCTGTTTGGAAGCTGCATGGCTGATGCTGATGTTGGTGCCAGTGTTTGGCATATCTGTGTAATATTTGGTACAGGGACTCCTCAGGAGCTAGAAAGCTTTGTATAGAATCACAGAATGGTTTGGGTTGGAGGGACCTTAATGGTCTTGGTGTTCTGACCTTAAAACACAATGTATGTGTACCACTGTACCTGAGATACTTTTTGGCGACATCCCCTGTGCAGAGCTCTGGCCCTGACTCCTGCACTGCACGGGGGCTGTGGGGTGCAGGGGTGATGGGTGTGGCGGGCATGGGGTTGGAAGCTGTCTTGGATGGCACTGGCAGCCCTGGGCTGGGGTTTGGGAGGCAGCTGCAGCCGGGCTGGGAGCTCTTGAGAGGAGGCAGTGGGGCTGTGCTGCTTTCCCTGTGTTGCATACCACTGCAGGGATGATTCCTGGGGGCTGGAGGAAAGGAAAAGGATGGATTCATAATGCACATTTTATAGAGGGGGCCAGGGAAGTGGAGCAGCCTGTCCATTGGTCTGTGCCTGTGGTGTCCACAGAGCCTGGCTGGCAGGCACATGGACCAGCAGCCCTGGGTGCTGGTGGTCATCAGGGCACAAGGCCAGTCGTGTGGATGGTGATGGATGGTGCCAGCAGTATGTGCTGCTTGTACAGGGGTTAGAGGTGCCTTGGGAAGCTGGTGCTCACTGCTACTGGTCTGAGAGGTGCATTGCTGAGTCTTCCTGCCTCAAGGAGCAGGAGGATACAATGAAAAGAGTCCAGATAGGCTCTTGGCTGTGCCTGCGAAGCCCCAGGTAGTTACACAGCTTAAACAGAGCTTGCTGGGTTTGACAGTGGGCGAGATGGGAGTGCAGAGTTGTCTCTCAGAAATGGGAGATGATCTCTCCATGTGTGTTTTTATCACAGGGTATTTCTCAGGCACCGCTCTGTTTTGTGCTTGGTTCAGTGCCCCTCTCCTCCATCCATGGCGGAGCAGCAGGAGGTGCCCTCAGCCCGGGGGCCGTGGCATCATCCAGCGTGGTTTCCTCACGGCACAGCTATTAATACCTTACCGAGCTGTAGTCGTGCTGTGCACTGCCGCGTTGACTCATCCCATGGATCACTCTGGGCTCTTGTCTGTGATACCAAAGCCTTGATGAGCTGCCTCCACCGCAGCCGGGTGTCGTGTCAGAGCCCCCCTTGCTCTCCGACTCACTCAGCCCTTAATCCAGGCCATGGCAGGTACGGTCAGTTCAGCCGGCCATGGCAGGAGCAGGGCAGCGGTGTGCATAGCTCTCACGTGTGGCCATGGGCCTGGAGCCGTGCCAGCAGCAGGTGTGCAGGAAGAGTGCTGGAAGTGTGCAGGAGGCACATTGGGAGTGTGCTGGAAGCGTGCTACCACCTTGTCTGCCACTGTCAGTGCGTGGCAGGCAGCAGTGATGGGAGTGCTGGTTCCATGTGCTCAGAGCAGTTCACTGGGACGTGTGTGTGATGGAGACAGCATGGGGCGTGGCAGGGAGCAGAGTGAGAAGGGAAAGAAATGAAATCCCTGGAAATGCCATGTCTCTGCTGCCCTGGCTGTGCTGACCCCAGGGTCACTGTCCCAGGGGAGCCTGCCATGAACCAGCAGCAAGCAGTGCTGGAGGTGAGGGCCAGGGCAGAGTGGTGAGTGTGGGGCATTCCCCTGAGTGCAGCCATCCTCACCCTGCCCATGCCTCCTGGGAAGGCTCCAGCATTCTTGTGCAAAGGCAGGACACAGGATGCTGTGTCAGCAGAAGCAAAGGGACAATGCCTAGAATGTGCCCATGTCCCTGCTTCTGCTGGAAACACTCCAGCTGTGACATGTGCACTGCTGCCGGAACCCCATGGGTTTTTTACCTTTCCGAGCACTTGGCATTGTTGAGTGTTGTCTGCTCCAGACAATGTGAAACAATACTAAAATAAAGTGCTTTAAAAAAAGGGATATTCTATTTTTGTCCTCGATTTCTGAACTTTATGGGCATGTTTTTAAGCTGTGTGTTGCAAGAGCAAGTGCTTAAGCTGTCTGTTGTGTAGAAGACAGGAAACCTAGCAAAAATCCAGAAATTGAGCTTTTGAGAAAGGAACATACATTATGTCAGGAAAGGCATCATCCCTCTATGAGCTGGCAGCACTGCCCCTGGCCTTCAGTTTGGGCCTGGGTCTCCCCTTGCTCCTGCTTTTAAGATTCCCAGAGTTTTGAAGGGTTCATGGCTGTTTGAAGCCCTTTAACAAGGACCAGGATACAGGATTTCCCAGTCTCATGGCTCCCCATGAGGATTCACCTGTCCAGTCCTACAGCAAGTGTCAAACATGGTGGCCTTGTGGTCCTGGCTGATGGTCCTGGATGCTGATCCTAGCCAGCTCAGCGTTGAGTGGCTAGCACAACCCCCAAAGCAAACCTCTGGATGAGTTTCTTTGATTCAAATGGTTTTATTCTCAGGTACTTTGTTTCCAACTCAGCAAAACCCTCCGACCTGTTTACAAACCACTGACCTTTGGGAAACTGAAGCTCCTTGTTCTCCACTTCACGGGTCCCAGCAGCTGGAATGCCACAGGTCCCAGAATCTCCTTTTAAATACTGCATTCTCGCATGGCTGTCGGGTGCCTGTGGTGGCTGGTGCCGTGATTTCCCTTCCTCCATTCCCAGCAGATGAACATCATCAGCTTCCAGACTATTTTTTCCCCCACCACAAAACTGCATTTGCAAAGACCCCAAGAATCCTGACTTCTAGAAGGGTGGGAAGGGCTGTCAGTAGCTCTGTTATGACCTCAGCGATGACAGATGATGTCTGAGCCAGGCCCTGAGTTGGCAGCTGGCTCCAGCAGCTCCCAGTGTGCACACTGGGCATCCCTGGCATGCTGACCATGTGTAACACCGACCATCCAAACAGGAATTGGATGTAGCGGAAGTTCTTTGCTAATTAATGGCTGTCTTATGGATTCTGCTGCTCCCATGTGTTGTGTGATCCTCAATATGTAAATGACCCTTTGGAGCACTGGGCACACTGGCAGATGCTGCACTTCGTATCCCAAAGAAAAGGAGGCAAAACCGCCAGCATGCAGCATGTTGGGCACAAGGAGCCATCACAGTATGTAGCATTTCAGTCCTGGGTTCCTTGGATCCATTCCAGACAGGAATTTCAAATTCATTAGCACTTCACCTGACCTCTGTGTGTTGCTAGAACAGGTGGGTAGTTATTCCCATGGCCTGCTGCTGACTGGGTGCCAGGCTGTGGCCGCTGCTCACCCTGGCAGTGCTGGTGGAGTGCTCAGAACAGCTGTGCCTCACAGAGGCTGGGGTTACTCTGGGCATTCCCCAGCACCTGTCAGACTCTGCAGAAGTTTGTGGTGGTAGTCTGCTCTTAGCAAATGCTGGCCAGAGGGTCTCTGTGTGCCCGAGGATGCACCAGGGGCTGTTGGGGTTGTGACTCCCTGACAGGACCAGGTGGCTCCTCTGGAAGCGGTGGAAATCCTCTAGTGGGTCTTGCAGAGCCGTGTGTGGTGCTGGAGCTGGAGTGTGCCCCCATCTGTCCCTACACCCTGCCTGTGTGTGGGCTTGGTCCCAGGCAAGCTCAGGGTTCCTCCTCTGTGCAGGGATGGCTGTTCTGCAGCTGCCAGGGCTGGGGCTGGTGAGTGCCTGGCATTCACACTGGAGGGGAGCCGGTGCTGGGGTGGAGTGGTGGTCCGTGTTCCATACGTGGGCTGCAGGTGGTGTGAAGGCCAGAAGACCTGTGGGAAACACCTGACAGGGGAAGGACCATGGGAGTGTCACCCATTGCGTGGGGATGTCCCACTTGAGAGTGGCCAGGGGAAGGTGGGCAGGGGGTGACAGCGCTGAGGCGTCCCTGCCTCCATGAGTCCCAGCCCTGCCCAACCGCTGTCAGATCTGCTCCATACCTGAGAAATGGGGGTAGGAAAAGAGTTCCTCTGCTCTGAGACAGGAGCAGCAGTCTGGGGACATGTCCCCAGCCAGTCCCCTCCAGCCGATGGGGAAACAGTGGAGGAGTCCCCAGCCCCTGGCAGTGTGTGCTGGGGCTCACAGGTTCTCCGCTCTTTGGAGACACAGTTCCCACTTTGTGTGACCATGAGCTGTGCAGCCCACAGCAACTCAAACTTAGGTTTTATAGACAGATGAATAACTCAAAATGATCAAGTGCAGCAACAGAATGGATGTAAAGAGTAGTACATGTGAGAGGCTTTTTTTGTGAATCACAAATGCCACATGAAGAGCTTGACTACCCTTGTCCTGTTGCAGGCACCGAGCAGTAAATGAGCAGTGCTCACCTTCCCAGGAAGCTGGCATTTGTTTTATATATGAATGGTGTTTCCTTTCTGGTTTTTTATCTTTTAAGCAAGTAATGAGAATCACATATTGCTTTCATTAGTCAAAAAGGTGTTTTCTGCAATGAGCTCTAAGCCATGTCAGTGCTGCTATCTCTGCAAATTATCTGTGTGGGGGATGAGGTAATGCTGGGAGAGGAGGGGACATATGTCCAGGCTGACTTTCAGCAGATGTGTTTTTTGATGGCTGTCCTCCTAAGCCACCAAGTCCTGCAGTTCGTATTGCCGTCTAGAATGTCTCGGTGGTGGGGCACAGCCACAAGACTGCTGCACCGAGCACTCTGGGAGGAAATGCTCTGTGTTTTTTCAGCAAGGAGGTGAAATGTTTGTGCTACCCCTGCAGCAAGGAATGATGCCCAGGCTGGGGAGGATGGGCTATCCTCATCCCTGCACAGCCTGAGGCACCAGCTTCCTCATGTAGATCCAGGTGTGGCTTTGTTGTTTCCATCAGTTGAGGCATCCAGGTGCCAAATCTGCATTGGTGCTTGTTGTACTCAGGACTGGTGGGTGCTCAGCACTCTGATCCACCAGGACCTCTCCATAAGCACCCTGTGCTCCTGAGGGCTCAATCCCTCCTCCTAATTCAGCGTCATTGTCAGATACACATGGGGCACACTCACCTCCTTGCCAAGGTCACTGAGAGAGACATGGGAGAGGACTGTCCCTAAACCTAAGTCATGGGGGACAGTGCTGGTGACTGGCCACTGGCTGGTCTTGCCCCATTTACTGCAGCCCTTTGAGCCTGATGTTTACTGATAATGTTGCATCCAGCTCTGGCCGTATGCTGGGCATTTGACCAGAGAATATTGACAGAGACAATATCCAAAACTCTCTTAACATCCAAAAAACCCACCTCTGCTGGTATGTAACTTTGTGGTAACCTTGTCATCCCAGCTGTTGTTTGTTTCATCTTGTAATGGTATTTCCAAACTCCTGAACTTGCTGGTATGGGTTCAAGCTTATATTAGTCTTGGGTAGCTCTAGCAATGGACTTGGCTTAATCCAGGCACATGACTTTAATCATAGCCACGAATCTAAATTAGAAGTATTAAGTTAGCAAATTTAAATGAGTGTGATGTCCCCAGCCAAGGCTGTCCAAGGACCCCAGTGGCTGTGCTGCAGATGCCCTGAGTCGCTGAGCCCATTCCAATCTGGTACTTACCAGATGTACATTAAAGGAGCAAAGTCCCACCTGGAAAGGACAGGTGACAGTCCCATGACTGCAGCTGCTGGGTCGGGAGGTGGCCGGCAGGTGATACCAGTGGGGTTTGAGGGCTGCAGCAGGCAGTTTCCTCCACTGCTTGGCATTGCCATTCCCCACCAGGCCCTTGTCACCTGCAGGGCCACCCTGACTTGCAGTGCTGTCATGAAAGTGAGTCCACAGAACATAGCGGAATACTGCCGTGGCACTTTGCTTTCTGCCACAAGTCATGGCAGCAAGAATGATGATGGTTTTACTGGTTATGGGAGCAGCTCCTAGCACTGCCCACAGCAGCAAACTCTGCTCTGGACCACAGTAGCACAGTCTTTTATTTTTCCAGTGGGAGCTCAAAAGTTGGAGTAGTCCTGAATACTTGCGGTCCCCAGAAGTATCAGGAAAAAGTACATTGATAGTGCTGAAAAACAAGGTTTAGGGCTGGTATTTTCACTAACCCTTTTGTTGCCTCTGCTTCCACGGCACCACGGATTTGGTTTGCATTATGGATGGACCGCACAACAGGAGCAATAATTGTTGTTCTAACATTAAATGTCTTTAAATATCAATGACAGTTCAAGACTTCTGGTTCTGGCTAGCTGTGAAACTGTATTTTAGCTGAGCTTCATTAATGCATCTCTGAGATGGTAATGGATCTGAATAATCTGATCCGAACATGTATAATTGTGCCGGTCCCAAAGGGAGCCGAGTGCTTCAGTCGCAGCATGGAGCCCGTCTGAGCACCACTGCTCACAATGTCACAAGTTCCCTCTCAGACACGTGGGCGCTTCTCCATGGGACCGTGCTCCCACCTGTTCCACAGAGGAGCATCCCCCAGCCCTCCTGCCTGCCCGTGCCGTGAAGCCTTTGGCATAGTCACTGGTGGATGATCTCACTGAGCTGGCGTGGGCACTGCTGCTGTCGGCCCTGCTCCCACTTGCCATGAGGAGCTGGGCCTGGCAGTGTAAGCGATAAAGCTGATTGAACCGCTGGGCTTCCCGGGGGAGCCGGAAAGCTGCGATCAGCTAAATTTAGCACAAGATCCATTTTAGTCAGATCTCTGTTATGGGGGCTTTTCTTGGGTTTTTTTTGGTTGGTTTTTTTGTTTGTTTGTTTTGTTTCATTTTTTGTTTTGTTTTATTTGCATTTTTGGGGTTTGAATGACATAAAATTAGCTCCTTCTGAGTTTATTCTGAAAATAGCATCAAGAGCTTAAATGTTCAGTTGAGGTGGCTGTACACCCATTGAGCTGCTGCAATTTCAAGGCCGCTGAGAGTTTCAGCTTAGGAAATGAAGCACACATGAACCACTCCTCATTTTCTATACCTGGACATTTGTCACTGTGGCCAGCAGCCTGGGAGGTCAGGGGCTCTGCTGGGATGTGGAGGTGCACTGGGCAGCGGGATGGGCTCTAGCAGGAGGGGCCTGAGGGGCAGTAAGTGTGGTGGCACCAGTGGCTTCCCAATCGCTTTGTCATTTGTATGTGAGTCTCGAGGTGTGTATGCGTGCATCTGCAAACTTCCCTGTCTCTCAGCTGTACTCCTGGCAAGTGGTACAGGCACTCCTGAGTTGGGGTAGGGGAATGAAGAAGAACCAGGTAACACGGTCGAGGGTGACTTGCTGCTACCTGAACTTCAGTTCCATGGTTTAACCACAGACTGTCTTGGCTTTTTATTACGTCCCGTGCTTATCTCACAGAGACTAACCACCGTTTGCTCTCCCTTGCAGGCTCTTGAATCTGATCTACAATGGAAAAACTGCTTTTGTTTCTGCTGTTCATTGGCGTAGCGGTGCGAGCTCAGATCTGCCCCAAGCGCTGCGTCTGTCAGATCTTGTCTCCTAACCTCGCCACCCTCTGTGCCAAGAAAGGGCTCTTGTTTGTTCCTCCCAACATTGACAGGAGGACTGTGGAGCTGCGGCTGGCAGACAACTTTGTTACAAACATTAAAAGGAAAGACTTTGCCAACATGACCAGCCTGGTGGACCTGACGCTGTCCCGGAATACAATCAGTTTTATCACACCTCACGCATTTGCCGACCTGCGCAATTTGCGGGCTCTGCACTTGAACAGCAACCGATTGACTAAGATCACTAATGATATGTTCAGTGGGCTCTCCAATCTCCACCACTTGATACTGAACAATAATCAGCTGACTTTAATTTCTTCCACAGCCTTCGATGATGTTTTAGCTCTCGAGGAATTGGATTTGTCTTACAACAATCTGGAAACCATCCCTTGGGATGCCGTGGAGAAAATGGTCAGTTTGCACACTCTCAGTCTTGACCACAACATGATTGACCATATTCCTAAGGGGACCTTCTCCCACCTCCACAAGATGACCAGGCTGGACGTCACATCCAACAAACTGCAGAAGCTACCGCCTGATCCGCTCTTCCAGCGCGCTCAGGTGCTGGCAACCTCAGGAATTATCAGCCCCTCAACATTTGCGCTGAGCTTTGGTGGGAACCCCCTGCATTGCAACTGTGAGCTTTTGTGGCTGAGGCGCCTTTCCAGGGAGGACGACCTGGAGACCTGTGCCTCTCCTACACTCCTGTCTGGCCGGTATTTCTGGTCGATTCCTGAGGAAGAGTTCCTCTGTGAGCCCCCGCTCATCACCCGGCACACCCACGAGCTGCGGGTGCTGGAGGGGCAGCGGGCAGCCCTGCGCTGCAAGGCCCGGGGTGACCCCGAGCCAGCAATCCATTGGATTTCACCTGAGGGCAAACTGATTTCCAATGCGACCAGGTCCACAGTGTATGACAACGGGACGCTCGACATCCTTATCACGACGGTGAAGGACACGGGCTCCTTCACCTGCATTGCTTCCAACCCAGCAGGGGAGGCCACGCAGACGGTGGACCTGCACATCATCAAACTCCCCCACTTGCTGAACAGCACAAACCACATCCATGAGCCTGACCCAGGCTCCTCGGATATCTCCACATCCACCAAGTCGGGCTCCAATGCGAGCAGTAGCAACGGGGATACTAAAGTCAGCCAGGATAAGAAGGTGGTCGTTGCGGAAGCGACGTCCTCCACGGCTCTGCTGAAATTCAACTTTCAGAGGAATATACCTGGGATACGTATGTTTCAAATCCAGTACAATGGTACTTACGATGACTCCCTTGTTTACAGGTAAGGCAGTCCCAGCCTGCGCATGTGGGACCATGCTGGGTGCTCAGCGCTGGCATGTGGCCCCTGGCCTGGGCAGCCCCTCTGCTGGAGTTCCTGTGCCATGCCGTGCCAGCTGAGCGGAGCCCAGCCCCGGCAGCTCGTGGTGGGAGCCTCAGGAAGGACTCGTGCCATTTCTACTCACAAATGGGAAAATTACTTAGAACAGTGTTATTTTTAGATAATCCAAATCGACCTCTAATCCTCTGAACTGATCTGAGAAAGGTTGTGAAGGTAGATGGATTAAATGGATCCTAATGTGCTCGGCTTTATGGAAGCACAGGGAGGACAGTGTCTGTGACCATGTTCCTCACAGCGCATTCTGGTGGTGCCCATGCTGTGGAAGTGCAGGGGGGCTCTGTGCTGCCAGGTGTAGCTGTTGCACCCTTCAGCACTTGGCTTCGCTTGGTCATTTCTTTTGTGAATTTCTTTATCCTTTACTGGGACAAGGGGTGCTGGCTTTAAACTGAAAGAGGGTAGATGTAGATCAGATAACTGGAAAAAATTCTTCCCTGTGAGGACAGTGAAGCCCTGGCACAGGATCCTCAGAGAAGTCGTGGGTGCCCCATCCATGGAAGTGTTCAAGGTCAGGCTGCACAGGGCTCAGAGCAACCTCGTCTAGTGGAAGGTGTTCCTGCCCGTGGCAGGAGGGTGGACCAGCTGGTCTTTAAATGTTGCTTCCAACCCAAGCCATTCTGTGATCCTGTGATTCCATGTTTTTGATGTGATTGTTCTAATGGGAGGCTCTGCCATGCTGAGCCATGCCAAGGGGCTTGGCAGTGACTGCTGCTACATCAAAGGCCAGGCAGGAGCTGCTGGGGGGATGGAGATCAGCCCCACGGGGGCTGCGGCAGAAGCAGGACAGCCAAGCTGTGGCCTGAGCTGCCCCACAAGGTGGGAAAGTGCCGGTGTGTCCACCAGGTTCATTCACACTGGTTTCCTTCTCCCCCAGAATGATACCTCCCACGAGCAAAACCTTTCTGGTCAACAACCTGGCTGCAGGGACGATGTACGACCTGTGCGTCCTGGCCATCTACGATGATGGGATCACCTCGCTGACGGCCACCAGAGTTGTGGGCTGCACACAGTTCACCACTGAGCAGGATTATGTGCGCTGCCACTTCATGCAGTCCCAGTTCCTGGGTGGGACCATGATTATCATCATTGGTGGGATCATTGTGGCGTCCGTGCTCGTGTTCATCATCATCCTCATGATCCGCTACAAGGTGTGTAACAACAATGGGCAGCAAAAGGCCACCAAGGTCAGCAATGTATACTCGCAGACGAACGGGGCTCAGATCCAGGGCTGCAGTGGGGTGCTGTCGCAGTCCATGTCCAAGCAGGCTCTCGGGCACGAGGAGGGCATCCAGTGCTGCAAGGCTGCCAGCGACGGTGCAACGCAGTCACCGGACACCGGCTCCAGCCAGGACTCAGCCATCACTACCTCCGCTTTGCCTCCCACCTGGACTTCCAGCACTTCCCTCTCACAGAAGCAGAAGCGAAAGTCGGGGCCAAAGCCCGGCAGCGAGCCGCAGGGCGAGGCTGGCGGCAGCACCGAGCCCCAAAACTCGAACAGAAATAACTCCACGGCCCTGCAGTTAGCAAGCCGCCCTCCTGACGCGGCCCCCGCAGCCCACACGTACAAAAGAGCACAATCAAAGCCAAGTAAGTTCCTCACTCTGCCGGCCGACGCGTCCCGAGCCAAGCGCCGGCGGTCGCTGGGCGGTGAGCTGCTGGAGCCCCGCGGCGCCGGCGCCGGCGGACTGCGCTCCAAACGGAGCATGTCCATGAACGGGATGCTAGTCCAGGCAGACTGCGCCGGTGCGGATAGTGGAAAAGCAACTTTCTCCAGTTCTGAGTGGATATTGGAAAGCACTGTGTGACCTGCTTTTTTTTCTTTTTTCTTTTTTTTTTTTTAATTTTTATTTTAACTAAAAACAAAACACCAAACATTGTATGAAACACCCTTTCCCAGGGAATTGGATTTGAAAATCCACTGCTGTCTCGCTGATTAATGGCTTGTTCATGCGGGGTTCTGTATAAGCCACCCAGTGCACACAGGGGTTTATTTAGTTTTCGTTTGGTTTTATTTAATATCAAAACCGAAGGCAACATTCAGAGATTAAAAAAAAAAAAAAAAAAGGAAAAAAAGATTAAGGGGCGAAAAAAAGCACGAAACAGCACCAGTGCCTTCCCTGCTCTAGGACTGGCTTCCTGGTTCTGCAGTAGCAGAAAACAAAAGAGAGAGTTTTCACAGAAAAAGCCTTTTATAAAGGAAATACAATTTCCTCCAAGCTAACAAATAACCACTTCTGGATCAATCAGTAAAATGATATTTTTTAAACCGGTCAGACTGTATATTTCTTTTCCGTGACAATGGTGTTGCCTTTGTTTTTAGGCAGATGCTGTACAGGAGCAACAACGCTGTGTTGTTATGTTGTGTAAAATAAAATATTCACTCGGTACACTAGCCAGCCTCACGGTGACTGCCCTGCCGGAGCCAGACCAGGGCCTTGGTGCTCCACAGCTCCCACCGTGGGGCTGGGAGGAGGACAAGGAAGTACCAGGGTGAGGGGTCCGTTCACTTGTGCCAGGTCTGGCTGGCCGGGGCTGGCCGCTGGGGAAGCAGGGAATCCCACACCGGTTCTCCCTGAAGAGGTGCCTGGCCCACGATCCCAGAGCACTCACATCCCGGGGTGCAGGCATCGCCCCGTCCTGCAGCCTTTGGGGAGGGAGCAGGCCTGGGGCGCCTTGGGGTGCAGGGCAGAGCTGAGCAAGGGCCGTGAGCGGGGCCGGCAGGCGGCCAGGTGTGCAGGCAGGGCTGCAGCCGGCAGGGACGCGGCCGTTCAGTGCCTCGGCGGTGGCCGGTCGAGTGATGATGCTCATCTCCTGCTGTCCTAGACTTTTGGGGCATATTTCCTCTGAACTTTATGGTTTGATCCAGTTCTTTGCACTCCCTGAGTGCAGTACTGAAGGGCTTGGAAGATGATGGGCTCACCTTTAAGCTGCTCTTAATTGCGGTGCCTGTGGGATAGAGTGATTTTGGGCCACTCTGTAGGGACAAAACTCCACAGCAGTAGGGGACAGCAGGTGCAGATTCCACGTTGTGTGGATGGCAGCTGCTCTGCTCACTGTAAAGGGAAGCCTGCAGTCAATATTAATTAAACTCATATGGTCATCATGTTCAAATTAGAGACAGCTTAACTCTCAATATTTGTGCATTGTGCATTCTCAGATGCCAAATAATAGGTTTAAGATGGGCTTTGTGGCCGTAAAGGTGAGAGAATAGTTAAATTTTATACCCTGTATGCTCGTTCTTGGGGGCACTGTAACTAAGACAGGTGCCTGAGGACAGCCTGGCTCTAATCAGGGCAGCAGCCGGCCCCAGGGCAGTTGTGGGGGAACATCTCACAGTGGGGAATGGCCCCTGGCGTCCCGTCTCTGTCTCCAGGACTCTGCAGTGCGGGGCTGATGCTCTTGGCCATTGTGGGTTGCTCTGGGTGATTTCATTGCCTGTCATGGGAGAACAAAGTCAGTGAGGGTGGTGTAAAGGACCTAAAAGGAAGAGCCTGCTTCTTTTTTAGAAACCCTTTTTGCTTCCCTCAGGAAATGCAGAGACCAAATAGGAAACAAAGCCTCAAAATGAGAAAGCCCACTTCCTGCTGGAAAAGTTTTAAAAAAATACAATAAATCTCTCCTCAGATTGCTCTGGCAACCCATGAGCACTGCATGAACAGAAGAGAGCTGTTAAACAATGTGCTGTCAAGGACAGGGGTGGTGTGTCCAGGGTCTGGCAGTCTGATGACAATGGCTTTGCCCAGTGTGGGTCAAACGGGAAGGTCTGAGCCCCAGTGAGGTGCTGGCAGAGGCACCTTCACCCCCACACTGGCGTAGAGGGAGAGTGCCAGAGGTTTGCTGTGGAGTGATTTGGTTTAATCATGCATTTTAAAAACATCAAACGAAAATGCTTTTATATGTTGTCTAAAACTGGACCTAAATCTGTGTGGTGTTTTGTGAAAGTGCTAAAATACTAATGGTGTCTTGTGGTTTATGGAAGTATATTTTTATATTTGTAATTTTTCACTCAAAGGAATAATTTTCTAAGCACTGCAGCTGAAGTTCTGTCCATGGTGCCTCTATGTCAAGCAGCATACAGGGACCATATGGCCCTGCGTTTGGTTTGATTCTCTGCTGATAGTGCAGGAATGGGGATCTGGGCAGCCGGAGGTTCCTCTTGTGCCAGCTTCTCTCCCTGGCTGAGAGGATCCTCCCTTGGGAATGCCTTGGGCATGGAATCATCTGTTCCCACTGGAAAGCTGTGCAGTGGGACATTTTATTTCATTCAGGCTTCATTCAAAGTGTGGGATGCCTCATGGAGGAGGAAATTCTGTCCTTTCTGTTCTGCAAAAAACATAGGTTGACAACTGTGTGAGACAGAAGAAGTGCTGAGATGCTCCTGGATCAGAATAACATGAGGTTATTTCCCCCAAACTGGAATAACTCCTCACCATAGGAGGTGATGAAATGGGGGGTGTGATGTGCTGTGACCCCAGCATTGCCCCCAGCTGCAGAGGGGTCTGCAGGGACGTGAGCCCAAGGTGCCTCCCTGCCCCTTAGGCATCACCTGCCTGCAGCTGGGCTCTGTGTGCTCCTGCTCAGATATAGATTATCTGAGATTTTAGCCGTGAGAGGATATTTATTCACAGGTGCGGGTGGAGGGGAAACTACTTCAGAAAGTTCTTTACTCTTACTGAAATGGCTGGAACGTACACGTGCACGCAGGCCTTCTCTGGAGATGGTGCTCTGTTAGAGGCTGGTGTGGCTGTGCCTGGACGGAGGAGCCGGCTGTTGTGTTGTGTCTCTTGTGTCTGTGCTGCCTTCCTGCTCTGTCCAGGCATGTCCTTACCGTGAATACATGGTGCTGCTTCGCTCTGGTGCCAACGTGGCTTTATTTCTGCAGCATGTCCCCATGCATTTGCCAGCCCTCCCCTTGGGCCCATGTGGCCCTGCAGCTGTGGAGAGGGAGTGGCAAAGCACAGCCATGCGTCCTGTGCGTGGGAGAGGGGGCACAGCTCCCGGGCACCTGCTGCTTGGGCTGGGAAGGGCCTGGCACCACTGGGGCATGCCGCCTGCCCGAGAGCTCCTGCCGAGGCACTGGCACGAGGTGGTCTCATCCCTGCTGGCAGCAGAGCTGCTGGAGGCTTGGTGCCAGCAGCACAGGGATGCTTCTGCATCCCAGGGACCATGACAGCCCTGCTGGGCATTGCTCTGGGAACATCCCAGACCAATAGAGTGACACTGAACTGTGGCGGGTGGAGCTGTGTGCAGCTGTGTGTGCCCTCTAGAAGGTGCGGTAAGGGCCCTTCCTGTGCCACGGTGAGACTGTGCCTGAAGCCACGGTGGGCACCCAGCACAGAGAGGGGCACGCTGCTTCCCTGGGAATGGCTTCAAACCAGGAGTAATGGCTAGAGCTGCTACCAGGATCACTTCTCTTCCCACCAACTAAGGGGAAGCAGAGCGTCAGTGACACTGGAGCTTTGGCGGTCCTGGAGCCTCAGCAGTACCACTCACAGAGTGGTCACACCTCTCTGCACTGTGGTCGCTCAGGAACATTCACCTCCCTGTTCCATGGTGCTGCTGCCTGCTCAGGGTGCACCATTGCTGCCCAAAAGCCACACTAACAGCAGCCACCCAGTTGCACGGTGCCTCCTCCTGGCAGTAATTTTAATGTTGGTCAGAGTTCTGGTTTAAAAGCAGCAAACTCTGGCCAGTCCATAGGATCCTACTTACAAATAATGTGATTCTCCCATTTCCCCTTTGTGTCCCTTTGTGCCTGGCTGTTTGTTGGGGTGCTGGGCCTGGGGCAGAGCCTGTGCTGCCAGATCATGCCATGCTGGGGTGGTTGCCCACCATGGCCCCTCAGCCCAGCCGGGGCTCCCTGCAGGCCAAGCACCAAGTCCTCGGCCACTGGTTCTGTGGTGCTGCACCCCTTGTGACTGTGGAATTGTCCCTGGGGGCATCAGGCATGGCAGAGGGCTCTGGCTGGTGCCAGCCTGCCTGCTCAGCAGCAGCTTGTCCACCCTTCACTGCCAGCTGTGGGCAGGTGCCTGGCAGTGGGCACTGAGCGCCAGGAAAATCGGCTCTGTGAATAGGAACACCCGTGCCCTGTGCTGACTGTCTCTGGTGAGTGGCTGAGGTCTGGAGTGTGGCTGAGGTCTGGCTGTCACAGCAGCACAGACCCCAAGGAACAGGCCTGTGCCAGGCGGGGGGCAGCAGCGGTGCCCGTTACAGCACCTACACCCCGCACCAGTAACATAAGCCCAGCAAAAGGTGAATCGTACTGGGTTTGCTGACTGTGGACTTCTAATGCAATAGATTCATTCGCAAGAGCCAATGTGAAGGCTGTTGCTGGAGAGAAAGGGAAGCTTGTCTTGGAAGGAAGGAAACTTTAAGGGGAAAGAGCAAATGTGGCACGTGGCTGGCTGCAGACCCCACATCAGGAAATGTGTTTGTATTAAAATGAACAGAATAAGCTCCAGGTTTTGTGGTGTTGTGTCACCTCAGGTTGTTTCAAGAAGTGCACTCTAGAAGCATCTGGGTCAGGAATCTGAAAGGTGAGCCCAGGCTGGTGTGCCTGGCTTGGTGGGAGCTGGTTTCCCTCCTGCACTGACAGGTTGCTGCTCTGGAGACACCCGCAGTGCTGCCTGCAAGCTGTGCCATCTCCTCTGCAAGGGAAATTCCCACTGGGAGAGGGAATGAGGAAAACCAGTCAGGGTTGGAGCCCAGCTCACTGGGTGGGCACACAGGGACCTCCACCTGGCCTAAGCATGGGCTCGCCATGGCCAGTCTGTAGTCCGGGGGCTGTAACCCGCAGCAACCCAAAGATGAGTTTAAAGTGGTGCCTGATTGGTATTTGCACATGGCAGCGGCACACCTGCACTCCCTGAGGTAAGTGGGGCGTGCTGGGTGGCAGAAGAGGCCGGTGCAGTGGGACCAGGTGAGGCAGTGGAACAACTGCCCCATGGGCTGTCCCTATGCCGTGGGGTTGATGTGGGGGTTGGGGCAGGACAAGGACACATGGCACATCCTCATTGCAGTGACCTTTCCTCATGCATGCAGACCTCGGGAAGGCGAGTGTTGTGTCTGTGCCCACCCGCTGCTCTGCTCTGGTGTCCCCAGCTCTGCGGGAACCCCTGGCAGTGTGTGGATTTGGAGTCCCTGCCGTGGGCAAAGGCTTGGCCTGTGCAAGGGCAGAAGCAAATGTAGAAAATGGAGAAGTCTCTGGGTCTGGAACAATGCGCTTTGCTGGTTCTATTGGGAGTTTTGGGGGTTCTCTTATTAGTTGGATTTTCCCTGAAGCAGCAGCAGCAGCAGCAGCAGCGCGGTGCCTGCACTCTCTGATGGTGACAAGACTTGTGGCAGAGGTGTGGGTGGGGGACACTGGGTTCTGTTAGCCCTGTCTTGTTAGCCCTGTCTCCCATTAGCTGCCAAGCTCTGCCGCTGCACCCCAGCCCCTGCAGTGCACATGGCACTAAGACAGTGGGTGCCAGGGCCAAGGGCAGGGTCTGCTGCTGCTTCCTGCCCGGGCTGGCTCTGTGGCATTTTCTGGGACCCTTGGTGCAGTGCCCAGCTGGCTGCGCAGCAGTTCTGGGACCATCAGTGGGTGCCGTGCCCAGACTGGCCCCATGGCAGCTCCTGGGGCTGTTGGTGGGTGCTGTGCCCAGGCTGGCCCCATGGCAGCTCCTGAGGCTCTTGGTGTGGTCCCACATCAGCGTGGCTTTGGCCATGGGAAGGGCTGATCCTGCTCCTTGTCCCCTCACTCTCTCTGTTCTGTCTCTTTGCGCAGAAGCCGGGGCCTCTCTGCAGGACACCAGCCCTTCTCCACTCCCCGAAAACATTGCCACTGATGTTCTTACACGGCAGAAAACAATACGGTTCCAACTCTCCGAGGACTGACGTGTTGCACCGCGCTCACCCCACCGAAACCTTTACTTGAAGCTGCAGCCGAGGCCACGTGGCCGTCAAGGTCGGCTGCCTTGATAAACTGTCTTCCCCCTTCACAGGTTGCCCATCTCCCATCTGCCACTTTAAGTCTAAAATACCTGGTTTTTCTGGTGTCCAAGGTTTTTATAACTAAAAAGTATGATGAAAATTCTGGTGGCAGCAGCTGCAGTCACAGGTCATATTCCATGTCACCAGTGGTGAGGTCACGAGCTGTAAACATGGTAGCTTCAATCACTTGAACAAATAAATGTTTTACTACAATGGCATGGGCATGTTGGTTGATCCAGGGGGTTGTGCCTGGCAGGTTGGTTGATCCAGAGAAGCCCTGTGCTGCTTGTGGTCCTTGCCCATGGAGAGGTCCTGTGCTGCCCAGGGTCTGTGCCCATGGAGGGACCCCCTGCTGCCTGGGGTCGATGTGCTCAGCTGAGCTCTGTGAGGTTGGGCTGGGCACTGCAGCGAGCAATGGTGGGTGATTCCTGTGTGTCTGAGTGGGAGCAGTGAGCTGTGCCCGGCTGCAGCCCCAGCTCACGGCCATTGGTGCCACTGGCCCGGGGTGACCAGCTGAGTCAGGCAGCCGTGCCACCACAGAGCTGCCTGGCTCTGCCCCTTGGTGCTTGGCAGTCACATGGGCTTTGGGCAGAGAGAGCCCCGTCCGCCCTTGGGGGAAAGCCCTGGGACACCAGGGCGCTGCCCCACAGAGCCCCCCCTTCCCTGTGCCAGGAGGGCAGCCTGGGCTGTGGTGGGAGACAACACTGCAGGCTGCTCCAGCACCATGTGCCAGGAGTGCCATGGAGCAGGTGAAGTGCTGAGCACACTGTGCCAGGAGCTCTGGTGCAAGGTCAGCCCTAACAGGATGGCCTGGGGTGGGGGGACAGCTGAGGACTGGCCTGGGACTGTCCTCTCTCATGCTGCCCCAGTCCCTTGGTCCACACAGACTCACCTTGCTCCTCTGACAAGACCAAAGGGAGTTTTTGGATTTTTTTTCTTTTTATTTTCTCCCTTGTCAGCATTCCATCTGGCTCACAGATATAATTAGAGCTTCCTCAGAGCCACAGTGAATCAGCCAGCCTTAACATAACTTCAAGAGAACAGATCACAGCTCTGGTAAGTGTGTCTTGTCACCAGGACTGGGGCTGCCCAGATGGGGGTCTCCTGGGCCCGCTGCTCCTTGTGGAAGCTGGTCCCACTGTTCACCCCTGTTCTGCTGTGCTGATGATGGACCTCAGTCGGGGCAGCTGGCTAAGTGACTTGCCCATGGCTTGTCTGTACCAGCCGAGACATCAACATCTCCCCAGGACACAACAGTCCATGGAGGAGAGGCTGAGCTGAGCCAGGAGCCTCACCCATTAGGTCCCCCCTATTCTTCCTCTTGTGATGCTGCAGAGACAGGATTGACCCCATGGCATTGGCGAGGAGACTCCAAGCTTGGCACTCAAGGCTTGTACCTGTGTGAAAAATTCAGTACTGGTCTGGCCGACAGACCCTGGGGCAGATGGTCCATCATTCATCCAATGCAGGGCATGCCGTGCCGAGTGGAGACTTCAAGGGGAAAAGCCATGGGCTTTGATCAGGAGTGGGCTCATTGCTCCATTTCTCACGAAGCCTGAGCAGTGATCCTTCTGGCGCTACACACAGCGTGGATTTTGTGTGGATTATAGTAACAGCACGTATTGCTCTTCCCTTTCCTTGCTGTGCAGTGCAACTGGGGTTTAAATTCTGGAAGAGACAGAGCCCTAGATAAACTACTTTTCAATAAAGTGTTCAATGGACGTTTAGTCCACAGATCCATCCCCTCTCACTGCAGACTGGAGTGACTCCCTCAGTGAAGTTCAGGACAACTGACCTTTCTTGGAGGAAGCAGGTGACACTGATGTCTGCAAAGCAGCTGGGCAGAGCAAATACATGACC
The DNA here is from genome assembly GCA_013398955.1 of Callaeas wilsoni. NCBI lineage: Eukaryota > Metazoa > Chordata > Aves > Passeriformes > Callaeidae > Callaeas > Callaeas wilsoni. The sequence continues at coordinate 39,657 of VWPU01010337.1, forward strand.
CAGATGTGTGAGGTACAGAAATAGCAGAGGCTGCACCTTCCTTCTAGCACCCTGCATGCAGCTGTGCAGCTGTCAGAACCCTTGTTACACCAACATGCTCCAAGTTTCAGCTGCACAGACCACATCTCTGCTTAGGATTTCATTCCATGTTACTATCATGTTATTCCCCTCATTCAGTGGCTCCAATTTCAGGCTCCATGCACAAAGCAGAGCTGCTTTCCCCTTGCTGATTCCTTTCTGTATCCTTTTAATTAATTCTCAAGCTAAGTTCCACCTGTCTGTTTGCTGTTAACTAGAAATACAGGTTTCATGGGGCAAAACTCACTGCAGTTGAGTCAGATTTGGGGAAAAAAACCTTGCAAGTCTGTGGAGTAGAGTGTGCTTGCTTGTACGGTGCCCTGAGTGATCCTCTTTTTGAGCAAGAAATACGGGCTGCTCTGCCCAGGATGGCATTTCATCCATGAAGGGTTTAGAGGAACATCAACAAGCAAGAGCGACCTATTAGGAGATGCAGAACTTGGATACTTGCTGAAGAATCATGCAAATCATCTCAGTTGCTATAGGTGAAGGGAATTCTGGCCTAGGAACAGCACTTCCTTACATCCCGATGGGTCTGCACCAGTGTCCCACACCGGCTGCGGCCGTGGGTGGGCTCCTTGGCAGGCAGGTGCTGTGATGCTTCAGGGGCTTCCTCACGAGTGACCCCATGGGCCTGACCCCGCTCAGCGGTCACTGACCCACCACTGGTGCTCATCACAGGGCGTGAGCGGGTTATTATGGGAATTGCTTCTCTGAATAGGTTACCAAAGGCCAGGAAGTGTGTCTATAGGCACTGAGGAACTGGTGGCCAGGGTCCAGGGGAGGCCGATGGGATGCAGAACACCCTGTCCCAGCAGCCTCCTGGGAGCTCAGACAGCCTGGCACGCTGCTCACAGGGTCTGTGGGATGACCAGATGATGGTGGTGTGATGAGTTATGTCTTGTGCTGTTCCAGGGCATCCACAGTCAGAAAAGCCTGGACATTCCAGCCCACCAGCATTCCTCACTGCAGCATGTACTTGGCTCTTGCAGTCCTGCAAGGCACCAAAGAGAGCTAGTGGGAATTTTCAGATTAAACCTTGTTTTCACAGAAATACACAGATTTATCATGGTCTGGTTCTGGTTTTGTTGGTTCTGTTTTCTTCTTTTTTCAGTAGGGGAAAATTAATTGAAGAAAAACTTTCTGTTCAGAGACAAATAACACCCCAGAGCAGATTGAGGAGCATCACTCTGGGAAGCAGGAACTCCAGATGGGGCTGGATTTGCAGTGGGGGTGTAAATCTCCTTTTCCTTGTCTGATGCAAACAGCACTCAAAATTAGCAGACACTGCTGACAACTTCCTTGGTCTTTTTCATTTGGGTTTTTGGTTGGTTGGGGTTTCTTTGCTTGCTTTAAATCTCATGGAAATGTTATGAAACCATGGAAGCACTTCCAGGCAGCACACCTCAGTTGTCTGGGTCTTGGGGCAGCACAGAGGCGGCTCCTCTGGGGTGTTGCCAGCTGGGCAGGGGATGTGCTCATGTGGGAGCTGTGTTTGCTGCAAGCCGGGGCTTCCAGAGGAATTTTCGTAGAAATCTGACAAACAGAGGTGGCAGCCAAGGGCAAGCTCATGTCAGGGCACTAGAGGGGCACTCAGGGGTTGGGAAAGCTGCTCAGTTGGGCACATCCTGCTCAGTGGACAACAGCACACTCTGGGAGAAGTGGCACCGACCTTCCTAATGGCACAAGGAAGATGTAGACACCCTGAAAGTGCCTTCCTTGGAGCAGTCTCACTGTGTGACCACAGGCTCGGGGTCTGGGGTGGGAGCTCTGCACTGTTGGAGTCCCTGGGGCTGCCAAGGACATGCCCGAACAGAGGCAAGTGAGTACCCCCCAGGTATCCCCTGGCACAGGCACAGACATGTGAGGAATTTTGAGGCCAGTGGGAAAAAATATTTGATGGCGGGCAACCCCTTAAGAGATCACGGTTTCCTGTAATTTTTTTCCATAAATTGTCTTGGAATCTAACATGTACCTGGGCTGATGTGCTGTCACTGTCTTGGAGGACAAATGTGGGTAATTCGCTGTTGGGCCAAAACCTTCCCTGAACATAAGGGAGATGAACAGTTTTTTGTGCCTCACCATTTTGTGCCAGGTTGCTGAAAAGGCAGGAGAGAAGCAGGACTCTGGTCCTGTGCCTCTCCAGGCCACTGGCAAAGTGGCTCAGGCTGGATGTTGGGAGAAGCCTCCCCTCTAGGCAGTGGAGCAGGGAGGACAGTGTGTGGCACCTCTGTCTACGGAGGTTTATGAGAGCCAAGGGGGTAAAGCCCTGACTAACCTGGTCTGAGCCCAGGCCTGGCCCTGCTTTGAGCAGGGACCAGGGCAGAGGCCCCCTGGGGGGTCCCAACCAGGCAATTTCATGTTTCTGGGATTCAGCATGGAGTAAGGGAATGGGGGTTCACCCAAACCTCTGCAGAGGAGAGGATGGCACTGCCTTTGGGAGCTGACCCCTGCCAGGGCAAGCTCAAGTGGCACTGGAGTTATCTGCCAGACACCAAACAGGCCTCCCTTTTCTCCCCAAGTGTTTCATGCTGCCTGTGCCGTGCCCGGGGCGATGGAGCCTGGTGCAGTGCCTACTGCAGCAGGAGACATGAGGGTGATGGGACCAGCTGCCCCACGACAGAACAGCCCATCAGCCACTGGTGGGAAACTGACCCAGCTGGGACCGGGAAGGGAATGGGGAAGCAGGAGGGGAGGAGGACTGCACCTGGCTTTCTGGGTGGAGCTGGTCCAGGAGTGGCAGCAGAGTGAGCCCACACCGGTGAGAGGCATTTGTCTGCTTTGCTGGGAGGAAAGGGCAGGATATAAGAAGGAAAAGTTGCCATGCTAGAGCCTGACTAGGATGGCCTTTCCTTTGGGGTAGGTGTTGAGAGCCCTGCAGCAGTTTTGCCTATGTCAGGGAGGGATGGCAGCTGGTGTCGGAGGGTGGCTCTGCCGTGTGCAGGTGGGCCTGGACAGGGAGGTGGGGGTGTATGTGTGAACAGCCTCCAAGGGAACATCTTCCCTGCAAGTGTGTCGTTTGTTGTGCGGTTCACTGAAACCAGAGAAAATTTAAAGTCAAGTATATTTGCCTAGTGTTTTCGTAGAGTTGAAACCTCTTACAGCTGGTGGGTGGAAGGCAAAGCCTTAGAGAACATTTATTTTGTAGTTACAATAAAAGCCATTCTTGAAAGAAAAAGAAAGTCAGTTGTAGCTTTCCCAGAAGGCTTCTTACTGTAACCCATCCAAACCTGGGCTCAGGCTGACCTGAAGGTCGTGGCTCAGCAGGTGACCAAATAATATCACAAGAGCAGAGGAGGGTGGGCAGCTGGGGAACAGTGTGGCTCTTGGGGTGGTGACAGTCCCGGTCAGATGCTCCACAGTGCTTGGCCAGCAGTGTGCTGGGGGATTTTGAACTTGTTATGCAGTGACTGTATCTGATACGACAGTAAGAGATGTCTGGTGAAAAATGGTGCTGCAGAAGCATAGTGGAGAACACTGCTGTTTGAAAACATGCTGCATGGTTACTTGTGCTGGATAAACTTCTGTCTGGAGCTCTGTGGAGTCTCAGTACTGCTTCTTAAACAGGGTTGAGATCTGTTTGTGTATTTTTGCTGATGTAGTAGGTAAATGTGGTGCACAAGGGTCCTTTCTGTCCCCATTACTCCCTCACATTAACTTAACAAATACCTGCTTGAGCTTGGCTGAGAGGCTGCTAGTTGTGCTTTGGAGAGACACAGCAGGATACAAATTGCAAAGAGCATCTTGACAGGTTGCAATAAACTGAGCTTAAAAAAATTCCTGCAATATAGGAGAGCCAGGATTCTGTTTCTCGTTTGAACACAGAGGAAGGTTATTAATCGTGCACTGATATTGCCAGAGACACACGGCGCACCTGGTTTGTGGTGGTGGAAGCACCTGACCTGTGTCCAAATTCCCAGCAGCCTTGGGACTTGTTCCCCTCTCCCTAAGGCAAAGTTGTCCTGAACAGTGCAGGGAGGAGGGTGGTGGGATTCAGAGGGGACCTCCTGGTTCATCACTGATTGCAGCTGATGGCAAAGGTTGTGTTCATAGGATCACAGAAGGGTTTGGGTTGGAAAGGACCTTAAAGCTCATCTCATCCCACCCCCTGCCATGGGCAGGGACACCTTCCACTATTCCAGGTTGCTCCAAGCCCTGTCCAGCCTGGCCTTGGACACTTCCAGGAATCCAGGGGCAGCCACAGCTTCTCTGGGCAACCTGTGCCAGGGCATCTCCACCTTCATTTTAAAAAACTTACTTATCTCTAATTCCTGTTGCTATAGTTAATGGTAGATCGTATGTTTCTTTCCAGCCTTTACTGTTCAGAGATCTGAATGTAGATGCTCAAATAAGACGTGAAACACGATGCCAGTGGAGAGAGGAGGCTCTGGTCCTGCGGTCAGGGTGTGCTGGTTTTGGCTTGCTGTCTGGAAGCAGATGCGCCGGGCAGGGTGGGTGCAGGAGTGCTGGCGCTCCCTGGCTCGCAGGGCTGGGTCAGCCCCCCGGCCCCTGCCGTGCATATCCCCGTTAGATGGAACCCTCGCCCGGGCAAAGGCAGCGGGAGGAGGGCAGGTCTGTCTCCGCGCCGTGGATGCTGCGCGGGAGGAGTGATGGTGCGGCTCGGCCCCCGCACGGGTATTTCTGTGCCGCAGGAACGCGTGGGTTCCTGGAGTGCCGACAGCACGGCCGGCAGAGCGCACCCTGCTCGGGGGAACGGCTTCGGCTGGGATTCGTCCCCGTTCCGGCAGGAGCGGACCCGCGGTGCGTGCGGGATTCTCGGCTGGCAGCCCCTCTGCTGCGGTCTGTGTCACGCCGTTGTGGCCGGTGCTGGTGGGCAGCCGCAGGCAGGGCTGGGGAGGGACGTTTCTGCTCCTGGCCCCAAAGCACGACCCCCACACCAGTCCTGAGCTGCCGTGGGCCCGAGGGGGCACAAAGCCCCTGGCTGGGAGCTGCACTGGCACTGTGTTGGCCCCGGTGTGGAGAAGGATGGGTTGATGGCTGGAGCTGTGTGCTGTGCCAGCCAGTGTGTCTGAAGGACCGACCCTCCGTAAGGAACAAGTGATTTAATATTTGCATTAAATATAAACAATAAATAAGATTTCAGAAGGGAGTGGTATCAAATATGCTGATAGTCTTTGGATGTGTTTTAAAGAAAAAGGGTGTGTATGCAGGGTGTGACTAAAGAGGAAAGGAACCATCTACCTGGTGTCTGTGATGGACGGGGAAGCACACGGTGGGTTTGTAGGGCAGGTGGCCTGAAGGAGAGCCTGGGAACTGCTGAGGTGAGGGGCTGGGGCTGCTCACTCCGGGGTCTGTTGTATACTCAGGAAGGTTCTCCCAGGGCAGACACCTCTGCTGGGAATGGCAATAGAGAGGGTTTAGGTGAGGGACTCCAAGGACATTTCCTGTAATTCTGTCAATCTGTGATAAGAGAATATGCTTCCCTCTAAACAGAAGTCTTCTAATTTTGGAAGGAAACCAAATGAACTTGGGGGCTTTCACTCATATTCATAGCCTGTTGCACTTGCCTTTGCTCCTCCTAAGCAGCCATTTTGCCCAGCACCCAGAAGAAGGAGGAAGTTGGCGGATGAAGCCTCTTGTCCCACTGTACCACCTGCAAAGCTTCCTTGAGGGGGATCTAGGGGAAAGGAGCACTAAATCACACCAGCAAGCCATTGTGTGGAAGAGGGAAGTTCAGCTGCTCAAGGAATGGGAGTTTTCTCTGTGTAAGACAGATGTTCACAGACAGACACTTATGGAGCAGTAAAACGAGATCCCCTTGACCAGGCATCCTCAGAGGTCTCCAACCCAAACCATTCCATGATTCTGTGTACCAGGCACATGCTACCCTCTTTCCTTCATGTTTCATTCTTCCAGTTGCAATATGTCACCTTGGGCTGTTTTAGAAGATGCCTACAATGCAAGCATAAGGAAATCATCCCAGGAAACCCTTCGAGGGTTGGATGTGGGTCCTGGAGCCCCTTTTATAACACAATTAAACTTCAGTTACAATCATGTAAGAGCCTATGACATTCTGCTCTTGGACTTGTGGTCACCACCCTGCTGGCTCCCAGCTGCTGAAGCTCTCCAGACTGATGGCTCCTAGGCTCTGGGGTTTGTCCCTCTGAATGGAGATGGTTTTTTCCTGACTGGCTGGACTGCACTGGATTGTGCTGGCGTGGTGGCTCCATACAAACCTTGCCCAGGAAGGTTGCTGTGCTGACTGTCCCTCCACGGCTGCCAGGTTGGGATGTGCCCACTCCACTGGGGAGGGACTCCTCTGCCTCAGTCTCTTTTCCCACTTGGTTGTGATGTCAGTAACAACTGCAGAGCCAATCAACTGTCCTTATCAGGGTATTATGGGAATCTGCCCAAAAGGCATTTGCAATTCTTCAGGCACTTTCCTTCTGCTTCACATGAAGTGCATTTGTAGCATGGAGCAAGGGTCAGTGACTTAGAAGAAAATCCCTGTTGCCATTCGCAGCAACATCGGCTGTGGTGGATGGATCCACCAGAGTGATGGGTGCTGAGTGGGTGCTCCAGCATGATGGTTTGCTTTCACTCAACAGACTTCACAGTGGAGCTGCCCAGGACTTCTCTTTTAACCAGCTGCCTCCTTCTCTCCCCTTGGCCAGTGCCTTAAGAAGAAACTCAGGCTTGTGGTATCTCCAGCCTGGGGGAACTGCAGTCCAGCTCCGGCAGGACCTTGTGCTGGCAGGGTACACCCAGCCCCAGGACCGTGCCTTCTTCTGCCCTTCCTCTCCTCAGGTGGCTGGGACAGAGGGGGCCCTTGGAAAACCGAAACCTCCACAATTCTTTAAATAAAATCAAAAACCTCGATGTAATTTAAAAAAAGAATGGAACAGAGCTGAGCAGAGGTTACTACATTTGTAAATGTTTTTATTTAGAGGAGCTAGGGATGGAGTAAGAAATTGTTGTTGTTGTTGTCTTCCTGTTGGATTTCATCTTTGCATGGTAAAATAATAAAACCCAACCATGCTCTGATCCAGACAAACCTTTCCAGTTCCCAAGCATGTACTGATGCTTTGACGGAGGAAAAACAGGGGAGGGGAAGGAAATCTGCAACACATTCAACATGGTTTTACATTAAATCTTCATTATCTTATCCTACTGGGTGTGTGTGATAGCACTTCATTTGCCAGCTGTGCACATCTGGATGCTCTGGAGCACAGCAAAGCCGCGAGGAACACGGGATGGCCTGGCAGTGTCGGAGGGAGGATGGGAGGGCTGTGGGGAACCTTGGTTCCCTCCCGGTGCCCTGCTGAGGTCCAGCCCAAGCAGTGCTGGGTGTCCCACGGGGTGTGAGGGTGAGGACGAGGCCTCGCCACGCTGGATCACTGCCTTGGAGCATCCCTGGAGTCGCGGTGCTCCCCTTTGCCCGGGGAGAGGGGTGGCGGCGGGGGAAGCACCCACCGCCTCTCGGCACGGACCTGCGGCTGCCCGGCCATGCAGCCCCGGAGCAGGACCAGCTTCTCCCTGCGCCCTGCTCACGAGCAGCTGCAGCCCTTCACACGGAGCCCCTTTCCCTTCTCCCCGGCTGTGAGTCTGTGTCCGGAGCAGTAAAAACACTTCAGAGTTAATATAGTGAGAGGGAGGAGCTGGTGATTCCTTCTGCTTTCTCAGATTATCTTTCGTGTCCTGTACAAGAATGTAACTATTTGACGTGAAAAAAGAAATTGTCTTTAATGGCTCCTTTTCCTCTCATCTACTTGTTGTTGGTTTTTCCCCCCCTCACAAAAGAAAGATTGTTCACTTTTCTCTATCTAGTATCGCTGCCTTTGCTTTAAATTCCATGTTAGTGTCATTTGTCCTTACTCCTATTCAGAATCAATGAAGCGGTGAAAAAGGAAGATTTGCATGCAAAAGAAAGTGTATTTTAGCAGTGCACTTAGAGTGCTAGTGTGTTTTGATTGGTTTGGTTTTGTTTTAGTTTTTCTGGGGGGGTGTTTTGATTTTATTTTGCTTTGGGGTTTTGTTGTCGTTGTTGTGTGAGCTTTTTGTTTATTTCTGTTTTGGTTTTGGTTTTTTTTAAAGAACTTGCTTTTTCTCCTGTCCCTTTTATGGCTGGAACTTCTTGAATTCTCATACATTTCTCACTGTTGTTCTTGCCAATACCAAAGTAATTTCAAATATATTTTTCCCATCTAAATGTGTTAAGAAAACAAATCACCTCTGAAATGCATTTTTGTGTGTTGTTTTCCTTTGGTGGTTCCACTAAGTGGTGTGAGGTGTTCCCTAGCACCTTTCCTGGTGAGAGGAGACTCAAATCTGGCAAAAAAGGTGATGGATGGGGGGGACAAAACTCTCTGGGTGCTGCATTTGTCACCTGCCCTGTTAGTGTCATTCATGGGCTCTGAGGATCCCTGGCATGGGAGCTGAGGTGCTGGTGCCCACACATCTGTCAGCAGCCAGACCTGGGCAGGGCATCCAGCCTGTCTGGTGAGAGCTGACTTGCCCGTAATTGTTGTTCATCGCTTCTGAGGAAGTCACCAGTTTATTTCTAATGTTCTAATACAGGGGCAAAGCAAGGCCATGACTGCTGGACCTGTTATTCTGCTCAGCTTCAACCTTTCCTGCTGCATTTGAGTCCAAGAAATAAATCTCAGGTTTCCACCTGGTCCCAGTGTCAGGGCAGGTGAGGGCAGAGGGAGCACCTGGTGCATCCTTGAGCGCAGTGCTGTGGGAAAAGCAGTGCCTGGCTGAGCTGTGGCAGTGTCTGGGTTATCGACGGGTCTGCAGCCTCACGTGGGCTTGGATCAAATGTTCTGGGCTGCAAATTGTGATGAATTGCTTCAGTATTTTACTTTTAGTTCTGCTCAGACACTTTGGGCAGTCCTGCTGTTTGTTATGGATATTTTGCTGTAAAACACTGAAAATGCTGAGTTCTTGGCTGTTTTCCCATAAACTTAGGCTAAAGAAGTTTCCTGACCTTGGAAGGGTGAAAAAAGAGGCAGGCAAATGCATCCCTGTGATGTTTGAGAAAGTCATAAATCCAAGCTGGAATGAGAAGTAATTTAGTCATTCCTTTGGAGTTGTTTTCTATAAGAAAATATGTACTGAGTATCAAATTTGCATCCAGTTGCTTTGATATCAATGGTACAAGACAGTATAAATTTCTTAAAAGACAAAATTTGAATTTACCCCTGTGTTTGTGGGTAGCCCAGAGCCACGCTGGCAGCTGGAGCTGGGACTGGAGCAGGTTCCTCTGGGCGGCTCTGAAGGCTTTGCTTGGGATGTGACAAGTTGTTTTGCACAAAGTGTGTTCTTTGAAAAGCTGCTGCCAAGGCAGTTGGGCCAAAACTGTGAATACATTGCATTTTGAAAGTTCTAAACCAAAGGAAACTCTTAATTATTCCCACAATGAGCTCAGGTTTGAGATAAGACCCTGCAGCACCGAGTGCCCTGGGAGAAGCAGTGTGAGCTCCTGTTGTTCATCCAACAACGCTCAGCTGGTTGTTTAATTGTTATCCACCACTAATGGTGGATAAGCCCCGGAGGGCAGGGCATTGGCTGGTGCCTGTCATGCTGCCAGCCCAGGGACATCCTTGTTCCTCTGTGTTGTCCCAGCCTTGCCCCCTCTGTGTCAAGGGATGCGCGGGTGAGACACGGGAGCTCGAGCACAGCCGTGCTCTGTCCCTCTCTGCACTCACTGCAGAGGAGCAGATCCGTGGGGAGCTGGAAGGCACCTGTCCTCACACCAGCAGGTCTCAGCAGTGTCCCATGGGAGCAGTGCCATGTGAGGTCACTTCTGTTTCCAACAAAGCCAGGCTGGGGATGGTGGGCATGGCTCTGGGCCAGCTGGTACCTCCGGCCATTGCTTCCTGGGTGCCCCCTATTCCCTGAGCATCTTCCCCAGTATTTTATAATGGCTCAGCTGGTTTTGACATTTTTTCTCACCAAATGAACTATCCAATATCTCCTTAGTTTTAGTTTTGCTGTTGCTAAGAGAGCACTGTGGGCTCCATGCCGATCGGGAGGTCTCACCCCGGTGTCAGCTTTGAGCTGGGGGCAGTGCTTTGCACTGGGGCAGCGCCTGCCACTGCCACGCGTGGGCAGAACAAACTCCTGCTGCCAGAGTTTGTTTTGGCTGTAGTTTAACTTCCTTTAATGAAATACTTGCTCATGCTAATGAAGAGCTCTGCTGAGTGCTGGGACCCCTCTGTGACCCCACAGTTAATACAAGTGCGATGTGGAGACACACAATGCATCTCCACATCACCTCACACCATGAGGGTGCCAGCACCTGCAGTCGCTGTGGGTCCCAGTTCCAGAAGCTCCTTCTTCCAGAAACACTGGGGAGTTCACCTGGGGAGATTTTAGCTGTATTTTTAATGACTTTTTAAATAATGGTTAGCTAGTTTGGAGTGTAAATGTTAGTGCTGCTATAACTGGACTAATAAAAACTGTTGCTCTTATTTCAATGAGGCTGGTAAAACATCAATGGGAGCGGCAGCAAATCTGGCTCCTTGGATTGTGCTGCCTCTGCCTGTGACACCACTCGGAGCGTAACAGATTAAGTGGATGTACTTCTATGGCAAGCTGTAACACTTCCTCTGAGGTATCTTGGCTTTCACTGGATGATTACAGTTAATTGTCCTTGAGTTCATTATTGAGAAAACTCTGCTGTTATTTGAAATGATGAGGATTTTGAGGCAGGGAAAGTGACTGTTCAGTGGTGATACCCTGCCAGACATCCTTATTGCAGATCCAGGTGTGGCTATACGGCATTCCTCCATTGTTTCTGCTACTGGAGGTCAGAGTTATCATTGCTGTCACCTGCTGGAGTGCGATTTGTCTTCTAGCTCCTCTTGGTGGATAATTAACTCCATATGGCCTTGTGGGAACTGGGAGAGCTCAGTAGGGACCATGCGGCTGCGTGGCCCCAGCATTCTTTGGAAGGACAATTCTCTTCAGTCCACAGCAGCTTTGGTTTGTAATCCACACACTGTTCACTGAAAGTATTTTGCAAACATGTGAAAGTAAGTTTATGCGATTATATACACTCATGGAATAAACAAACAAAAACTGAAATTTGTTTCAGAGGCTGGTGAGACAGCTGTACCGGGGGCACAGCTCTTTGAGATGGCAGGTTTTTTTTCCCTTCTTGTTGGTGTTTCAGTGAAGGAAGGATTTAAAATACAGCACATTTTAAGGGTATGAATAATCATATTCACTATCTGATTTACATTGACTTAAGTAAAGATGAAGAGCTTAGAAAAGTCATTTGTCATTTGAGGGTGTTTTACCCTGGTTTTGCAGAAGGTTTTTTCACTGGAAAACGAATGCAAAGCAGAGAACATGTAAGAAGCAGACACAGCCACTGAACTGATGTTTTGCAAATCCTTTAAAACTTTCCACTGCTATTGATGTAAAACCCGTGATCAGATTGCACCAAACTGACACGGATCAGCGCTCTCCATGTCTGTCGAGAGCACAGGAGATGGCACAGGGAAACAGCAGAGTTCTGTCCCAAGAAAAGGGACGATAAATAGATTTTTGGGATGGCCTGTGGAAATCCGCATTCCCCCTGCCCTGCTCTGGGAATGCCGGTGGGGCTGTTTACATGGAGTGACTGTTGAATGATCAGGATGGGGAATGGAATAAAATAAAACTGTCAGAAAATTCAGCTCCCTGGCTGTGCCAAGACCCTGCTTAAGCCTTAGTGTGGGGATTTTTCTGGTGCTCCTGGTGCCTTGCAGGTCTCATCTCTGAGCTAAAAAGGACTTTACTTGAGCCTCAGGTCCCTTCATCCACCTTGGCTTGCTGACAGAGTAGAGCATTGGCCCAGCCTGGGCAAATTCACATCTCAGGGTGGGCAAAATCCTGTTTTGGTTTTTTTGAAACATCTGTGACTACAGAGCTGACACTTCTCCTTGGCTTTACTCTGTGCTCAGGCGCAGAGGCGAGCCCTGAGCTTTATCCTCCCAGAGCAGCCCTGTTCACCTCCAGAAGTGGCCTTTGCTCTGATGTGCAGGCCACCTGTTTTGCAGAAATTGAAGATGAAGTTCTATCTCAATTAATAAGACATTTTGCAGTTTGTTTTAAAGAGTAATAACTAACTGGGCTCCACTTGATTTGGGTGCCTGGCACTGCTTTGGTACATCCTGTGCCAGTGTCTTGTTGCTGTTAGTATGAGGAAAAAGCATTTTCCTCTGTCTCTTGGAAAAGCCTCCAGATGAATCTTGCCATAATGGCACAGGGGAGCAGCTGTCCTGCACAGACAAATAAACTGGAGCATTTCTGGAAAATTAACTGATTTATTGGGACCTTGGCACAGGGTAGTGTACAAGTTGGGTGGGAAATCTCTGCTGAGCCCTTGTCAACCTGCCCCAGGCAGCCTTTGCCATGGAAAAAGGGCCTCTGGCCTGGCTCAGGGGGTCTAAACAAGGGTTTTGTGGGCCACAGGGGGGTGGCTGTGTCCCACAGCAATGTCACCAGCGCTGCCCCGCTGACTTCAGCTCTGCTCTGGGACCCCTCACACTGCTCTGGCCCTGCTGGAACCTCTTCAAAGGGATGATGGTGAGGAAAAGTGTGGCTGGCACAGAACGTGCATCTGCAGGTTGTTTCCACAGGGATGCTGGGTTTGAGTTCCTTTACGAGGCACATCAGGAGACAACGGTGAGCCTTGCATTCTCCAAATGATGCCCTGTGCTTGTATAGGAGTTTATAAGGCCCTGCTCATTCTTTCGCCATCTGGGAAGCTGACTGCTGAGGCTGGAGAGGGCCTGGCTCTGGGCAGGGATCACGGGCATTCCTGAAACAAACACTGCGGTGAGCTGCCAGGCTGCAAACTCAGTGTATATGAAAGGAAACCAATAAACAGGCTGAGCTCTGCATGGCAAAGCTGCTTCTGTCCATGCAGATGGGCTGGAAGGCAGGAATGCTCTGTGATATCCACTGTCAGGGTCCTGAGCAAACGGTGTCCGCCAAAAATTGCCTCTAGGTCAGGCAGAGCATTCCCTTCTGCACAGGCAGAGCAGTGCTCCTCCTCTTCCTTTATCCTGTGTAAGGAAAGGGGGAGAGCCCTGCGCTGAGCTGGTGACACCAGGCCTTCCTCCTTCGGGGCCAGCGGCACATCCGTGCGTTGGATTCCGAACCACAGGAGCCCTTTGTTGGACGGGTTTTGCATGGGAGGCTGGTAATTCCTGCCTAGGAATAATGCTCTCCTGCTTCCACAGCGGCACCATAGGCTCCAAACCTGCTGTTTAACTGGATCACCTCCTTCCCCAGCTAAAGGGGAAAAATCTCTGCTCAGTTTCAAGGCACTGAGTGCTGATCAAATGATACCGACCCACTTCAGAGGATTTGTTTGATCCTTTTCTAAGTGGCTTAGTCTCCTTTACACTGAATATACAAAATCTTTTCTTATCTCCAATTAAGATTTCTTCTAAGTCCAGGTGACACTTGACTCCCTGTTCAAAGGCTCCTCTCCGTGCTGCAGGAGAACTCAAGCTGGTGCTTGGAGGTGTGGGGAGGGGGCAATTCCTTGCTTGTTTTTCTGGTCAATTTTTCAGTTAAACAGAGTGTTTCACATGGCCACAGACACAAAATAATTGGCTACGCTGCACTTTCCTGGGTAAGTACCTGGGGACTAGTGTGGGAAAGATGCCTCGTGTGCTGGAGTGATGCTGCATGTGAGTTGTGAGCCCCAGTGGGGGCATGCTGGGACTTGTGGGGTTTGTCTGCCAGCTGCCAGGACCAAACTGGGTGTGAGAAGTGTGGGGAATTGCCCTGGCAGGGCCTTGAATGCAATCCTGTCCCCTTGGTTCTGCAGAGGGGTGATGCTGCTGCACCATCCTCGTGCAACCCTCACATTCAGGTGCTAATCCCACATGTTTCTTGGCTGTGGATCACCACTTGATCAGGGAATTGTGTGCTAAAAGGACATTTTTTAGAGATATTTATTTCCTGTGAGGAGTGTCCCGATGTCCGAGTGACACAAAACCTGTCTGAGCTTCTTTTTCCTACTGCAGCCCCGACACTGAGGGAGCAGCCAGCTGAGCTGTCTCCTGCATCTCCAGTGGTTTCTGCTTATATGGCCGGTCAATTATATTTTAGCAATGCTTTCAGAGGCTTTTTGTTTGCACAGGTGTCACTGAAGATTAAGTTTAGCGTATGAAGTCTGTTATTTGGAGCTCATGCTTCCCCTATTCCCAGGAAGAGACTTGGCTCAGTTGTCACAGCCTTGGAGAGGTTTGCAGAGCTGGCAGCCAGAAATACAAACAGCTTCTAACAGCTCTTTTAATCCAGCAGAAATAAAGTCTAGGAAAGCCAGTCAGTGAGAGCTAAAACCTGACAAACTCAGTCAGGATGGCACACATGACTGCATGGACGGCTGGGATGTTGTTGTGGGGTTCAGAGCCATTGTGACTCAAATTTGATGACATGGTTTGGTGGTGAACATGGTGATGGTCCTGTGTTGACGGTTGGACTTGGTGATCTTGGAGGCTTTTTTCCAAAATTAATGATTCTGAGACTATGAAATGTCACTAGAAGAATCTGTACCTTTACTTTTCACCATTCCTCTCTCTCCTTGGGTTTAGTGATCAATAATATTAGTACTGACAATTTTTCTTTGAATGATGGCTGAAACGTGCATCAGGACAAGCTGTTCAGTCATCACTCATCCATGGTTGGTAAAATCCTTGTGTGATAAATTATGTGGGAAAGCTTAACTCTGGGGCTTTAGGAAAGCTCCAGCCCTGCTAGCGGAGCAGAACTTGTGGGATGTGTGGCAGGACTGCCCATGCCAAAGATTCTCCCATGTAACCAGGCCCCACCATTTCTTCCCTCTATGTAGCAGCTTGTCCAGGAGATGCAGCTCTCCCCCTGCACCGCGCTGATTCCAGCAGTTAAACGGGTTCTGCTGCGGAAGTGGTTGGAGCACGGCTCGGATGGCGTCCCTGCGGAACAGCAGCGTGCTGGAGGCTCGATCAGCCTCTCCTGGCCCTGGCACCTGTGGGTTTTCTCCTGTCTCGGTGGGACAGCCCCCCAGGGTGGCTCTGCAGGCAGCTCCTGTCCGCAGCGCCCGGGGCTGCAGTGTCCCTGCTCCAGAGGCCCTCCGATGCCAGCACACAGTGCTGACATGGCCCTTGGGCTCTGGTTTTTCTTGGAGTCTTCAATGTTTTGTTATATGCAAAAGCTGTAGAGATCATTGACATCCTCGGTGTGTTCCGAACAGGTGACGGCTCCTCATTTCATTGTGGAAGTGAAGCCAGCAGAGCCTCATGCAGGGCTGGGCTGGTGGCTGGAATCTCAGCCAGGTGGAAAACACCACGAATGATTGTGCTGAGGGGCTTCAGCTCCTCTGGATGTTGTGAAGTGCAAGCAGGGAGCTTTCTCTGCCTTCCAGTGTTAGGGCAGGAGAGAGAGAACCAGGTTTGTGAAACAAAGAGCCTTTTTCAAATCACAGAATCACAGAAAGGTTTGGGTAGGAAGGGACCTTAAAGCTCATCCTGTTCCACCCCCTGTCCTGGGCAGAGACACCTTCCACTATCCCAGGTTGCTCCAAGCCCTGTCCAACCTGGCCTTGGACACTTCCAGAGATGGGGCAGCCACAGCTTCTCTGGGAACCCTGTGCCAGGGCCTCATCACTCTCCCAGAGAAGAATTTCATCCCAATATCCCATCTAAATCTCCTCTCTTTCAGCTTAGAGCAATTTCCCCTTGTCCTGTCACTTGCTTGCCCTTGCAAAACATCCCTCTCCAGACTTCCTGGAGAGTTTTTCCTTTTACAGCTTTTGGGCCAATCCTGCAGCCCCAGCGGTGCTGATGGGACTGTTCCAGTTTTAAGTGACATTTTGTGGAGTTGAATTCACGTTTTTCAGGGCTGCTAGTGGTGCAGCTGCTCTGAGGTATTACCTTCTCAGCTGTGCAGAGGTTAAGTGTACATTAACAACCACTTTCCTTGGGCGCTCTCTCCAGACTCACCTCTGAAGGAGTTTTTAAAAGAACTGGCTTTTCTGCAATGTGACCTTTTCAGCAGAGCTCTCATCACACTTGCTTCTAAGACTTATTCTTTTTGCTTGTAAAATAACCCAAGTAACTCTTCGCTTTCTGTCTTAAATCATTGCAAGGAGCTTCCTGGTTCCCTGAGGGTTGTGAGCTGTCAGCCTGATGGATCTGCACGTGCAATGAATATCTGACCCTGGACCTGCACATCCCCTTGGGCTGCCCTTTGCACAGCAGCCGTGGCTGTGGGGTGTCGCGGCAGTGGCGGCAGCCAGAGCTTGCTTGTGGGTGCCAAGGGCGGCTGAATCATCAGAGCTCATGTTTATTGCCTATGGTTTATTTGTGGTAACTCAGGAGGCAGTTGTATTTTATATTTTTTTTCCCTACAGGAAATCCATAGTGAAACAGCAAAATCTCACTGCTGTAGAATTGAAATCTACTTTACCTTGGGCTTGCTTTCGGGCTGTTCATTTTGTACCTCTGAGAAGTTTCCATCTGACACAACATCAGTGCTGCTCAGAGAGGCAGTGATGATGCTCTCAATGTCCTTTATCTTGTCTTTTTAAATTTTTGGTTGGGGTTGGTTTTCTTTCTTTATTCCATGAAATGAGGCACTGATCCACAAGAGTTTTGGGAGACCAGACCTCGTGGAATATCGACCCTCAGCCGGGTCTGTGCCCTCAGTCGCCATGGAATCAGGAGTGAATCTCAGCTCACCCACATAATCTTTTTCTCACCCCAGGTACCACTCCCACTCCTCCATCTTCCCATGCAGGCTGGGCCCTGCTGAGATCTCTAGGGAGCAAGTTTCCCTGGCCTCCATGGATTTTCTGCCTTTTCCCCTACCCTGAATGTGGCTCTTGGTCTGAGTTCAGCCAGCTGCAATCCTAGATTTGTTATCCCAGAGCTCTGCAGTGCAGCCCTGCTCCTCCCCAGCTGCTGCCCAAGCCTGCTGTCCCTCCTTCCCAAGGCCTCTAACCACAGCCCTGTGCCATTGGGCATTTCACCATTCACAGAGCCTCAGAAGCTCTGTGGGAGCTTGTGTGACTTGTGAGTGTGCAAGAAATGTCTTTATTAGGCAATAAAGCAAAGAGAGAGCTGGTACTGTGACAGCCAGGGCTGTGACACGCAGGGCAGCGCAGGGATGGGTGGGTGCTGTGGATCCTGTCCCTGCAGGTGACCACGGCTGGGAGCTGAGCAGATCCCATGGAGTGGGGGTGCTTCTCATAGAATGGTGCTTTGGTTTGAAAGTGACCTTACATACCCTCCTGTTCCACCCCCTTCCGCTGTCTCAGGATGCTCCAAGCCCCGATGTCCAACCTGGCCTTGGAAACTTCCAGGGATCCAGGGGCAGCCACAGCTTCTCTGGCACCCTGTGCCACGGCTTGCCCACCCTCCCATACCCAGCCAGAATTCCTTCCCGATATCCCATCTAACCCTGCCCTCTGTGTCCCTTGCCAAGGTACCCTTTGCTCCTTGTCCCTTTGGTGCAGGGCTGGGATCTATTCTTCCCCATTATCCTTTTGCTGCAGTTCTGGAGGTAATTAACACTTCTTTGGAGCACAGAGGCTTCTCGAAGTGTTCACCATCTGGTCTCACTTATCACATTAATCACAGTCCAAGGAACAAACTAGTTTTGAGTTGAGGTTTCCCGAGTAACTGAATTTCTCTGTTTTAGATGCTATTATTGATAAGTCTGAAGTTTTGCAAGATACCTTATGTTCCTGTCATTTCTTCAATGGAAGAAAGCAAATAAAAATAGTCCAAAACCCCCAAATCCAAAAACAAAACTTGGACTCTTCTGATTTTGCAGCAGAGCTTGGGAACACAGGATGCTGCATTTCTGACAGTATTACAGTTTAAACTTTCATGACCCAAACTGAAAACATACCTCTGGCAATATTTTAATATTGATAGGCAAAATTGTGATTCATCAACATCAAACTGTTTAATTCATTAGCCAACAACTTCTAGGCAGTGTGGGAATACATTTAAAAGAGAATGAGATGAGACCACATATTAATTATGCAGTCACTGCACAAATTGATAATTACATGTCACAAAGAGCTCCTTATGTATTAACACTTTAGAACCTGCTTCCTGCCCTGATTTTTAAGTTCTTTTGAGGTGCATGGATATGATGTATTTTTAAATCAACTTTTCTCAAAAATGGTAGGCAGAACCAAACATGAAAGACTGATGTAACTAACCCTTGGGTTTGGTGGACGTGAAGTTTGGAAGTTCTCTGATCCCCATATGTGTGTGATTCTCACGCATAATTGTTGATAAAACTTGCCATAAACAGTTTTATGCCATAAAATGCTTTTATTGCCTTGTATAATTTTGGCCTTGACCACATGGACATGTTAATCCTTGCATCTGTCCTCGGGTCAATGCTGCCTTCTGAAAGTCAGATGGAGGAACAGTAGCAGGTGTGGGATGTGAAGAGAGTGTGGGAGGCAAGGAGTGCAGAGGGCTGGGATACCCTGGCTAGGAAATGCACCATTGTGCCTGAGGATTTGGGCTCATGTGCAGGTGTTGCTGCAGCTCATCACCTTCGAACAGGACCACTTGGAGTGAACATCTTGGATTTTCCAGGACCTGTGCAGGAGCTGTGTGGTGCCGCAGAGCTGGGCTGCCCAGGCTCTGCTTCTCCCAGTGGGCTGGGGCTGGGGCTTGTCCAGCGCTGAGGCTCGTCCGGTGCTTCTCTGCACATTGCACAAGGGAAGCCTTCAGCAGTCACAAGAGCAGAGAGGTTTCTGCAGAACCTGCCACAGCCAGGTACTACACAGAATGATGGAATGGTTGAGTTGGAAGGGACCTTAAAGCTCTGCTCATTCTACCCCTCTGCCATGGGCAGGGACACCTTCCACTAGACCCGGTTTCTCCAACCTGGCCTTGGACACTTCCAGAGATCCAGGGGCAGTCACAGCTTCTCTGTGCCACCTGCCGTGCCATGGCACCCTGTGCCAGGGCCTCACTGCCCTCACAGGGAAGAATTTCTTTCCAATATCCCATCTAACCCTGCCCTCCTGTCAGCCTTGTCCTACTTGACCCCTCTCCCTGCCCATGGGCGGGCGCTGGCTGTAGAACAACCATGCTGTGTTTCCCTTGCTCCGAGCAGAGTGGAGCAGCCCCGTGGGCACACAGGCCATTGCAGGGAATGGGAAACTCCACGTGTTTTTCATCAGGCCCACTTGCTTCCACCTCCCAGTGCTCAGGTGAGGGGAATACTCAGCCGCTTGAGTGTGCCGATGGGATTATCCAGAGAGAAACCCACAGAGCTGCTCACTGTGACCCTGAAGCAGGTCTCTACCTGTTTTCCTCGGAAGGAGCCATGTATGGCAAAGCATCTTGGAGGGGTGGGGAAATGCTGTCTGTCCCCAAGACAGAAGCTGAAGATTTGTCTTTGCCATATTGCTGATGTTTAATGTTTAATTGCTCTGCAATGTGGCAAAGCATGAAAAAAAATCTAAATTTGTCCTGGAGCTATGAAAGCTGCTGGAAGTTCTCAAAGCTGGAGCTTGAGCTGGAAACCAGAATGAGCCATGTGAGAGCCTAAGCTAAGGCAGCCGCTTCTTAGGGTGCAGGACACAGAACTGAGCTGGAGGACTCCAGAAGTGCAGGAGCTTTTGGGAGCAGAACCCTGCTTAGGCTGGAGGGACACACCAGGTCCAGACCCCACAGCCTGACCAAGAAGTCTGGAGAGAGAACCAAGCCCCCAATGGATCCCTCACCTCCCACCGTCATCCCCTCAGAGCCACTAAGGGTGGCTGCCAGCCTGAGAGAAACTCCAGCTCAGTAGCTTTAAGATTAAAGATCTCCAGTTCCACCCTGCCTTGCCTGTGACATACTGGTTTAGGTGAGATTTCAGTCGGAGCCAAATGTTATACACATTTGGCTGGAGCAATTTTTTCAAGAATGTTTTCCTAAATTAGGGTTGATGGTGATAATGCTCCTACTTCTTGGCTCTTGCCTACTACTGGCTGAGATTTCATCTGCTAAGAATCATGTTTCTAAAAACTCACAATCTGCCTTTGCAGCTACTTCACATGGTATGTGAAAACACTTTTTAACAACACTGCAGTCAGAAGCTTTGCTATTTCCATGGCGCAATTGATTTTGCATGTTAAATAATGGTGTTTCTTCTCCTTGGCAAAGAGGTGTAATTTTATTAAACAGATTCTCTTTTTCTTCATATAATCTTTTCAGTGATTTTTATGGTTTTGAATCTATAGTACAAGGACTAGAAGAGATCTTTTCCCCCCAAATACCCAAGGACGTGGGCAGGGATGTCATGAGGGTGCCTCCAGCTCCTGGAATATTCTGCTTTGCTGTTTTGCAGGCTGCTGTGTGGTTTCTACAAATTCTTTTTGTAAACTCATTCTTCAAATGTTTCCAGTAAAGTGGTGAAAACATTTGCAAATGCCAGAAAATCTAATAATTTGCTTTTAAATTAATGAAGAGTCCTCATTTCTTTCACCAGGAAGGAAACTAAGGAAAATTTTCTTCATGGCGAGGATTTCCAGGCATTTGAAGGGGCTATCCAGGGAGGTGGTGCAGTTCCTATGCCTGGAGGTGTCCAAGGAAGGCCTGGACATGCCACTCAGTGCTCTTGGCTGGGAACAAGATGGGAATCAGGCACAGGTTGGACTTGATGGTCTTGGAGAGCTTTTCCAAACTGAACAATTCTGTGATCAAAGATGTGCACAAACAGTGGTAAAACCCAGCTGGCTCTGACGAAGGTCTGTGTGTGACTGTGAAGCGGTGACAGTCACAGCCTGCATTTTTTCTGTTCTTTTGCCTATTCCAAGATACATAGGCTTATTTTTAATAGATTTCAGAGTGCTGCTGTCAGTGTATGTCTTATTAGGGGCTAATACTGTGGGTAAGTTTTAGCCTGTTACACAAAGCACACCCAGCACCTTTCCAGCGGTTAAGTCTTCATCACCCCCCCTCTGCTCTGTTAATCACCGTGGAGGCACCTTAGGCAGGTGTTCAGTCCCGGCTGCTGGTGAGACCGACAAAGGCAGCCCTGTCTGCTCAGTCACCAGCTGCAGGTTCATGTTTGGGCGGGTGGGAGTGGTTGGGCCTGACCACAGCCCCGAGGTGTCCTGTGCTGCTGGAGCCCTGGGCAGCGGGGCTGACGGGGGGCTCCAAGGAATGGCAGGGGCTGACTGTACCACCTCTGTGCCTGGGGGAGAGCTGCTGGGGGTGAGGGTGATGTGTCCTGTCCCTGCAGTGCTGGTCCTCGTACCGCTATCCACGCCAGGGCGGCATCATCCAGGCTCTTTGGGGGGCCGTGCTTTGTGGGGTCCCTCTCAGGGACAGGTGCTGCCCTCCATGTCTCAGCAAAGCAGGGGAGAGCAGAGGCTGGGCTCAGTGCTGCACTGGCTCCTGAAAAGCTGCTGGAGAGGCGAGTCGCTGCCAGCTCTGGATGAGAAGGGGAGCCAGGTGCCCATCCAGGGATGAAGGGGCAATGGCTGAACGTGTGTCTGCCCTGGGAGATGTGTGAACTCGGTAACATCACCAACTTCTAACTGGAGGAGTGCCTGGGAAGCCTTCGCAGAGCAGGGATCGCTGCTGCTGCTGCACTGGTGGTCGCTCTCCGTGGGGAGAGAAGAGCAGGGATTGTGCTGCCCAGCATCACCTCCTAGCCCGCTGGAGCCTAGGCCTCCAGGGCCTTACAGCATTCGTCAGGGACATGGGACACCAGCACAGGCCCTGTGCCCCCTGTGCCAGGAGCAGAGGTGACCTCTCTGGTCAGAAGCACAGAGTTAGGGTGCTTGCCTTCCTTATCCAAGTTCATGGGAAGGGACTGACACTTTCAACTAATCTGAATATATACCAGGAAAAGTTCTTCTTTTTCATTACTGCAGAATTGTTTCTGGGGGTAGGCAAATTATTATGACGCTAACCTGAAATTCCTTGGCAAATGGGTTCAGCACTGCCCAGAGAACAGCTGTGAATGCCGATGTGAAAAATCTGCATTTCTGGTCAAGTATGAGGGAGCTCTTTACCAGTGAGGGCAGTTCATGGGTTCACCAGATCAGGAAATAGAGTCTGTCTGCACTAGACCCCAAAAACATATGTTCCAAAAGGCACCTGGATGCTCAGAAAAGACATTTTTATCACACCAGGGAGAATCATGAGGATGGCTGAAAAAAACGGAGTGAATGCAGAGGAAGAGCCCTGTGACAGAGACCTCTGTCTCCTGCCCCCAGGCCAGTGGTCACAGCCTGGAGAGTTTTTTGCTGTGACAACCCAGGCAGAGCAATCATAATATATTTGGCTTGGAAAGGATAAAATCAAATCAGCTCATCTGTAACTTGCTGGCAGCAGGGAGGAAACTGCCTGGTACTCAGCTTGTGATTCTCCAGACTATGTGTAGATGTTTTGTGTAATTTTAGATATCCTAGCAATTGGCAGTGATTCATACCAGCTCTGCTGCTGCCTTCCTTCCCATCAAAACAGGTCCCCTGCAGCCGTCATTTCTACCCCCTGACATTACATCAGCACATCCTCATCATGAGCTTGTGGGACATGGCTCTGTCCATGGCTTGAACTCAGTGAAACCTTACCTTGCTGGGGTTAGGGAAGAAGAAAGACTCAAAATCTGGGGAGAAGGACTCCACATGCTCCTGCACACCTGGCAAGGTCAAAAGCAGATGGGTCTTTATCCACTCAGCCTCTTCTGCAGGAGGACAGAGAGGGAAAAATGGATGGCATTGGCAATGGTTTTCTGAGCTTGGAGGAAAGGCTGAGCTGGCTCCAGGCTGGCCATGGCTCAGGAGGTGGAGCTGAGGAATGAGACACAAAAAGGTGGGCAGAGCTTATTACATGGAGAAAAATTTCTGGTGTTCTGACACAGAGTAGGCAAGAGGCCAAGGTCACATTTCTGTGTTAATGGGTGCAATTGAGCATCCCTGACCTAAGGTCACAGTTGGACTGGTTTCTCTTGTGCTCCTATGCAGACTTTGTGCAATTTGTTATTTTCTTGATGTTTTTCCTTTCCTTTGGTTGGTTTTTCAGAGCTGTTTGTGGGGGCAGAGGTCCTGCCAGGGCAGGCAGAACGCAGCCCTGGGGCAGTGAGGATCTCCCCACCATCTCAGCTCTGTTGTGAATGGACAGGTGGCTCACCAGGGCCTGGCCCGCACGCTCCCTCAGTGTCCCTGGTGGCTGCAGGGCCTGGGGGAGCAGGGGGCTGTCGGGGGGATCCATGTGCAGAGCAGGGCTCCACCTCACTCCACATCAGCCCCACACCGCTGCCTGGCCAGGGCTGGGCTCGAGCCCTGCACTGCCTCGCGTCACGCTGCAAGAGCCAGAGTGATTCTCTGCAGAAATCACGGCATGACAGGAATATCCAGCTGGCTTGGTGGGGGCCGGGATCTGCAGCTACTGCTGGTGTGGTGGCTGAGCCTGCTTCTCCCACTTCGTGATACACAAATTGTTCAAGTAAAGCAGCATCTCAGTCCAGAATCTTTTGGTATAAAATCGTAATAACTTAAGCAATGAATTGTTCAACTCCTACAAATCCACACATAAGCAAGAAAGCAGCCTGTGGTGGCTCTTGTGGGGTTCTGGAAGGAGATAGACTCTCCTTTGACTGGGTGAGAGCAGAAGACACCTGCTATAAAGGCCATAAAATTAAGTAACACATGGGATAAGGCCCAGCTTTGCAGAGGTGCCCTAACTGGGGGAAACAGGCTGCTCTCAATCAATTTCCTCTCCTTTGGGAGATCTGAAGTTCTATGTTTAAACCATGTCTTATTCCAGATGTCATTTGCATAAAACCTAACCACTAGTCTCTATTTTTAGTGTTGTTGGGATGCTCATCTTTGAGGGGAGGTGGAAGCAGTCTGACAGCTCTGGCTGAGCAGGAATCCCATCACAGATGAGGTGTTTGGGTTTCCCACACACAGCTAAACCTTCACCTTCCTCCAGAGAAAATGTTTCTCCACTCATCTTCTGCAGGGAGAATGAATTGCGCTTGTTCAGAGCTGTTGTGTGAGGCTTCATTCTGCATCTTGGTGTGACAACACTGGATTTCTCTTGACTTGAAAGTTGTCTGCCCAGGCTTACAGTGAAGGAGTGAGACATGATTCTAGAATATTTTTTGTTTCAAATGAACACAAGTTGCTCAGGATGGGCCAGCAGCAGAATTTATCTGCAGGCAGTTGAATGCAGTTTTGACAGGAGGCATTTGGGTTTAGGGTAAAATGATTTTGGTGCACAGGTGCTTTTTCATGGACATATTCTGCTCATGTTCTGTTTGGATGAATGAGAGGCAGGACATGAAGAACCAAAGAGGGGCAACTGTGCTGTCATGTTCTCCCTAACTGTGTGAGTCAGAAGACCCCAGGAGGCAGAGGGACAGGGTGGTACATGGCAGGTTAAACTCCAAACTAAGGCTTCAATTATTTTGCTTCTGTTTTGGAAAGCAACAGTAAGACCCAGGGAGACATTGAAAACCCACTCTGAGCAAAGAAAATGTTTACAAATCCCACTGCAACAACCAAATCGATAAATCCATATAACCTGCTTTGGCTTATCAGAGTCAAAAGAGCCACAAGTAGTTGGTGGTTGATGGAGGTGTTTGTGGAGAAGATGGGTTTTTTTTGTTTATTTGTTTTCTTCTTTTTTCTCTCAGGATTTTATTTCACTGCATGGGGAAGCTATTTATTTAAGAAGAAATGAAAACCCCACAAAATGTATTTTGGCAAGAGCAGGTTGCTACAGAATTGCTTTTGTGAGCATTGAAGTGTTGGTATAACCTGGAAAACAAAAACCAGGACTTGTGAATTACAGGGCAGGTAGGATTGCATTGCAGGTAGTGGCAGAGAGGTCTGGAGAACTTCTGGACATACTGCCATGGCTGCTCTGCACTGTGGTAAAGGGCAGTATGGATGTTTCTGGGGGGCTGCAGAGTATGGCTCGAGGCGCTGGGAGAGGGACGAGCGCAGCCGAGGCCGCAGAGATGCAGTGGGGATCAGGTTTGACCACTTGCCAGGTCTCCTCCCTGCCCTCTGCAGACACTCGGTGCCAGGAGGGGTTCGGACCTCCCTGTGACTCCTTTCTCCCTCTGCCAGGTGTTTCAGCCTGAGCTGAGAACCAGATCCTCCCAATCCATTTGATTTCTTGTCTGCTGCGCTGACTTCTGGCCTGGCTTGGGTTGGTGTGCCAGGAGAGGCCAGACAGGAGCTGCAGTGGCCGCGCAAGGCCTGGAACGCCCTGGCTGTCCGCTCGGCTGCACGCAGTGCTGGGGCCCTGCTGCCGTGCCCCGAGCGAGCGCCATGCTCTGCCTCTGCATGCCTGCTACCCCAGAGAGCCTGCCCCAGCGGGTGCTTTGTGCCAAATGCCACCATCCCCACTTGCTGACCACCGCCGGCTGTGCTTCAGCAGCAGCCCGGAGCCCCATGCGCTCCTCAAAGACACGGAGCTGTCACGCCTGGCACCGAGGCCATCCCGAACACCTCCTCGCTCGCTTCTCAGGATTCTTGTGCTCCTTTTGCTTGCCAGCTCAGAGCCCCACCCATGGGCTCTGTGCTCACTGTCCTTGGCCTCGCTTTCCCCAGGACCAGGTCATTTGTGTCCCTGTGTGAGGTGGGTGGCGGTGTGAGTGTAGGTGCCTGACCTGTGAGCAAACCAGCCCAGCTGCCAGCACACTGCTGCGTGAGCCCCTGCGGGTGGGTCAGCCTCGCCCCCTGCCCAGGGCCCAGGGGGTCTGGCCAACACGGGGGCTCTTGGCCTCCTGGTTTGGTTCAGCAGCTTGTGTACCAGGAAGTGCACCCATCCGAGGCAGCTTCTGCACCAGGAAAGGGCCTCTGGAGTCACGAGGGCATGACAAAATCATAAATTATAACAGTTGGATTACAAAGTTGTTGCTCCAGGATAGCCAGTGAGCCAACACCAGTGCTATGCTGGAAAGGTAAATGAGGAAAAACTGGGCACTCCAGTTGGGATAAGTAACTAATTATAATTTCTAGATTTAATTATCAGCAGTAAACTCTTAAATACCCACCGCAGACAAGTGAACCTCTGTGCCTTCCTTGTGTTTGATGTGCTAAGCATAAATATTCAGCTCAGTCTCTCAAGAAAACATGAGGTTTTACACAAGAACAACTCTCCCAGATGAGCAGGATTTATAGCTCCAAAATGGTCTGGTTTCATCATTTGTGAAAGCTTTAACCTTTCAAGCATTTCCAAACCTATTTTAGCATGCAGGGAGTAGTGATGCAGAGACATTAACATTAAAACTTTGTGTGTCTCCAGTGAATATTCTTACAACAAGGAGCATAACATATCCTTTTGCTTATTTCCTTTTCTAATATATCAATGATGTTTGCTTCCATGAAGGAAAAAAAGGAATAGTCTTTTAAAATTAACAAATACTGCAAAGCTTTAGATACCAATTAAGATGAATAATTTAATGTGTAGATATCAGTGCATGACAACTCAGTGCCTTGCCTGCCTGCTCACCAGCTCATGGTGGAAACTTGAGGCAGAGTTGCTGAAGCATTTCACAATGCCTTGAAGGGCTTCTTAATGGATTTTCAGATTTCCTTTCAGTCTTCAGATGATCCTGTTAATACCTGGAAAAACCAACCAACGAACCAACCAACCAACCAACCTAAAGGAAGCAAGAGTAGATGGAATAAATCATGGCATCCTTGGTAACTTGATGTCACGTACACCAGCATAGATCAGGTGTTTATCTCAGTTTCCATCCTTACAAGCTGCAGACATCCCAAATACCGAGCTCCCCTCTCAAGTGCTCCCTGTCTGTGAGTCCTTGGGCTGTGAAGCATCTGCTGCCACCTCCGCCAAGGGAGCACGACACAGGATCACCTCCTCCTCAGCTGTCATTCCACTCCACTGCAAGGGATGCATAGAGCCTGCTTGCAGCCTGACTCGCATGTTCCAGGGCAGCCAGCCTGGAGGCCCCGTGCCTGGGAAGCATAAGGCCTGCTGCTGTGGGCCTCAACCAGGCACCAGTTCAATGTGGGAAGGTGGCAGGGCAGGAGGAGATACACTAGAGCCAAGTAATCACAGGTCTGGTGAAAGAAGGGGACTAAAGTTGATGGGAAAGCTGACATTTCCCTGAAGATGCTTTGGTTTGCACAGCTGGGCTCCACTGTTTGCTTCCCGTGCAGCGAGCTGAGGATCCACACGTACGTCACATGTCTGAAAGGTGGGACCTCAGTACGTGACTCCGGCTCCTGCCTTTAGCTGATGTGGTCTTTGTACAGGATTTCTGCATGTGAAACCTGGAATACAAAACTGGAAAAATATCTCTCTGAATATGTGAATAACTATAATGCCTGCCTTCAATAGAGGCACCTCTCAAACCCCTGCCTCCAATACTGACGTGGCCATCTCAGTACCTGTCTTTAGCCTGCCAGAAGCTCTGGGGCGGAGTACCAGTGTAGAGCACAGGGCTATGCCTCTAATAGGTTGGGCAGCTCTAACTGCGTGTCTCTTTTTTAAACCAGTCTCTGTTCAGATTTGGGAAGGGAAGCCTGGTATAAAAACTGCTCAATCTCAGACATCTGCTGCCCTTGGGATTTATCTGTATCTGTCACTGTCACCCTGAAGGGGACAGTGGCATCAGCATGTACTGGCAGCCATGGGCAGAACAGATCCAGCATCATGCAGGTATATCTTCTGTTGTCAGCTAAACTCCCCAGCTTCTCAGCAGTGTGGTGCTCCTGGGTCCTCTGGATAGCTGAGGTGCCTTTGCAAAGATGAAGGGCAGGCCTTGCTTGTGAGTTTTCAGTCTCAGACAGGTCAGCAGGAGAGAGCTGGGCAGGCACCTGGTCTGGGGAGACAGGTGAGTTTGGGCCTGAGGACAGCCTGGGTTTTCCCACTGGAGTATCTTTGAAAATGCTTCTTAGCTTCCCTTTGCCTAGATCCAGACAGTCCTGGGCATTTCTTGTCAGTGCTGGGGGAACAGTTGGACTCAATGATCTCAGAGGGCCTTTCCAGGCAGAACCGTTCTGTGCTTCTGTGAGCTGGGTCACCCTGTGCTGCGGGAGCAGTATTGAGTGGAGAAGCAGTTTGAGCTTTGCACCATGCAGTGCCCGAATTCCTCCTGGCCCTGGAAGCAGAGTGCCAAATGACCCTTTGGGCTCCTGATCCCAGCTGGAAAAACTTGTTTGTAAAACACTTTGGGATTGGGCATATGGTCTGATTAGAGATGACAACTCCCCTTTGGAGTGATTGTTGAACCAGTGTTAGGGGGTGGGACAGTTTTATTCCTCTCAATATATTCCAATTTTGTGGCCAAAGCAGAGAACGGTTTATTCCTGCTGGCACAAAGAGAAGATTTCTCAGGCACTAACACTCTGCAGCCATTGTCACACTCTAGAAATGTGGCAAATGTGGCTGATGTAGCAGCTGCTTGATAGTTTTGGTGATGATTCTGATCTGGGGTTTACCTCAAATACCAGCATAAAGAGAACAGAGGTAGAGTATCCACCTCACTTTGGCAGAGAGTGTCAACCAGGATTGTGCTCTGAAAACACAGCAACAAAAATCTGCAAGAAAATGTCACAGCAGGACACCTTATATTACCCCGACTGCTGCTGAAGGTCAGCTGGGGAGAGTCATGAGAGCAAGTCTGAGGAGATGTCAGCAGGATGGATGGAAGGATGCTCAGCAGCCCCTGACTTGCCCACAGAGGTGGCATGTGCCATGGAGGCTGTCAGCACCACGTGTCCCAGTGTTGGGGCTGAGGGTGTGTTGTGATCGAGTGTCTCCATCAGCTACTCTGAGATATCTCATGTCCTCGCAGCAAAAATCAGCAGAACACCAGGGTCCTGGAGTGATATCAAATATTCAGCACTGAAATAACTATTCTACTGACTGACTTAACTGGTCCAGGCGAGTGTCAGGGCTGCCCTGCATCAGCAATGGAGTGGTTACAGTGATTTTCAAGGACAGCTGAAATAAACTGAATGGATAATAAACTTCTCACTGGCATGATACACTGTGCAAAAGCAGCGTGAAACCTCTGCTGCAGTGGAATTCAGGAGGAAGGAAGCAGCTCTAGCAGAGATCCACTGGAACTGCTCAGGATTCTGCACCAGGAGAAATCAATGCTGCACAGCAGGAAAGGCTCAGAGGAAATGGGGCGTAGTGAGTACAGGAAGCAACACCTGTGGCACCTGTAACCGCTAATCACTGCACAAATTGGGCTAATTCCTCACTTTCCTCACTTTCTGCTGAGTGAAATCTTAATCTTTGTGCACTGAATTGAACAAAAATTTTGTCACTGTTGCAAAAAGAAAGGTTCTTCTTTGAATAGCTGCACCCTGACCACTCTGGGCAACCTGTGCCAGAGCCTCACCTCCCTCACAGGGAAGAATTTCTTCCCAACATCCCATCTAGCCCTTCCCTCTGTAAGTGGGAAGCCATTCTCCCTTGTCTTGTCACTCCAGGCTCTTGTCCAAAATCCCTCTCCAGCTCTCTTGTAGTGAATTCTTATAATCTGATTCTTTAAACCCATTTACAGAAATGGTTTGTCCTACAGCTGTGTGCTCTGCTTTGGTGCAGAAGGCTCTCGAGGAAATTTTCTGGCCTGTTTTCAAGGAGATTAACTGAAAAAAAGGTAAGAGAAAGTGGGGAAAAATGGAAAGTTCCTTATTTTTTGGGAAAGAAGAGAGAAGAGAAGAGAAGAGAAGAGAAGAGAAGAGAAGAGAAGAGAAGAGAAGAGAAGAGAAGAGAAGAGAAGAGAAGAGAAGAGAAGAGAAGAGAATTCTCTGAAAGGTAAGGCTGGCAAATGACTGGCTCAGTAGCAACTCTTCAGGAAAGGATCTGGAAGCTCACATGACTTGCAAGATGACTGGAATTCAATGAATTAAGTGTGATAAAGCCAGTGTTTGGGCACCTGTGAAGAGAAAGACAAGCTCCAAATTCCTTTCATAATGCCTAAGCCTTATCTGACCAAGTAAAAAGCCACACCTGGGCTCATCTAACCCGGTACTTTCCTGTCCCTTGTGTTTCTCACCACTGTGAGAGTTGTGATGATCCTGTTCCACTGGAGATCCTTGGGGTTACCTCTGGGAAAACAAATGGCCATGCACCAGGGCTCCTGTGGACAGGGGAGGCTTGCGAAAAGGTAAAGGGAATATTATGGGTATTACTTTTTGCCCATCCTTGGTCAGTGAAAAGGGAGAGTGCCACGTTGCGCCCCGCCTGTGCCCATAGGTGTTGGAGAACAGGGGTAACTCCAGCTCTCCAGCTCATCCCTCAGCAATCCAGGGGTGCAGGAGGGGCCCTGGGCACTGATGTGCCCAGACCCCTGCCAGCCCTCCCTCGAGCTGTGTGGGACCCACCACCCCTGGGGCCAGAGAGGACACAGGAGATGGAGGCAGCCGTTCTCACGGCTTTTCTGGAAACTGGCTGAGAAGCTGTCTTTAGATCTTAATGGCTTCCCACTGCCAGAGGGCAGGGTTAGATGAGATATTGGGAAGAAATACTTCCCTGTGCGGGTGGGAAGGCCCAGGCACAGGGTGCCCAGAGAAGCTGTGGCTGCCTCTGGATCCCTGGAAGTGTCCAAGGCCAGGGTGGACATTGGGGCTTGGAGCAGCCTGGAATAGTGGAAGGTGTCCCTGCCCATGGCAGAGGGTTGGAACCAGATGAACTCTAACATTCCTCCCAACCCAAACCACTCTGTGATTGTGCCATCCTGTGATCTTCAGCTGCTTACTGACCTTTCCCCACACTGATGGCCCCTCTGGTCCTCACTGCTCCTTTTATCTCATGGAGCATCAGAATTATAAAATGCAGTTTATTCTGACCTTCCAAACTGCTGACACCTCCTGAGGTACTTTATCTGGAGAAAGCTCTGTTTGATTTTCTTTCTAACCCATTTAATGATGAAGGATCCCAAAACAGGTGGTATTCAGAGTTTAGATGCACGAGGCATATGTTTTGCTGTCATAACAGTTAGGCTCATTACATGGGGATAAAATTCAAGGAAGTTGATGTATTGCCTACAAAGGGAGCAACAGCAGTACGGAGTGGTGCAGACTCGTTTGTAGCATGTGAGAGCTTGCCTGAATCTCTGAAAGTTCAACTGAGGCCAACAGAAGAATAATAATATTAATTATTTTGCTGTAAAAGAAACATTGTCTCTGTGCTTTTTGTACCTTTTTACTGTTTTATACCCTTAAGCATCTATTTACTAATGCTTTGTGCTTTACAAGGTTGAAAATATAATGTTCCTTTTCTCTTTGTTTACCTTATATTTTTCAGTTTTTCTGCTTATGCTGGTGGGGGAGTTTTTTGGGTTTTATTTTCCTGGTACCCTGAGGCTCTTCAATATTTTAAATTACATGTGTCACCTGGATTTACACATATATCACCTGGATTATCACATACATCATTGAATTTTGTTTCAAAATTCAGCTATATCTGCAAGTGGTAATAAATGAGTTATCCACGGCCTGTCTATTGTGCACCTGGACAGCGTGCTGTCGGACACCTGCCTGAGCCCCAGGTCTGCAGACATGCTCTCACAGGTGCGTTGATTTGTGCGAGGGGCTGCAGAAGCACGTGCAGGGTGGGCTAGGGTCCCTGTGGACTGTGGTGGTCTTGCAGGAGGTGGAAGTGAGGGTGGTTCTCCCCGAGCCCAGCTAGAGCCTTGGAGGGAAGGGGTGAGGCAGATCAAGGCCATGCCGTGACGCAGAGCTCAGCACACAGCCAGGCCAGGGCACGGCGCCCTGGGACCCGCGCGTGGCTTCTCTCTGCGGCTGGGTAACTCACAGACTGAAGGGTAAGAGAAGGTAACACCGAGACAGCAGCAGAGGCTGGCACAGCTGCTGCCCAGCGGCTCAGCCCCCGCCGCGCGCGCTGAGATGAGCGGTGTCAGGCGCCTTCAAAGGAGCTGCTGCAGCACAACCTAAGGTAAATACTGGATGGAAGTGGGGTTTGCTTTCTTTACCTTGCAAATGCCCTAAAAAGCTGTTTGTTAGGAAGTGAAAATAACCAGCGGTGTGCGAGCCCTGGGCCTGCTCATTCTGCAGCGTGGGGTCCGCCACGTTCCCTGCTTGGCACCGCTGCAGGGGCCTGGCAGCGGTTGGTGCCGTTTGTCTTTCACAGAGGGCAGACCATTCCTTCTGTGACTTCTGGGCAGAGAGGGACGTGCGGCTCCTGAGGCAGGAAGGGTGGGAAGGCAGCTGGTGATCCTACGTCTTACTCGAGCCTAAGCACAGAGGAGTGGTTGTTTGAAATTTGGTAAGTGATCAAACCAGCTGTTGCTGAGGTGACCAGCCTGACTGACTTCAGCCCACCTGTAATATCCTGTAGTGTTGTCAGAGAACCCTGTCTGAGGTGCTGCCTCTGCTGCCCAAGGGAAACAGCTGGAATGAAAGGCTTTCCAGACTTTTTACTGGGGACCCAGGTTTGCTGCAAGTGAAGTAATTATATTTTCATTACTCCAGGGCTGTAATAAGAAGAAACTCTGGTTATAGCAATTCTGCAACCGCTTCACTGATGCTCCAGTGGCCCAGCTCTGTGAAACAGGATTAATTAACTTTCTGCCAGCAGCAGCGAGCTGGCCAGTCCTGTCAAGGATGCTGTGCTCCACAGGGACACTGAGGGATGAGTGGTGACACACTACTGCAGAAACTGTCCTTGGGTGGACTGGATGATCCTTGTGGGTCCCATCCAACTCAGCATATTCTGTGATTTTGTGATTCTATGAAAATGAACAAAAATTGAAGCAGACACCCACACCACAAGCAAAACAAACAAACCTGAGAATTGGGCTGCTGCCCAAACCTGTTGTTTATCAGGTCAGATCTTAATTGTGATACTTAGACATGATTAACAGGTGTCTTGATTACCATGCCAGAAATAAATTCTGCTCTGCAGAGAGGCTTATGTGTCCTGGGAATGGGAGGGAAGGGAGTGGGCATGGAGGAGGGATATGGGCACAGCATTGACCCAGTGTCCTCAGCTGCTTGATGAGTTCCTTGCCCAGAGCTCTGGTGTGCTTAATACTGGCACAAACCCCTTTCAGGACCCTCGCTAGTAACAAGGTTAGAGCAGAACCCAGCATTCATCCTTCTGTGCTACAGGACAGGAGGCTGACGGATCATTCCCTGTGGAAAGGGTTTTCCATTAAGTAAGTAAAAGATCCAAGCAGAAGACTTCTGACCTTACATTGTAATTCCAAAGGATTGCTTAACACTGGGAATTCGGAGATCAGGGTCCTGTAGAAAACAATAAAGCTGTGCCATTGAGGGTCCTGCCATCCTGCACCCACATCAGGGAGCACTGTGAGGATGAGGAGATTTCCTGCTGTGGGGATGAGGGAGGAAGGAAAGGAGATTTTCTGTTCTTCAGGCTTCCTATGCTGCACTCACATTTCTCCTGACTGAGCTTCTGCTCAACACTGCTGGAAAGCAAAATGCAGCACTGCTTGTTTTCTTCCAGGGGCAGGGATGGAAGGTGTTAGCTTTCCCTTCTTGTAGAATAAAATCCAGAGCTTTCAGTTATATGCTGAAAAAAAGCACACTCAACAGCCAACAGTCTGGGAAGCTGCATCCCCCAGGCAGTACTTGGCTGGGATATGAGAGACTCCTGTCCAAATCTTGGCCATGAGCCAAGCTGAGCCCTCACCATGGCCTTGCCCTGTGGAACTTCAGAGCAGGGAATAGTTATTTGGGGATGGAATAAAAAAAGCATGTCATGGAAACAAGGTACTTTTTCTTGGAAAATTCTTTGTTGCCAGGATTTTTCACTTCCCAAAAAGTTCCTTCCCAGACCACTAGAAGACCTCCTACATCCAACTTCTAACCCCAGTACTTATTTTGAAAGGAAGGGATTCTGCTTTTCCCAGCGGAATAATCTCAGAATACCAAACTCTGATGATGTGTGAAACTGTAAGTGGACACTTTGGAAAACAGACCCTGGCTCCTCAGGATCCGTATGTTGTCTTTGCAGCCCAAGGAAGCTGGACGGGCAGAGTGCCCAGTGTGTGCCGCGGGCTGAGCCCGGAGCGGACGGATCTGCCCACCATGGGGAGCAGGGTGGCTCAGGGCTGGGCTGTGGCTGCCCAGGACCGTGCCACACTCGCCGGCTGCGGCGGGGAGCAGATGGACCCGACGCCCTCGGCTGAGTGCCCGGCTCCCAGTGACCTCGGCTGACTCACTGTCAGCTGTGCTGTGGGATACAAAGGAACAGGGGCTGTGCCCGGAGCTTTGCAGCGTGAAGTCAGCTAGGAAAATACAGGTGTGCGTGCGAGGCGAGGGACACTTCCCTAGGCTGTTGGCTGCTGATGGCTCCTCCTGAGCCGGGATCACCAGTCAATGGGCTGCACTGCATCCCTCTTGGCTCCGTAGCATCACGGTTTGTCCAGGCAAATCCTTCATGGGGCAGGAAGGGCCTGAAACGCTCTTGATGCTTAACAGATCTGCCACTGGCACAAAATGTAAAGAGCATATTGCAGTCTGGGTTCATTTTTTTTTATTAAGAATAATAATAATTTAAAAACTTAAGTACTTTTTTCTAGAGACTCACAACCATTTGAAACTCTAATCCCATTTCTTACTTGTTCCTCTCTCCTCTGTTTTAAAACAGCAGCTTTTGGCTTGTCGCTTACAGCTGCAGCTCAGGAGCCCCTCGTGTGCCTTCCGGGGATGGCTCTAGGGGTGCCCCCACACTGTGCAGGGATGAGTCAGTCCCTGGCCCCTCACCAGCCACCGCCTCAGGCAGAGTTGGCTATTGGAGGCCTCACCAATGGCAGGATTTTTTCTGCTGTTCTCAGCAAACAGGTGTTTCCAGGAGCCTTCAGGTGCAGGCAGAGAGTGAGCAGGGTCCAAATGAGCTGCTGCTCAGCCTGTGCTGGTCCCTTTGCTCCCTTCCCTCATGTAAAGGCAGCTGCGTGATCACCTTGGTTCATCAGAAACCATTCTTACTAATCCACAGTCTCTCCTCCTTGTTTCCCACAGACAGGAACTGGATTTGGTTCAGGAAGGTGCCAGTGGTCTTCTTTGTGGCATGTCCCTCATCCCTATATATAGCTGCCTGCAAATGGTCTGTTTTGGGAAGAGCAGTTGTCTCATCTTGACACTCCATATTGCTCTTCCCAAAGTCATGATTAAGTCTCCTAATAACTATGCTTTTCCTCATTCTCAATTAAAGCACAATAATTCAGTTTCTACTTGGCTTGTAACTGCTCAGATTCGCTGTCCAGGCTTTATGCACAGATTAAGGGATTTACACATTACAGAGCTGGAAGGGACTGGTGATACTTTCCTCCCAACAGAGGCCCCAAGAGGTCCTTCAGCACACTCCTGGCTGAGTTAGAGAACTGCTGAACAGCAGCAAAACCAGCAAAATCAATCTCATCTTGATTCCAAAATTCCCAGGCCCATGTTAAGTTTGTCAGATCCTTAGTGACCCCTGTAGAGCAGAATCCTGTCCGGTCCCCGGACAGCAGTGCCTCAGCTTCCAGTGGCAGCCGGGCCGACCTCCCTGGGCCGCTCCACACCAACAGCTGCACACTCCCCATCCCTGGAAGTGCTCAAGGCCAGGCTGGATGGGGCTTGGAGAAACCTGGAATAATGGAAGATGTCCCTGCCCAGGGTAAGGGGTGGAAAGAGATGAGGTTTAAGGTCTCTTCCAACCCAAACCACTCAGGGAATCTGTGGTTCTATGAAAATTCCCCTTTCCCCACATTTTGGCTTCCTTGGGAGGAAGTCCCCCTACTATCCCATTTCCCCTTCTCTCTCCCAGCAGCAGTTCTATCAGGATGTGCCTTTGACACTGTTTTATGGCTCTTCCAGCATTCCTACTCCTGCAGAG
Source organism: Callaeas wilsoni (assembly GCA_013398955.1). NCBI lineage: Eukaryota > Metazoa > Chordata > Aves > Passeriformes > Callaeidae > Callaeas > Callaeas wilsoni. The sequence continues at coordinate 75,521 of VWPU01010337.1, forward strand.
CTTCCCCAGGCTCCCGCACCCCTCCGGGATGCTGGCCCAGCTGGTGGGTGCTGCTGAAGTTTCCTTGAGCGTCCTGTGAGACTTTTAAAATTGGAATCTTGCCCAAAAAGAAGGTAATTATTTTGTCAAACCAGGCCTGACTGTCTCTTATTCTTGTAGCTGTCTCTTGATTAAGTTCCATAGCACCTGCTCTGTTCCATTTCCTTGATGTTGGACTGACAAGTCTGTAATGATCTGGGCCATCTCGTGTGCTCTGTGTTGCAATACTGACACACTTCCTTTCCTCTCACCATGTGCCAGACACGCGCAGCGAGATTTTGAGTCAGCTCTTACAAAACCCTCTGAACGTTACATTTTATATATCTATATATCTTCTTCATGCTACATGCAACATTGCTTGGTTTTAGACAAATGTCATCTAAAACGATTATAAAACCTGATGATAATTTCTGTGAGAGGCATTACCATATTTCTACCAAATCTGACAAGTTTCCCAGAGAGAGACCACCTGAAACTCGAGGAGCACCACGAGCCATCGCACACCTGATCCATATCTTTAGCTGAGGGGCAACGAAATATTTAAAATCTGTCTGGGAAACACAGGCTGGGGAGCAGTAGGGGTTTGTGCTGCTGGGACGTTGATGAGTTTGACCTCAGCTGCTTCACCCACTGCACAGCCTTAACATTTGTTTAACGCTACCTTTGTGGATTGAACTCGACCAGATTTGAACTTTGAAGGAGTTAATTGCTTTTCCCAATTCTGTGGTAGCTCAACGGAGATTAAGGTCTTTTCGACCTATAGTATTCATGGCTTAATGAAGTGTGGATGTGTCTTTGTTCATGTGCTCACAACTGCCTCTGGTCCCCACAGCTGTACACGGCTGTGCAGTTTGCAGAGCAGCCTCACTGCTGGCTGCCGGTTCCAGGTGTGCAAGTGACCTTTAGTGTTTGCTGATGTGAGGTTTCACAGTCCAACAACGTTCAAGCATCTGGCTCTGCTCCTGGACACACACTGGAGACAGTTTCCTGCTCTAAGTCATGCCCTTGGTAACTCAGTGAAGGAACAGAGGAGGTTCAGGATTTAATTACAAACTTATCAAACAGCAAAACCCCTTCAGTTGTGTTAGCTTTACGTGAATCTTGCTAAGAATTAGCAGAAAATATCTTCAAGAAAGAAAATGTTTTGACAAGAATGTCTCTAAGCACTCTTACCTAAAGATAAAAATTAGTATTTATTTCAGTATTTATATCTGTACAGGTAAATATTGCTTCCAAATCTGTCACTACAGGCCCATCTGACTAAGCAGATGTAGGTGCCAGTTCCTGGTGTGTAGGATTTCCATCTGAGCCTGACAAGTTTAGGAAAATCAGGCTGTAATATTCATTTGAAGTTCTGGCCTGCCCTACAGAGCTTCAGGAGTTATTCAGAAGAGAGATGGAGTATGCACAGCACCGGGTCACGTCTGGATGCAGTGCAGGGAGGCAGGAGGCTCCCGGAATTTCCCAGCTGCTAACTAAATCTCAGGGAATTTAGAGAAAATTGTGGAGAGCAGAAAAGATGAAAGAGAAACCCAAATGAGGCGCTTCAGCATGTGTTCAAGAAACCCTTTTAAACGGAGATTTAAATAAAAAAACTGTCTGTAAACAGACTTTGTGCTGAGCACGGCCAAAGAACACAAATACCTTGATTGCCCATTTTAGCTGTAAAAAAGGCCAGTTCCCTCCTGCCTTGAAGGACCGGGTGAAGCACAAACTCCTTGGGAAGGACAAAGCTCTGCAGTGCCAGTACCTGAACACTCATCACCCCTGTCTGGGTTTTCTCTTCACTGCTAATTCTGAAGTGGGACTGAAAGGGGTAAGTTTTACTCAGATGTCATTGGAAGCAACAGTGACTTCCATGCAGCCACGAGAAAAACAGCGTTTAAACCAGGAGTGAGAGTGCCCAGGACGTGGCTGCTGGAAGGTGTGCGAGAGAAAGCCCAGGAGACCTGTGCCGATTTCTGCCTTAATTGCATCCGAGCCGTACAGCGCACTGAGAGCTTCTGCAGAGCCCAGGCGGCTTCTGGAGCCTTCTGCTGTCTTAAAAGAGGAGTGTGAGTTCTTCCTCCCTTCTCCATCTCCCTAAAAGCAATCTCAGGACCCCCGTGAGCCTGCGGCTAGTGACCAGCTATACCAGAGTAATGCAAATCCAGAAGAGCAGTAACAGAAACCTCTTAGTGCCTATTAATTAATTATTAACCTATTAACACTGTGCCATTGCAGGAATGATGCATTTGTTTCTCTGAACCTCCTTGCAGCACTTCAGTCTCCTGAAATCAGCCATCTTCTTCCTCACACTGCTCAAAAGTGTTACTTATTGTTCAGGTGTGCCCAACCTGCCTGTTTTGAGACCCTGGTTGGCGGCCCCCTTGGCCAGGACCTGCCCTGCCGGTACCCCTGCCTGTTCTCCTGGCCCTGCCCGTAGAATCACAGACTGCTTGGGCTGGGAAGGGACCTTAAAATTCGTGTTGTTCCACACCCTGCCATGGGCAGGGACACCTTCCACCATCCCAGATTGCTCCAAGCCCTGTGCAGCCTGGCCTTGGACACTTCCAGGGATCCAGGTGCAGTGATAGCTTCTCTGGGCACCCTGTGCCACGGCCTCCCCATCCTCACAGGGAAGAATTTCTTCCCAACATCCCATCTAACCCTGTCTTTCAGCCAATGCCTATTTCCATGACCCTGCCTGGGCTGTCCCTGCCTGCCTCCCTCCCTCAGCCCTGAAATGTTTGGCCGGTGTGGGCTCGTCGCCACTGTCCCCACTGCCAATGTCTGCAACAACCAAACCTACGCTGGGATCCCGCCAGAGGTAAACCCTCCCATTTGGAGAAGCAATGTGACAGCAATACTCACTGCTTCCAAGTACACATATCCCTCATTGCAAAGGTAAGAATGATGGTTTGCTGTTTAAAATGCCTTTTACTTCTGTGTTTCAAAGGCAACTAACTGTGAAAAAGTACCCAGAAGACAGGAGAATAAATTGATATTTAAGACCTTCATATTGAAAGCCAAAACTTACTCCATTGCAGGTAATATTTTTATTTATCATTAGTGGGCTGTTTGTATTTACTACAAACTGTAAAAACAGAAGAATAGTTAGACTGAGCACTGGGTAAAACCCCTGCACTCTTGCTTTTACTGAGGCTTCCTCTACACATATTCAGTTTAGGGTAATATGATTTAGTGACAAATTAAAAATAAATTAGGGTATTCCCTCTCATTAATGTTTTTACTGAAATGTTCAGTATTTTTATAATTTGCTTGCACAATTATTAGAATGATTTCTGAAATGACTACCAAACAGGTAGGCAGTGGTAAAGAGTTGAGCATATCGAAGCACTTTGAATGAAAGTCTCTGGGGAGACCTGAGAGCCCCTTCCACTGCCTAAAGGGGCTCAAAGAGAGCTGGAGGGGGTCTTTGGACAAGGGCCTGGAGTGACAGGACTGGGGGGAATGGCTTCCCAGTACCAGAGGGCAAGGTTGGATGGGATATTGGGCAGGAATTCTTGGCCGTGAGGCCCCGGCACAGGGTGCCCAGAGCAGCTGTGGCTGCCCCTTCATCCCTGGCAGTGCCCAAGGCCAGGTTGGACGGGGCTTGGAGCACCCTGGGACAGTGGGAGGTGTCCCTGCCATGGCAGAGGGGTGGAATAAGGTGGTCTTGAAGGTCCCTTCCAACCCAAACCGTTCTTGGATTCTGTGATTTCCCAAGATGTCAAACAGATCCCTCTCTGCTCTCTGCGTTTGGGGGAGGCTGATTGCACAGGGCAGCTCCGTACAACCAACACATGGATGAAATCACAAGAGCTGCTCCCGGCTCAGAGGCTGTCCAGGCTGACACGGCCACGTGAAGGTTGCACAGTCCTCTGACACTGACACCGCAGCCTAGGGGCTCCCAATTATCACATGGACTCATAATGAATGGAAAAATCCATTGTCTGTTCATCCAGGACACTGGGTCCCATGCCCAGGGACTCCAGGGCAGCAGCACGCTGGTATAGAAAACCATTGCCCTGAGGAGGCAGATCCACAGGACAGCCACGGTTGTCTTTGGAAGCCAATGATTAATGTGGGATGTGACTGTGGAGGTCAGCAGATTGGCCTCACCGCTCTGGGCTCCTGCCTGCGGGGCACAGCCGCGCTCACGGCTCCGCAGGGCGAGCTGCAGGGACATCCCTTGGAACAGAACCTCTGCCTCCCCTGTCCCATTTCATCTTCTTACATTAATACCAAATACATTATCCTTTCCTATTGAACTTGACAAACCGAGAAACAGCTCAGAAAATTTTTGTGGCAAAAAAATTTCACACCAGCATGCCCAGAACCTCCTGAGCCCCTCCACAAGCAGCTCAGAATCTCCTCTGAGGATATTGATGCAGGAATGGAGTTGTCACCTGCGAGGGAGCACACACCGGTGCCCTGAGGGGTGGTGCCACTGGTGTGTCACTGCATGTGCTCCAGACAGGCAGCCTGCTTCGGGGGCTGGGGACACAGTCACTTGGGCTCAGAGCACATCCAAATGACAGTGCAGAAATGCAGGCGGTGACATGAGGTACACAGGTTTACCTGTGTCTGCTTTTGGAGCAGGAGCAGCTGATGGCCTCCCAGGCAGGGCTGCCGTGTCTGCTGAGCCATGTCCTGGGCTATGGGAACTTCCCCCAGGGTGGCTTTGAGAAGTCGCCAGGGACCATCCCCATGCTGTGCCACCTCCCTGTGTCAGTGCCCACTGGTGGTTGTCCTGCTCTGTGGCAGGGCCAGTCAAGCCATTCCCGGGGGTTCCTGGGGTCTCCTCCCCACCTGGGTTACCTGTGCTAGGTCACCCAGGGCTCCCTCACAACCTTGTCCTGGGGGTCTGACATGTCCCACCAGCATCCCCACGGGTGCTGACAGCTCAGGGAGGTGGTGCCCTGCCCATCCACCTCCATCTGCTCTCCTGCTCCCCAGCCCCCACAACGCTGCATTGGTGGCTGGTTCCTGCATGGCCCTGCTGCTCCTCACGGGAGCTCCTGCTGTGGGGACACCAGAGCCAGAGACTTCTTTGGAAATGAGTCACACTGCCCTTTGTTTACTGATTCATACTCCTATTCCTCCTCTTGCTCTGATGGGGAAGAGGTTTTAATCAATTGAAGTGGGGCTCTCTGAGGGTTGATAGAATATTAGACTACGGAAACTGGCTGATAAAGCGCATTTCGGTGTGTAACTGTGCTGTGTGCCTGGCATAGCTCTGAATGTCAGAGGCCGTGGCAGAGCACTCCCTCTGTAAAGTGGAGTAAAAATGCCTTCAGTGCTTAGGGCTTGAAATCCCATCTCCTCCTGCAAGGCCACGTGTAGCTCAGAGCAATCCTTCTCCTGTCTCTCCAGAGATGAGCCCATTACTACAGTGCTTGAGCAAGTGTTTATGGTGAAAAAGAGCACACTATAAAACTCAAAGGTTAAAAAATAGCCACAGGGTTTAATCTCCTTGTAAAGGTGAAGATCATGTACGTTTTACCTCTGGCTTGTACTTTGTTTAAAGATAAGGCTGCATGGATGAGGTTATAAAGCATGAAAAAGCATTTCTAAGAAACACTGATTTAAAAAGTGATGGCAAAATGTATAAGTGAGCAAACAATCCTGCATGGATTATTGCATGACATAGCTATTAAGAAGAAGAGAAAATGTGGAATAATCTATGTAATCTATGAAAAGAATATGACAGATTCTTTCACATGGAAATAATAATAGCAAAATCACACATTTACATTTTATTTGCAGATTTTTGTATATAAGAATAATAGGCTATTGCTGAATTATTGCAACTATTACCTTTAATATGAATCCTTACAATCAGTAAGAAATGAGGACAAAAAGCCACTGCTACTGTACTACAAGTCAGAATATCGCTGTAATTTGTCCTGGAAGCCTGAAGACAAGATTTTTATTTCCCTGCCCAAGGAGGGTTGATGGTGGTCCAACAGTTTGCTCATGGCTAGGGGATCCCCTGTGCAGGGGTCTGTGGGGCCTTGGCTCATGGAGCAGAGGGAAGAGCCCCAGTGCCTTGTGCACGGCACCGTGGGGTGAGTGCAGGAACCTCCAAACTGGGTTTGGTGGGGCTGACCGATCCTCACCAAAAACAGTGGAAAATGGGCTCTCGGTGAGCAGCACAGGCACCTCTGGAGAAGGAGCCTGGTCAGCTCTGGTCTGGCCATACCTAAGGGCAGGGAGGATGAGCAGGGTGATTTTACTCTTTGATTTGCTGTAATAGCCTCCAAATATTGCCTGAGATCAGGAGGAGATGTAGAATTGAAAGCAGTTAAGAGATAACCTGAGGTAACAACATTCCTCTGCTTGCCAGCAGATCTGCTCCACATCAGCCACTCGCAGGAAGCAGCCCTGCAGCAGCACCCTTGGCTCAGCTCTGTCCCCAGGTCCCCACCCTCCTCCTATCTGTCCCACAGGCCACACAGCTCTGCTCCACCACCCACAGCCTCCCATCCTGGAGGGGAACAGAGAGGGAAAGCTGTTCCAGGAGTGTAAACTCAGTGCTCAGTCATAACCAGAGACGAATTCGGAGCAGGCAGGGAGCTGAGCCTGTTCCCTGGGCATGTGGTGCTTGTGGGCATGTCTAAGGAGCTGTGCAAAAGCAGTAGATGAGGGGCGGAATTCATATCCACTGGTAGAAAAAGAAGAAAAAATCAGAAAATGCTCATAGGACTACTTGGAATCTCTTCTAAGGAAAGTGTATGGGCTCAGGCAGTTGGGGTGTTTGCAGGAGCACCTCTGCGTTAGGGCTACTGGGGCAGTACTGGCTGAACTCACTGTGCTGGACCTCGTTTCATCATTAGGAAATACCAGGAATCTGACATTGGAAATGCCAAAGATTACCAACCAACCCCCTTCAAACATAACAGAGCAGAAGCAGGATTTCTTCCCCTTATTTGTACAATCACTAGAGGAAGAAGCCGTGCACTCACACACCAAATGGACACATTGAAGCGTCTGCCCCAATCTCTCTGGCTGTAAATCTTGGAGTGTGTGATCCTGGCTCCTGTTGAACACACAGCTCTGGCCACAGGACGCAGAGCGGTGTGATGTGGCTGAGTGAAGGCTCCAGAGCAATCTCAGCTGATGATTTAGCAAGTGGCACTCCCAGATTGGTTGAGGAGGACTTTATGATGCTTCTGACAAACTGTAAAGCTTTGTTTACCTGCCCTACAGAAAAGCGAAGTGATGGGGCAATTTTTATTTTACTTTTGCTGTCATTATTTTATTTGCAGTGCCAGAGTTGAGGGGCTGGATTTATGGGAACATCTTACGAAGCTTTGGGCTCCCAGCAGCAGCCTCCAAGGCTGTACTGCAGCTCAGAGTGCTGGGCAGAGGCTCTGCTTCCATGGAGGGTTGGCTTAACTTTCCTCTAACCCAACAGCAAGTTGTTAGGTCACTGGTTCAGACACAAAAGGTATTGGTATCTCCTAAGACAGAATTCTTTGCTAGATATACAGCTTGTATCATCAATTAAGTGATTTCCTTGTTTAGATCTTCCTGTGAAATGTCTTCAACCGTGAAATGGCCTTTCCTAGAGAAAGATTTGTGTCCGATTAAAGACACCAATACTCTCAGTGGGCAACAAATTAACTTGGAAGGCCTCTTGGGGGGGTGTGGCCCTAGGAGCTTGGTGTCTCCAGAAGGAATTGCCCTTGATCAGAGAACAGCTCAGGCTAACATCTGCGAGAATGTGGTGCTCCACAGGGCAGCACCTCAGGCAGGGCAGGAGTCAGCTCCAATCCCCACTGCAACCTATGTGGGAAAACTAGGCACTGGGTGGGAGGAAGGACAAGGCATGGGTGCAAAGCAAGGGGTGCCTGGCAGCACCTGCTTCCCTGTGCATTGCTGGCAAGGAATTTGGGAGATGCTGGCGACGGGTGGTGGCGAAGGGTGGTCGTGGAGCACAGGGGCTGTGCCAGCTGTGGTGCATGGATGGGAGGGAAAGGCCTGGCAGAGCAGGTGTGGGGACATCTCGGTGCCCACCAGCTGCAGCACTCAGCTCCCCTCAGGTCCCTCTGCCACCCTTCCCAGCCCTGGCTGTGGTTGTTCTCTCGCCCAGTGCTGCCTGCAGATGCCAAAACACAGATACAGCAGCCAGTAGTGTCTGTGTTTGCATCCAAGGCCCAGCAGCCTTATTGCAGACAGGAGCAGAAGAGGTGAGAATCCATGTGATTTTGGACAGAGGGGCTCCCCGAAGCCCCTGGAGCTCCACAGACTGAGAGCAGCAGTGGCAGTGCTGTACACTGGTGTGCGTGTGGCATCGCTCCGTCTCTGCACTGAGCAAGGCATCAGGGACAGCCCAGCCACCACAGCTTCCAGAGAGGGAGACGATGGTGCTTTTGTCCCTGTGTCCTTGTGCCAGAGGTAGTTACCAGGGACTGCTTCCAGAGAAAGCGCCTGTCAGCAGCACTGCTGTCACTTGCTGTGTCCCCATGCCCTGCGTGGTCCTAATTGGTTTCACAGGTACCTCTCACAAAATTACCTGTCACCGACACAGGGAGTAAAAATGGGAAAAACTTTTGCAGCTAGAAGGAGCATGATGGATTGCCAGCTCCCCTGGGCTGCGCACTTACCCAAAGGATCTGTGCATTTCCTGGCAACTTACAACAATTATCCTTGCCTGTAACCTACATTTTCCATGACTTCTGACTCCTGCCCTGGGGTGGAAGAGGCAGTGAGCTTTCATTCTAAAATGAAATAATTTCTCAGCATAGTCTTGACATATGTGACTGATGTGTGTGTTTGTGTTGGACAGATGCTCCTGCACCCATTTCCAGCCTCACCACTGGGATCATCTCTGCCCTCTGTGCTGTGAGGTGGGAAGGGGAGCATCCTGCCACTGGCACAGCTGTGTTTGTGTTTTGGTAGAAGGTTGAGGTGGTTGGTAAGGCGGACAAGCAGGACCTCAGCCCTGGGACAGCCTGGGAACAGACCCATCCTCGGCACTGAGGCTGCTCATGGCTCTGCCGGCTGCCACGGCGCTGCCCGGGTGAGGAGCTGCCGAGGCTGCTGAGTATTTCCCTGCTGCCACTGGAAACGATCACCTTGTTCTGGAAAGTGATGTGTCCTTCGGTGTGAGGGTCTGGGAAATGGTCTCTTGGAAGGGGCAGGGGGAGGAAGAAAAAGGAAAGCAAAGTGACGCTGCAGTTCTGAGCCTTGAGCCATTCTGCAAAGGGAAATAAAAGCCAGGATGAAAATTCCTGGGCTGGTAATGGCACTCCCACAGAGAGGGGAGTCTCCAGCAGTGCATAAAGAATGGTGGGGAGAGACCCTCAGTTGAGGAGATTGATGTGGCAATTTTCAATCAGTGCTACAGGCTGCCAGCACAACTGCACTTGTTTCTTTCAAAATCATCAGCAAGGCAATTATAGAATTTAACACAACCCTACAAATGTTTGGGTGATGCTCCAATTGCAAGGAATCAGGAATTTTTATTTGTTTATTTGTTTGGTTTCTCATTTATTACCACACTACCTCTCTCTCCCTTTGAGTCAGGGGAGCCAGATGGCAGCACTTAGAGAAAGCCAACAGCGGCACTTTGGGGAAATAAAATGTGTTCATTTAAAAATAAATAAATAATCCCTGAAGTCCATTAACCAGAGCTCAAGGCAAACAGCCTTAATGGTTTTCTTAGTTAAAAGGAAAAGACCATTCTGGAGTCCTGGCAGATTCTGGGACACACCTGCTGGGGACACACAATTGTCACCCCATTTCCCTGCCTTTGAGTGTACCTAAAACACCCACAAGAATGACCTGACCTCCTGGACACATGGGTCTGCAGGGAGGCATTCCCTGGGCTTGAGCTAGCACCAGTGGGGCGATGGTGTGGCTAAGAGAGAGGAGGAAGACAGCGGTGGTAATTAATTAAACAAATAATTAGGTACCTACATACATCCATAAATACAAACATACATACAACCTTCCCCGAGCCTGTACAGAACCATGAAGTACGTGCAGAATCCTGGATGTTTGGCCAAGCTGAAAGCTCCGTTCAGAAACGATATGATCCTTCTCCTCTCTCAGGGCACACAGTGTTTTGTTGGGCAGACACCACACTGCTGCAATTACTCCACACTGTTGGGAGCAAATCATAGCAGGGAACAAGGACAAAGCCCCGTTGGCCACAGCTGTTCTTTTTTCTGAAGCCCATTTGACCATGAGCAGCGGATGGAAGTGTTCTCCCTGAAAAGCATCCGCTGAAGGTACAGCTCTCTGTGGGTCACCTGCTCCTCCCTGGCCTCCTGCCAGCATCCCACAGGATTTCACCTGGCTTTGCACCACACACCCTGCAAACCTGAATGACTCTGGGTTAGACACCAGGAGAGGAGGGTGACCGGGCCACAGTGAGAAGCTTTCACCATTCATGGCCAGAGGCTCTTTGCTGGAGGACCTGGTGATGCTTGGCCGGATGGAGCCAGCTTCCCAGAGCTGAGGACCAGCACATGAAAGACAGGATGAGGGGCTGAGCAGGAAAATGAGCAGGGGAGGTTTCAGGGAGTTAAACACATTAAACTTGAAAATAATACTATCTGTGATAATAAATGTTTTGGAAAAGCCAGATGGTTTGGTTTGAAGGAGACATCAAAAAATTCCAATTTGAAAGCTCAACTGAAAGAAGTTTTTTCTATGTATGGAGTTTTTCAGAAATCTTGATTTTTACACTGATGCAGTTCACTCCTCCATCCTTTATTTTTCATAGCAATAATTTCATTCTCATTCAAAATGAGAACTGCTGAGTTTGAAGCCCCTGGTGACCCAAAGGCTGTTGCCTTCTCCCAGATGGACACTATGGAGATGTGTTTGTTGCCAGAGTTGCTATGGCTGTGTCATGCTGTGATGGTTTCACCCACGAGCCTTCACTCCTGGGGGCTCTGAGGAGGATCCCCCGAGGAGGGCAGAGCTGTGTCTGCAGTACAGGGGCGGGAAGAGAAAGAGGAATAGCGGCAGGGATCTATATGGATTCACTCTGAGATATTTTCCTGCAACCACATTCTGGCTCAAATTCCTCATAAACTTCTTTCTCCCACTGCCAATGGATGTGTTTCCTGTTCTGTCCAGTGACTTTTAATGTATCATTGAACTTACTTTTATAATGAATATAATGCGGTTTAAATATTTTACTGTCTTACATCTTCCTCTGAACATTCGTATAGGTTTTGCTTTTGTTTCTGCTGAGAGGTCTGGTTTCCCATGGATAATGTGTCTTCTGACTCTCCTTTATATTTTCATTTTATGCCACTGTGAGAATCAAGTGCTTTTGTTGTTAAGATGAACCTGTCATTAGTCTTTCCCAGGACTGATTAATTAATAACTGAGTTGGCTAGATGGATTAAATAAATTGAGCACCATCACCCTGCCAAAGCCAGAACTCTCAATAAACTTCATAGGAATTCCAAAGGTGATAATTTTCAGTTGTATGTTTTTGCTTCCAGCCATGCCCTAAGTGTGACTCTGAAGGAACCACAGCAGAGCTCCTCAGGAGAGATTTCCAGGCTGTCAGTGGAGAGTCAACAGCAAAAGCCAGAAAGCAATCCTCTGCGGGTGCTTGAGCAAACCCAACACATGCCTCCTCTGAGCTCTGCTCTTCTCAAACCGTGATGGGGATTTTCTCACTGAGGAGAGCCCACACGGACTGTATCCTGGGAAGGACACGTGCTGCCCCGCAGGGATGCCCACTCCCAGTGGGATTCCCGTGACCCAGAGGGGCCAGCATGGCAAGCTCCGGGCTCAGCGTTCCTGCTGAGTGATAGTTTCTAAAGGGACAACAAAAAGTGAACGGCTTTCTTAGGGTGTTCTGAGCCGGATCGGCTCCATAGGACACAGCAGGAGCAAGGGGGCCTGGGACCCCAGAGCTGGGCAGGAGCGTTGTCCAGCCGGGTTGGGACAGCCCGGGCAGGCTGGGACAGCTGCTGCACTGGTGCCGTGCGCCCGGCTCAGTCCCTGAGAGCTGGCATCAAGAGGGACATCTGCTATGCCAGCCTCAGGAGTATGATTGGTGTTCCTTCAGTGACCTTCCACTCCCAGGCCTGGTTTAACACCTTCCCTGCCAAGCCTTATATGCCTGCAGCTCACTTCACCCCACATTTAACATCAGTTCAGGGACTTGACAGAGAGATGTTGAGCTGGAAAGCTCAGCCATATTTCCCAGCTATTTCAGTTGGTCTAACGAAGAATGTTACCTTGTCCTACAGACCTGCACCTTTGCTGGCCCCAGGCGCTCACGGCAGAAGGAAGGACACTGGTGAGGACATCTGAAACCAGAACACTTTCCAAAGAAGCTCCTTGCTCTTCCAGTTTTTGTGGCTCAGTCTTGGGCAGCAAGCAACAGGTCAAGGGATAGTGGCCTCAGATTGTACCAGGGGAAGTTTTGGTTGGATACCACGCAAAATTTCCTCAGCGTTGTCCAGCCCTGGCACAGCTGCCCAGGGCAGGGGTGGAGCCCCCATCCCTGGAAAGGTTTAAAAGCCGTGTGGATGTGGCACTTAGGGACACGGATTTGTGGTGGCCTTGGCAGTGCTGGGGGATGGTCTTAAAGGGTCTTTTCCAACCTAAACATTTCTCTGATTTTGTGATTCCACCCTGCCCGCACCGCCCCTGCCACTGCCGGCAGCTGTCACCCACACTCTGCTCCTGGGAAACATCGGAGGCAGTGAAGATATCCCGCACTTCTCTCTCACACACATAAAAATATTTCTTCCTCTTCCAATAGCAAAATTAAAGAAAATCAAGTTTCTGTGAAAACCTCACAAAGAGAAAGATGAAAATCACAGAAAACTCATTAGAAAACACATTAGAAAACAAATCTTATTCAGCCTCATCTGCATTTAACATTTTAAACTTGGTATTTTTAATATGCTTAAGGGCACAGTTCATTTAGATTTAAGGTAAACACTTTGCTAAATATCAAACATTAATAGAATTTTTGTAAAAATATTGGTTTGATGCTAGTTGCAGACTATGTGTTTTTATAGATAGAGGTGCAAGCCTTGATATGCATAATTACCCTGCAGAAAGTTTTAAATTATGAAGCAATTGAAAAAAATGCATCAAGTTAAATAATTATATGTAAAATAAAATTAAAGAAATGAATGGTTCATTATCTCTTTTAAAAGCTGTTCTTTTTTCTCCAGGAATGAATGTTTTTGATCCTAAGTGCACCCTGGTAGAAATAAAGTGCTCTTGCTCTCGTCCATGACACATGGCTTCTCTTCCAGCTCCACAAATCTCCATGAGGGTGCAGTGGAAGGGGGTGTTTGTAACGCCAAGGTTGGATTTAAGGAGTGTGTGTGTGTGCTGCTTCCCCTGCGAGCAAGCTTTAAATCTCCTGTGATCAAACAGAATACTCCAACCCACTCTGCCATATTTCTGCTATGGATGGGAACCAATTCATCCCTGCAAGCTTATTCCTTCTTCTCTCAAACAAAACAGACACGACTAGAGGGTAAAGAAAACACAAGACAATGCCACCAGTGAGTGAAAAGAGGAGTGCGAGGGGTGTTGGGCTCAGCAGATGCTCCCTGCACGGTTGGCCATCGTTCGCTGCCTGACTCACTCATTGACATTCAAGTTTACAACCAGGAGAGCATCAGTGCTGCAGGCAGGAAGCTGGAGAAACGTTCAAATAACCATATCAGGAGGAGAGTTTAGGAAAAAATCTTGTGCAATTAAAAAAAAAGAAAATCTTCCAAGTGGCAATGAAAGTTGCCTGTGGAAAATCAGAGCGTTCTTCCTTTTTATAGCAGAAGAGAAAGCTGGAAGCTTTGGAGTTGTGGTCACTTGAAGTGACTTTGATATCTGGCCTGCTCTCAGTGGGACATTGGGCTGGAGACCCTACAAGTGCCCTCCTTCCTACACTGTTCCCCCACGCTGTGGTTACATGCCTGTCCATCCCAGCAGGGCCAAGGGGAGGGCAGGATCTCAGCAGGGATCTGGTTGGGCCTTTTTCAGGTGCAGCTGGGCAGGGTGCTGGGCCATCCCATCTAGACCATGCTTTGGCCAGGTAAGGTTGGGCCAGGTGATCTCTGAGGTCCCTCCCAACCTGAGACTCTGTGATTCTCCGGTTTCTTGAGCAACAGCAACTTTGGCTGCAATTTCATGTTCTGTTTCTTCTGCAGTGGAAGCAGAGAACTTTTTTGGGAGCTGAAGGTTTCAGTCTTTTAAACCCCAGGGATTATTTTGAAATCAAAAACCAAAAGAGTCCCTTGCTTCTGTCATAATAACAGTAAAATTTCAGGTTCTTTCTCTTATCCTGCAAGCTCTGCTGTATTTGCTGTTACTGTAGCCGGTCATGTGGACAGTGACCAGTCTGATAAGTATTAGCATTTCTTTGGGGAAAAGATGGCTTTAATAATCAATTATCTACAGATTTTCGTGTCCTCTGTACTCAAATTAACTCCCCTGCCTTTTTAGGGGCCCTTCTCCTGGACAGTCCATTTCCTGCCTTGAGGTCTGTCCCTGCTCCATGCCCACACTGAGACAGAAATCACATGTCTCTCATCTGGTTTTTCTTCCCAGCCCCATCAGACAATTCTCTTGCATGTTCTGTCTAGCCAAGAAAACCTGTTTTACTGAAAAGTTTTAAATCTCTTCTTGCAGAGATCTTTTAAGATTAATTAAATAATTGTGCTTTGCCTATGTTTCTGCCAGTTTATCTGTAAAAATCTGCTATGTGTATGTTATCTCTCCATGTTTTCTTTCTGCTTTTCATCTGGTCCTCCTGCAGAGCTGCACAGGAGGGAATCCTCCACTGCCAGGAACTCGGAGCCACTGTGAGGACACATAACCCAGGTCTGCTGGCTCACTGCATCCCTGGGATGAAATTCCTAGTCTTCCTCCAGCTTTGCTCTGCAGCTGGGGATGGACTAATGGGAAAATTTGATGTCTGGAGACAAACATAGCCAAGGAAGCTGAGAGCAGGATGCACATTGGACACCCGTGGACCTCTGTGCGCCCAGTGGCATTGGGATTTGCTGCGGCAGTTCTCGCCTGCAGTAACACTTCTGCAAGTGTTGCTTTTGAGCCATGCTGGTGATGAGATTCCTTTTGTTCAGCTTCTTTCTCCTGGTTTGTTTTGAGGACAGTGGTGTCCTTCACGGGCTGGAGGGTCCTTCCCAGTTCCTCTCTGCTGTGTGTCCCCACCTCTGCCTCAGCAGAGCCCGGCTAGTGCAGGGGATCCGGCCAAAGCCCGAAATGAGCTGCCACCCCAGTGTGATTTCCTGCTCCTGAAATGGTGGGCTGGGAGTTGTGTCTTTGTCACCATCTTCACTGCATTTGATTCGTTACTGATGCTGCTCCTGTGCCGAGCACACGCTGCACTGATCTGTCCGTGCACGTGGGGGCTGAGCCCTTCAGCCCCGCTTGGCAGGTTTAGGTCAGCGCCTGCCCCGCCACGGCTGTTCATGGACGGTGCTGAGTCCCACCAGCCGCTGCTCTCCACGGAGGATCTCCCATGCACACTGTGCAGCCTCACAGGCCATCGTCCTGCAGAGCCGTCTTCCAGCTCCCGAGTCTCTGCAAATGCGGAGTTCTCTTTCCCAGCGCGATCTGCGGCGCTGAGTTTTGTATCTCAGCAAAGAGATACAAAATGGGTGGGTGCTGCAGGTGTCAGGTGTTGCGGTGGGGCGGCTGAGCTGCAGAGCTCAAGCAGCATTGCCCCACATACACTGGGAAGCCCAGGAGTCTCTCTGTTCCATCCTGCCCTTTTTAGCCCAGTGTCAGGATAAGCCCTTCTGCCGACATCCCAGATGCCGCCTGCACCTGCCCCCGCTCAGGGCTGGCCCCCATCCCTGTCCTGGTGCCTGCTGCCACACCCCGCCTCTGGCCATGGATGTTTGGCTGGGGGCACTTCTGCAGGTGGGACTTGGACTACCCTCCTGAGGTGTTGTGTGCTTCACTTCTGCCTCAGTTATGCCACTGCCTTTTCCCACCGGCTTCGTATGATCAGTTAGACCAGTTTTGCAGCATTTCTTTGGAGTTTGATGCTATTAACTGTTGGTCCATCAATGCGTCATCTGTATCTGTAAAATCTGCTTTAGGTATTGACTGTCCCTGGGTTACTCACATGGTGCTTATCTCAGTGAATCCTTCACTTGTGCCATGGAAATAAAAAACTTTGATATTTATATGAAAATACTTTTGTTTAGAAAACAATCGCGATTTACAGCTCAAACAGGCTTTCTCGATTCCTATTTAAATTTATGACTCCTTTCTAGAAGTGCCTTCTGGGGACATTGCTGTCTCTTTCAGTGCATCTTCATGCTCTGAATACATAATTTAGTATGAGATCCTTCCCAACGATATCCCCCCAGCAGCTGGAGAATTGAAGATGCTTGCAAAGATTTGAGTTTGAAATGTTTAACTGTCATTAATTTGCAGGTTACAGTCAGAGAGCTTTGTAGATTGTAATGTGTGATGCAATTACACTCTGCTAATGTAATATATCTAATTTTTTGAATAGATGATTTGTCTTCATATTTCCAGTGCTCAAAGAGAGATTTATAATCCAAAATGCTAACTCAGGTGGGATAATTTACTGCTATGGTTACAGTGGGAACATCCTCTGCCCAGACTTTCCTTTTTGCTGGATTTCACTTGGTCAAGCAGAGAGAATGAGTCGCTGTGTTCTACGTTAACAGGGTATTTTATTATTTAGAGGCACAGTCCTATCTCTGCTTGCAGGAACACTTTAATGTCACAGACTGGTTTGCATTAGAAGGGACCTTAAAGACCATTCAGTTCCAGCCTCTGCCAATGCATACATTGCATCAACCTCTCTGTTACAGACAACAAATACTCAAGTTCACTCACAAGTTCACTCACATTAACTTGCATAAAATTAAAAATTCAAAATCATCTATTAAGTGTCTTTTATTTAACAGCTATACTTCAAACTGTCAGATGTGGCTGCACTAAGAACTCGGAGCGTAACCAGTGCTGCCAGAGAACCCCACACAAGTCCAGTGGCTGGGGGTCTCTGGTTCTTAACACGGGTGATGCACTGGTTTCTCACCCACATGACCACATGCTTGGTGGAGGAATCACCGGCTTTGGTCTGTAGGATCTGACCCCTGTCCTTCGAGGCGTTTGCTCAAACAGGATGAAGACTTGGCTGGGAAGTGATTCACTAACTGTGGCTGTGATGAGTCCATGGCATGAGCTGGCAGTGGAACCCTTCCAAAGACACATGATTTATAACTTACAGAAGCACCAGAGCTGAGAACTTAGAAATGCACCATTTCTGAAAGCTTTTATCCTAAAACACTTTTCTTCTGTGACAGAGGGGTTGCCTTGCACTGGTGGTGGCTGAGCAGAAGGGAATAGTGTCAGCTGCCTCCCCAGAGACACATAGGATCTTCCAAGCCCTCAGGGAGGCTCAGCCCTTTTTTCTCCTTCTGAGAGCCTTAGGACTGCTAGGTGCAGCTCAATATCAGGCATTCAGGTCTATCTCTGATTTGCATAAGAAGTTCAGAGATAATTCAATAAACGCCACCACAACCTCAGAAAAACTTGTTGAGGTTTAATTGGATAGAACAATAATTTTATCTGCTGTTCATTGTATTAAATGTTCCAGTAGTGTATTTATTTTTAGTGGAAGGAATTAATTTTGTAATTATTAGCGTTGGTTTCTTCTGGAAGCTCTGAATATATTACCTGCTCTGTTTGTGCCTTTTAGCATCATTGTGTTCCAGATAGTTCTGGACTCTGTGTATTGCTCCTATTAAATCGGATTTGACACGGTGCTGGGAATCAATCCGCAGTTAAAAAAGGGTTAATTGCTCTGTTTGTCTCTCCCCGTGGCTGCTGGGGAGGATCCCCTGGCACAAGCGGCTGGAGTGGCGCTGCAGCTGTAACACGCTCCTCTGCATGCCCTTGTCCCAGCTGTGACACACTCCTCTGCATGCCCTTGTCCCGGTGGTGACCCAAGCTCACGCTTCGCCGGCGTTGGTTTTGTCCCGGAGCACTGGGATGCTGTTCCTGGTGCTGTCACAGAGGGTGGCGTGCCTGGTCCAGTCCCATGGGATGGCATGGAGGTTCCTCCTCTCCAGTCCAGTGGTACAGCAAGCTCTCCTGTTGAACTGGTGCATCCCAGTAAGACCTATTGGAGACAGAGTTCAAAACATTCCTGGAGAAAATGGGAGGAAAAGAGATGAGCTTTCCTTGCAGCAGCTCAGGGGTCTGTGGGGTTGACACAATCATGAAATAGCCTGAGCTGGGAGGGACCCACAAGGATCATCCAGTCCAACCCCTGTCCCTGCACAGACACCCCAACAACCCCACCCTGCGCATCCCCAAACGCTCCTGGAGCTCCGGCAGCCTCGGGGCCGGGACCATTCCCTGGGGAGCCTGGGCAGTGCCCAGCACCTCTGGAGGAAGAACCTTTCCCTGATCTCCAGCCTGAGCCTCCCTGGCCCAGTCTCAAGCAATTTGGGGCAGATATTTTCTTTGAGGGAAAGGACCAATTCCTCCTTGCTCGGGTATGGCAGGGGCTGGGCTCGCCCTCCCTGGGGCCCTTGGCTGTGTCACTGAGACCGGGCTGTGCCCAGCACGCCGCACAGCTCCACAGCTGCTCTTCCCATCATCGCTTACCAAGCGCAAGTTACGATGGGCTACTGTTCTTATCATTATTATCACACCGTGGGTGGGACTGAATCTGTCAGAACAGATGACCTTCCTTATTAATCACCTCATAGCCAATATTCTGGAATCACGGCATCTAAGAGATTATCTTTGCACTTAACACATCCTTGCTGTAATTTTATTGTGGCTGTGGTAGTCCACGACACTTGTTAATGATAACTAGTAATGTTTAAATATGATTGGTTAAATATTTTATACAACACTTAAATATTTTTAATCAGCATTTTAATAGTAAACAATATTTTAAATGTATTCACTGCTCCTGCTAATCACTTCAAACCTAAAAGTTGATTTTTCCTTGATGTGAGAGTTTCACCATTTCCAATTCCAGGAGAAGGAACCACACTGCTGGGGAAGTTCTTCCCTCTGTGAGCCCCATTTTATTATTGGTTTGTTATGGTTGTGTTATTATTTCCATCAAAACACCCTTGGAGGTAAATCACAGCCACTGACACACCACTGAGTGTTGAATCTAAAGGTCATGTGAACAAACACCCCCTGGCACTGGTGCACATTCCTCAATGCAAGAGACTCCTCACCCTCTAAACGATTATAATATTTAACATCACATCACATTTTGGAATGAAAAATCTTGATCTTCTTGGTCACAAGTCATTATCAATCAGTATTATATTTTTTATATTATCTTCTTTTCCTATCCCTATTTAGCAGAGGAATTATTTCTGAGGATCACAGGTTTTCCCAAGGGTTTTCCAGGATAAAGCCAGCCAACCCTGTGGACTGGAGCCATTTGCAGAGTGCAGAAAGAAAGGGGAGGCAGCTGCCCAAGCAGAAGGTTTGCAATATCCTCCCTGCCAAAGCCTGCATTACACAGTAACAATATTTCAAACAAAGAGAAATTTAAATAAAAATAAGAGGTCCAATGAGAACAGTTTAGAAAATATAATTTTCATACGGACTCCTTGTTTTCTGACAGAATTTTGAAGTCTCTTAGAAGGTTTGTTTATGTGGCAGAACCTGAGGCACCCACCCGCTGCTTTCCCTGGATATGAATCGGCCCCAGAAGCGGACAAAAGGGCAGCCCGTGTTTTCCCCAAATTACACACTTTGCTTTAGTTTTTTTCTTCTCTCTTCTACTAAATCTTTTTCCTTCTCCCTCTTCACCTGCTTTTTTCTTCCTTTCCCCACTTCCTTGTCCCCTCTTAGCTCAGAGGCCTTCATGCACCGGCTCAGATGCACGTGCTGCTCTTTGGTGTCTTTCCAGGAGTGTTACCTATGGCTCAGTCCCCGGAGCTGCAGAGCAGGGGGACCGTTAGGAAAAAACCTCTGAGAGAAGCACAGAATGCACAAAGCCATTTGCTGGGGGAATTTGGTCCTGGGCAGAGGCTCTCCCAGCTCATGCAGTGACAGGCGCTGGCATCGTGTCCCTCTCTGCCCTCCCTTCCCAAGGAGCATCCTGCCTCCTCTTCAACATGGAGGAAGCAGAATCTGTGAGAATACCCCAAAACTACCTGCCAGCACCTGCTGGCTGTCTGAATCATTCTCCCCAGCCACCGGCTGGCCAGACACGCAGAGCTCTGCGTCCTGGGTATCTCCTCACAGACCTGTGAAACCAGAGAGCGTTTTAAGCACAGCTCAGTAAATGCACAGAGCAATGAAACAGCCACAGATCCAGCTGTTCCAGCTCCTCTCCTGCTGCTGCTCCCGAGAAGAGTGCGCACACACACACACACACACAGTCACTGATCTGCAGTGGCTGATGTCTGCAAAAAGCCTCCAGCCTTCCTGCATCCAGCTGTGCCCTCCCTTCCCATTATGAATCCTGCTACTTCTGCCAGTAGCTTTTAGCCATGATTTTGGCCTATTTTGCTCTCCCTCCTGCCCTCCCTATGGATCTCGTGCCTGCCGGCAGCGTGTGGAAGCTCCAGGCTGCACTGTGCAGCATCATTACGGTCCCACTCCTGTCCCCAGACAAGCCAGCGGTTTGGCACGGACACACTCCAAATCCGCCTGGGCAGCAGCGCTGCAGCAGGCCCTGTCCCCTCAGCACCCGGCCAGGGGGCTGTGCTGTCTCTGAGACAGCAGCCCCAGCGCCGTGGCACGGGGACCCCCGCCGGGGGGCACGGAGGTGGGGGTGACAGGGCTGCGGCTATCCCTGAGTGCTCTGCCCACCAGAGACCAGCCAAGCACAGCCTCATGGCCCCACAGCCCTGGCTCCAGCACACCGGCCCTTCTGCGATGAGTCTCCATCTAAGACCCTCTCCCCAGTTTAGAGCAGATGCCTTCATTATGTAAGTATTTGCCCCAAATGATCCTGTATTTTAAAAAGAGCCCTGAAGTCCTCTGGAGATGTGCCTGACTCCAGAGCTGCGGCTGCCCGACCGTGTCTGGGACACCCAGCGAGTGGGAAACCCGGTGGGCAAAGCCCCTCTGAGGTGAGCGGTCGGTGTGGGAGCTCAGGCATTTACACACTCCTACTGAATTTTTTATTTTTGTACTTCTGATATGAAGCGATCAATGAAAATAGCACTGATAGCACTCATTTGGAAATATGGAACATGCACATGAAAATGAATGCAAAATAAGTTTGTTAATATCAGTGTTATTACAATGAATACTTAATTAACTCATCATAGCAGCACACTTGCAGAGAAGTGTTCTCACTGATGATAAAGTGCTAAATCTCCAAATGAACACCTACAGACACATGTATGACAGCACAGCAACAAACAAGGAATCAATTGTCTTGCATTTATAAAAAGGAACTCTTTCAAATAAGAAAAATAAAAAAAAAAAAAAAAAAAAGCAGCAGCTGTTTTCTCTGTCTCTGAGCAATCTGGTCTAGTAGAAGGTGTCCCTGCCCATGGCAGGGGGTTGGAATGAGATAGTCTTTAAGGTCTTTTCCAACCCAAACCAGTCTGTGATTCTGTGATTCTAGGATTTTAAGTTTTTTCTGATACCACCACATCACCAGCCAAAACTTTGAGAAATTTTTACGCAAGAGAAGGAAACAGGGCCCTTCCAAGTATTCATCTGGGCACTGTATTTTCATTACTAGCCTTACTGGTGGTCTCTAGTCAGCACTTTACTGCCCTGTGTTGGACTTGGGGCTGTTTTCATAGTGAATCTTGTAAATGCTCATACAGAAGACAATTTTACCTGAAATCTAAATGCAAAGTCATAGAGCCGTTATAGGGGCAGGAACCATGTGGCAAAACAGGTACTGGGGACCAGCTGCTAAACTGAACGTATTTCCTGCAGTGCCAGCACCAGTGGGAGAGGAGAAGGCCTCACCCAGCTGGCAGGGAGAGCAAACTCCTCACATCCAGCTCTAACGGCTGAAGGAAACACGTGCCAGAGTCATCACTGCTCTATTGGATCCCAGACCTGGGCAAAATGATGCTAGAAGAAAATAGGTGAGTTATCACATTTCCTTTCTAAAGGAAAAGAAAAAAGTTAAAGTACCCCAAATGGTGCGAATACCACCAAAATAAAGTAAAAATCCCCTTTTTCTCTGCAGTCAGACTGTGCTGTGTGAAGACAGACATCTCTGATGGCAGGAGAGGTCTCAGCTGCACGATCGCCCCGGGCAGTGCAGGGACAGAGCAGCACCTCACGCTTGGGTGCCAGAGCTGTCCAGGGCTGACATGGAATGTCAAACAGCAGTGTTTTCCAAAATCTTTCAGACCTAAACCCCAGTTATCCCAAAACCGTTATTTCTTGCTTGGACAATGTTTACAGCCTCATAAAGCATTGAGGAGAGGTTTGTGTCCAGGCTGCTGCTGCAGAGAGGCGTTCGCACTCCTGGCTGTGCGCTCGGAGCCGAGCAGGGATCGGCCACCCCAGACCGCCCTGACACCCCACAGCTGGGCCAGGGACAGACCTCAGAGAACGGCGT
Source organism: Callaeas wilsoni (assembly GCA_013398955.1). Taxonomy (NCBI): domain Eukaryota; kingdom Metazoa; phylum Chordata; class Aves; order Passeriformes; family Callaeidae; genus Callaeas; species Callaeas wilsoni. The sequence goes on from VWPU01010337.1 coordinate 98,076, forward strand.
CATGGGGATGGTGACAGCTTCTGCAGGAACACAGCAATCATCAGATTACTGGAGAGCTGCAATTATTAACATGACAGGAATTCTTGTGTGAATTGAGGAAAGAGTTTGTGTAAGACATGCACTGATGTGAAATTTCACTCAGGCAAAACCTGAAATCTTAGAATCATAGAACCACAGAATCTCCTGAGTCAGAAGTGACCCACAAGGATCATCCATTTCAGCCCCTGTCCCTGCCCAGACCCCCCAACAGCCCCACCCTGGGCACCCCGGCAGCGCTGGCCAAATGCTCCTGGAGCTCCGGCAGCCTCGGGGCCGGGACCATTCCCTGGGGAGCCTGGGTGTGGATGCTGAAATGCTGTTAGCAGGGAAATTTTCTCTTCTTGCATTCATTCTATGAGAACTTTTCCTTTGCTGTGTAAGCTATGTAAACAATAGATAGGGTTTTTGTAAATAACATTCATATCTAGTATCTTCTGACCTTGTGTACATTATATTAGGAAAAAACATTT
>VWPU01010337.1:98833-127335 GCA_013398955.1 Callaeas wilsoni
CTTCCCTGGGTCCCTGTCACAGAGAGCAGAGATTGGAGCTGCCCCTCTGCTGTCCCTCGGGAGGAGCTGCAGGCCCCAGTGAGGTCTGACCTCAGTCTTCTCTGTTCCAGCTGAACAAACCAAGTGTCCTCAGCCGCTCCTCCTATGGTCCTTTAGACCCTTCACCATCTTTGTGTCCCTCCTTTGGACTATATCCAACAGCTTTAGATCTTCCTTATAAAAGACTTGTCCCTGGGGACAGAATATAGAGAACTCATTAGCCATGAAACCATGAAGAAATTAACAGCCTCTCCCTGTGATTGAGTGACCCAGCAAGGAAGGAGAAAAGGATGTTTTTGCCATTTTTCAGGACCTGGCTCTTGGTCACTGGGATGAGCCTCGGACTGTGCTTTGGGAGCCAACCTCATCGCTGCCAGAGAAATGCAGAAAAGAGGCACAGGGACTGTGTTGGGGAGGACATGGAAGTACGAGTGAATACAAAGGAGTTTGTTTCCTGTAGCTGGGGCAGCCACAGCCCATCGGTGCTGGCCCCGGCCCCTCCGGCTGGGTTCGGGCTCTTGAGGCACGTCCTCATGCTGGTGAGGCTCAGCAAGAACAGACTGTGCAAGGACAGATTGTGCCACCTGCCGTGCCCAGGCAAGAGATCTGGCCGATGTCACACGGCCTGGCATCTTCTTCACCCAGTGGGATGCAAGATTGTGATCCCAGTTTCCTTCTCCTGTTGTCCGCCTCCAATAAGACATTTTAATCAAATACCTTACAGGGTCGAACTGTAAGGGACCTACAACTGATGTCTTTCATCCATGAACCACTCCCATCCCGAAATCTCTCTGCTGTGCTTCCCCTGGACATGAAAGGAGGTGTTGATGACTCAGCAGAGTGAGGAGTCCCCAGACCAGGAAGTCGAGGAGCTGCAGTGTGTTCAGCTCAGTGCAGGTCTGTGAGCAGTGGGAAAAGGTCTCCCTTTGGGTTTCTGGCTGCCAGTCAAGCAAAGCAAGGATAACTTCAGATCATTGTCACTCTCCAGTATTCCTGTTTATACATGGACTCAGAGAAGAAGATGGGAGCAGCAGATACGGGTTTTAAAGGGACCTGTTCCTCCCTGGCTGCCTGACTTCCTGTGAACCATCATCTCTCTAGGCCTTATCTGACCTTTCCAGACGTGCGAATCATACCCCACCTTGGGCCAGTGTTCACAGGTTTGATTTTCCTTGGCAGCCCGCTCCTGCTGCTCGCAGCTTTTGCTGTACATTTTCTCACACATGTACGATCAGATCCATGGGAACATCTCCTGATGACTGACTCTGTAATTTGCCTGTTTTCTCCTAGGGAAAAAAACCACTTTACAGATTAACAATCAAGCTAACAGCTTCTGTTGTGGATATGAAAGAACATTACCCCTGTGGCACGCTTGAGTCCTACAGTTCTGTGGCTTCATAACCATACGACGCTGCCCGTCTGCTGGCAGACAGGCAGGGCAGGCTCTGATGTGGACTCGCTTAGATGTTTCTGAAATGAAATTTATTGTTCCTGAGAGAAAAGAAACCGTATTTTTTCCTGTGCCAGATCAGAACCAAAGGTCTGTATTTCTCTAGGTCTTGTGGATGAAGCAAACCCTTTCTTTTCAGCTTGTTTAATTTTATGACTTGGCATTTTGGGAGCACAGGGCAGCATGGGGAGAGCCAGCGTGTGCTGAGCTGGGTGGGGGTGATGGAGAGGTTCCCCGAGGTTTGCTGTGGAGGGCTGCGGGCAAAGCCCAGAGCTGCAGGATGGAGCCCTCCCAGCCAGAGCTCTGCTGTGCAGGGACACCTGTCTGCAGGTCCTGGCTGGCTGGCTGGCAGTCCTACAGAAATGCCTCTGAGTTTCTTGTCCTGGCAGAACTGGCACTGTTTAACCCTTTAGCCGCCTTCATGCTCTGCAGCCCAGTTACTCTCTCACAGTGTTCCTGTGCTGCAGGGAGAGGGGATGAGGGAGGCCCTTGACAGGGCATAGGCAGCTTCTGCTGCCTCCACCAGCTCTGGAAGGAAGCTGACCTGGCCAAATCCCTGGGAAAGGCACCTTGAACAAACCTGGGATTTCTTGTCCTTCCAAAAACTGCTGTTGGGTAGTTAAAAAGAGCCTTTCATGGGTGTCGCAGGTCTTCCCCTTCCCTCTCCACTGTGCTCCAGCCATGCCCCTCAAGCCCTTTGCTGCACCTTCCACTGTCCCAGGCTGCTCCAAGCCCTGTCCAACCTGGCTTTGGACACTTCCAGGGATGGGGCAGCCACAGCTTCTTTGGGCACCCTGTGCCAGAGCTTCCTCACCCTCACAGGGAAGAGTTTCTTCCCAATATCCAATTTCAATCTACCATCTTTCAGCTCAAATCTATTAAAATTCATGCCCTCTCATGTCTCTCTTTCTCCAGAAGGACCAGATATCCTGAGCCATCAGTGCACTGGAAGCCCTGGACTTCATTCCTGAGCTCTTGGGCCAGGCTTGACGTGCAGCTTTTAGTCCTGAAGCAAACCTCACTTCCTTCACCATGGAGTACTCTGGAGTGCTTTTACAAAGCTAAACAATCTGATGGCAAGTCTTTTCTAGGCATTTTTAAAACTGCTTTTTTGTTCCTTTAGTGCTGACACATCTCCAGAGGCTGTGTCTAGACAATTTAGAGTCTCCGCGTATCCTCACAGATGTGGTGCTGTGTCATCCTCAGAAATCCTGGAAACATCACTTACCTACAGCTCCCAAACCTGCTACTCCCACAGTCACACCTGCCATCCGAGCTGCTGGTGGGTTTAGAGATCCTGAATTCCTCTGAACCATTCTACAATTCTCCTGCACCTACTTAAAAGTGGGTCCTGCCCCATGGGATGCGGGCAGGGTTTGGGCTTGGCATGATTCCTGACGTTAAAAAGAAATTCATGTATCCCTGTCCGTGAAAATACTGTGAAAAGAATGAAAGGCAACATCAATAGCTCTGCATTAGAAACATCTTTAAGAAACAAATTGATCTCTCAGTGAAGATACATGCCTGGTATCCACGCACATGTCCGAAGGCACACTCTTGCCATTCTCAATTTGCCAACTCATCTTTTCCAGGACAGGCTACCATAGTGCTGGTGCTCATGAGGAAGCCTTTCCTTGCCTTCCCCCCTGCCCAGGCAGTGCCAGGCTGCCTCGTGCCTGTGTTATCCCATTTTGGAAAGGCAGGATGCTGCCTGCCGGTGTTCCCATACATCATCCTGTCCCCAGCCCTGTGTCCAGAGGAGATGGAGGCAAGGAGCTGCTGAGAGGAGACTGCAGCCACTGCTCAGTGGCTTGGCCCTGGCCACAGAGTGTCCTTTTCTCTCCCCTTCCTTCCCACACTGATTTGCTCATTTTTTACGTGGGCTGCAGGGTGCAAATGTGGTCCTTGACTGACGATGGACTGTGTTCTGTAAAGGCTGGGTGAGGAACAGGAGGAGTTTATGGACCCCTGAGCATCTTTTGCTGGTAACACATCTGCTTTTTTCCCTTCTCTGCTGTTTTCCCTTTTTGATCTCTTTCAGGAAGGGCAGAAGCTCTGCACGTCTGATCCCTGCATTGTCCATGGGGCCAGGCATTGGTATTTCTGGAACTGAGCTTGAGCTTTTCCTGGGAATGCAGCCACTGCCTGATGCCTCCCTGTGAACCTGGCAGTGAGTCAGGATGCCCCAAGCGATGGATTGGAGGAAAAATGTCTGACCCCGTTACCTCCCTCTCTCTCTGGGGTGATCAGCTATTGCTGGTTCCTCGCAGCTCTCAGCAACGACACTTAATGAAACCAGAGGACACGGGCTGTGTGTGGGGAACAGGTGGAAGAGCTGGAGAAAGCAAACCTCAGGACCCATCCTTTGTCTCATCCCTCAGGATTCACCTCCATACCTGGAAGTGTCCAAGGCCGGGATTCTATGGTTTTGGGAAGAGGGGAGGGATTGGATTCCTACCTTAGACCTCAGGAAAAGCAGCAGGTGCTGCAGCAGGCACGGGAGTGTTCATTGCAGGAAGGTACTTGCCAAGGGAATTCCAGAGACGGGGTGACCCCTTCTCCCTGCAGACGCCGTTCCCTGCCTCTGGAGCAGGCAGGACTTGGCAGCGCTGGCCAAAGGACCCCACCGTGTGGACACAGGGACTGGACTCACCAGCAGCCAGAGGTTTCCCCTGGCAGGGAACACAGATTATTAAACCTCCGCCAGTATTCGCCGTGGTCCCTTCCTTTCATCAACTCTCTTCTCCAATATTATGTTTTCTGTTCTTTTGGGAAAGCGGTGCACTATTTAATAAGAAGAAGGGGTTGCTTCAGTACACCCGAGAATTGATGATTGACTCAGACTTTTTTAATAATTCAGCTGCAAGACAGGCCCTGAGTACTCACAGCACCCAGAGAATGCCCTGGAGGAGAAAACAGAGTTGCAAGGTTTTCCTGCTGGGTGCTGGCATCTGAGGCTCCTTCCAGGGCACCTAGGAACAAACCCACCTGTCTGTACTAAAAAAGGTGGGTCCACCTGGGAACCAGCTCATTTGCTGACCTAGAGCCAAAGCAGGGAACAGAGTGAAGCCACTGGGTGAAACACCCCACGCAGAGAGCAGATGAAATGAAGACTGATCCCAAGGATGCTCTTGTGTGTGGAGTATATCCATCACAATGTGTTTGAACCTGACACTTCAAGAGCCAGCAGATTTCCTCTGAGAACTGGTTTTTAAGTGGAGTTTAGCTAAGGGATGTGTATCTTTGCAAGCCCACAGCAGCAGGAGAAACCCTGTGTTCTGCCCATGCTCTGTCTTGGCTGGTTCCTGGGTTGGTTGCAGCTGAGCTAATTCTGACCCAGAGCAGGAGAAGCACCGGGTGAGGCTCCCCTGACATCTCCCAGTGACACTTCTCATAGGGAGCTTCCAAGGAACGACACGAGGCGTGTCTGACAAACACCTCTCATCAGCAAACCCGACCCTGGATGTCAGGCCAGCAGCAGTCCATGCTGTTCCAACAGTAGGAGAGGATGATCCTCCACAGCTCAGGGAGAGCTTTGACTCTTGCCTGCAGCTACAGCAGAAACTCACTGTCCTGTTCCCTGAAGGAAAGCCTTGTCCCCAGCTCTTCTCCAGCCTGCCCGTGGGTCCATCTGCTGAGGGTGTGTGTTTCCTGCTGCTCCAGGAGGGGCTGTTCAATAGGGGCTTTCAGGACTCTACTGTAAGACAACAAGACTCCTGCTGACTTGTGTGGTTTCACGTTCGCATATTTACAGGAATTTCAGAGGCAAGGCAGCCTGCGGGGCTGTGAACCACAGTGATGCACTGAGCAGGTTGTCCTGAGGGGCAGGGTCCTGGTTACCCACCACGGACACAGAAATGTTCTTCACAGAGGCTTGGGGAGGCGAGCACGTCCTGGTAACCAAGGGGATTAGCAATCTGCAGGCAGCACATGAGGAAAACAAGGATGGATGTTTCAGGAATGCGATGGAGTGGATACATCCTGAAGAATTAGGGGAAAACTTTTGTTTGTTATCTTTTCTGACATTAGCAGCACAAGCATACATACACACCCCAAAGCCATTAGTTTGCAGGAATTTGTTTCTCACCCTAGTTTTTTTGCAGGTTTTGAGTTTCTTTCCATGTTCTCTTAAGTCCCTGGCAAAATTTCCCTGGAGTTCAGCAATAAATTAGAGCTTTTATGAATTACACACCTCTGACGCCTCCTTGGAGAAATAAAACATTAGTGGGAACCCAGTGCTCTGCTGAAGCAGCCCAGAGCTCTGAGAATTCCTCACTCCATCATCACTCCAGTTGCCAAATGCACCCAGTGATCAATACCAGGGCTTTTGAATGACCCAAACAGGTGGGTTGTTACCCTTTCTAGTGTAATATTTTACACCTCAGCTTGACGCACTCTTTCTAGCTATGCAGAAAAATCGAGGTTACCGCAAACCCAAGACATGGTTATCTGTGGCAAAGAATCACACAGTTTACAGGGCATTAAAATGTTACAATTTTTTACATAGCTGTTAGTAAGTATTGAGTTCATTCTCAGGACATTCGAAAAGATGTCAGCCTCAAAGTGCCAGTTACAATGAACAAATCTGGGGACTTAAAGGAGCTGCTCAATGTGACACACATCGCAGCCTGTCCCGTGGCCATCTGTATGTTCTCTTTTGGTTTTCCATCCACAGGGATTGGTCCTGGCCCCAATAAAGGCTGAAATCTGGTCATGAAAGAAACTGCCTGGAAGATAACAGCACTGGAGCAGCTCTGCCAGGAAAGGGAAAGTCTGAAGAAAACAACATTTTTGACTAGTTTCAGAAGTTCCGAAGAAACCCACTGACCCTTTACGTGGTGATGCTGATGCTGGCCTTCATCCCCATTGTCATGACTCTTTGCCTTCCTGCAGAGCTCTTGTTAAGCAAACCTAGAATAAAGGACTCAAGACCTGGTTGTCTTGAGAGGCTTTGCATTTTGCTTTGCCTGGTTAGGCTTCACCTAACCAGGACTGCGTAGTTCTAATCAGTTCTAATCGGTTGTTCTACCTTCAGTACAACACTCCACACTTACAGTTAAAATATGCACAACTCCATGGTGGCTGATCCTAGAATAGCCTGAAATCCAGTGTCCTACTAGGAAGAGCTGAGCTGACCAGGTGAGGTCTGGTGACACAGCAGCGAGGGAGAAAAAGGGACAAGTGGCAGAACAGAACCCATCACTGCTTTGGGGAAACACAGGATACAGTAATCCACAGATGTTACTGAAAAACGTCTATGTCCAAAAGAGGTTTGCAAGCATAAAAAGGAATTATTCAGTATTCCACAAGAACATGTTACTGCAGTAGCCACACAGATCCACCACAACAAAGTTTCTACACAACAGTGTGGAGAAAGCAGCAGTGTTTTCCTCATTTCCACTGTTTCAGGGGCTGTGCAGAGAAGATGAAATCATGGGTTTGAGAAAAAAAACATTACTTCTGTCACCAGTGATCTGGACAGATGTAGTTTCACAACAGCAACGATATAAGAAAAAAACAGTTTGTATGTGAGTCCTAGAATAGTTCCAAGTGTTCCCGGACCTATTGTTGCCTTTAACAAACTGACATTTGGAGAGTCCTAAGAAGACATGAGGAAAAATCCAACATGTCAAGGCAGAGCAGACAGCTTGTGCCAGCACTGAGGCAGGGGCTGAGACAGGGAAAGGTGGGTCAGCAAAAACATCCTTGTCCAGCCTTGTTCCCACTTGACTAGGAAGAATCTGGCTTTGGTGGAAAGAGCAGTTCCAGCTCCGCCCGAGACAAGCGAGATCCCCACACCTGAACGTACCCATCTGGGATCTGCCCTCTGCACCAGCCTCTGCCAGGTGCAGCAAACATCCCGGAGCAGCTGCACTCCTGCACGGGAGGGCACAGTGCCGGTGTCCCGGCCATCCCCTGCCACAGGGACTTGCATCTCCTGCAGGAGCAACCTGGCTCCTGCAGGCACTGCCTTGCCCTGGCACACCGCAGTGGCACCCCGGCCGGCGATCAGACGGCTCTCTGCTGCAGTTCGCCATCACCAAGGGTGCAAAGAACACTTTTCCAAAGCCTGCAGCCTCCACAACGTTCAGTGACTTTTGGCACACTTCAAAATTTCGCCTCCAGTTCTTTCCTTCTGAGCTGGTTTGATGATTTCTTCAGCTATTTGTCCAGATAACTGCACACCCATTTCTTCCACAACCCCTGCTCAGTTTCTCCTTTCTTTCTCATCCTTCTGACAGCTTTACATGTTCTGCCTTTGCCCCATGATTCTGAGGGGCTCTGAACTTGCCTTTAATCCGTGTGCTGCAGGAGCCTGGCTCCTGCCAGAGCAGTGAGCGGAGCTGTCTGTTCACAGGTCCGGTGAACTTCTGGGGAGCTCGTAGGTTACAGCATTGCTGGGTTCCTATGGAGACCTGGTGCCAGCTGACAGGTCAAGTTACTCATCAGGTGTTTCTCCTTACATGAAGTGTCAAAATCCCTCTGTGGATCCTCTGGGTTTGTAACTGACATGTCAAAATGCTTTAGTCACAATCAAAGTCCCTGTGGTATTTTCAAATACCTAAGGATATTGTTAACAATATTACCGAGAACTGCCATTCAACATATTCTTTCTGAGAGATTCTGTTGCTGAAAGAGTTGGCTTTTGTTTTTTTCTTTTTAATGAGAGCCCAAGTCTTTGGATACTAACAAATATCCTCTCCAAGCCTTGCCGTGAGCAAGAGTGTCAGCCCAGCTGTGTTGCAGAAGGCCGTACTGGGAGCCAGGCTTTCATCCAAAGCTCTAGGGTTGTAGAGCACTTCAGAAACAGCATGGGAGATCCAGTTATCAAGGAAAAATCAGAGAGTGGCCTACATTTCCCCATGTTTCTCTGGCACAGGCTTGGTTTAACCAAATTCTCATGGTCCCCTGCATCCCTGCAGGATGGGGTTATGGATTCCTGGGCTGACAAGGCCCATCCTGCCCACTGTCAGCAGTGCAGCAAACACGACTCCCGGCGTCCCCTTCAGTCTGGGTCACAGGGAGTTTGAGATCACTGGTTGCTGCACCAGTGCTGCGTGCTCGGGGTCACAGCCACCACCTCAGTCCATGGAGCTGCCAGATGTGTTCCTGCGCTTCCCAGCAAAGGAAATATCTGAGTGGATACCCAGTAGACAAGGTGGTAAGATTTTATTCCATTCGAGAAGCTGGAAATATCTTAACACAAGAAACATGTCCCAAATGTTTCTTGTACTCTCATCCCTTGCACAACTGTTGGCCACGAGACCACAGGAGTCCTCCAGCACTGCCCCAGGGACAGGCTCAGCACACTGCGCTCAGGTGGCACAGAGAGGTGTGGAAGCCCTGGAAGTGTCCAAGGCCAGGTTGGTCGGGGCTTGCAGCAGCCTGAGATACTGGAAGGTGTCCCAGCCCATGGCAGGGGGTGGGATAGGATGGGTTTTAAGATCTCTTCCAACCCCACTCAATCTGTGACTCCATGCTCATTGCTCTTCACAGGGCTGTCCTGCCACAGCATTCCTGCAGCAGCACCTGACTCACCTGGCCCAGGTTTGGGTCATTTCCTTTGAAACTTGGGCACTGCTTTTGGTTCCTGGTGTTTGCAGTGCACGACTTTCACCCTGCCCCAGGTACACGCAGGACACCCTCAGAGCTCACCGAACATCCTGCCAAAGACCAAAGCTCCGGGCAACCTTTCCTGCTTCTGACCTCACCTGTGAGCGCCAGCGGCTCCCTGGTGGTCACTGGAGCTCATGAGTCACTGCAGACACCAGCCACCCAGGAGACAGGTTCTCAGGGAGAGTCATGTCCTGCGAGGAATGCTGCCAACACATTCCGTCTGCTGCCCTCTCGCTGTGGCTCAGCACTGAGCCAGGTCCTCATGGGACGCCGGCAGAGCTGGATGGCCTCAGCCAGGCTTCCCACAGCCCTTGGACACGAGCCCCTCTTCATGTGAGGGACTCCTGCAACGTTACAGCTTCCACAAGCCTTCATCCATTCTGCCCTCTCCTGATTGAGCAAAGTCCGTTGGGAGACAAAGCCAGGAACGTTTGTTAGTTAGAAGTTGCTTTGTCACTCGTGATCTTATGCTGACAGCTTTGTGTCTGAAAAGCACTTTTAGTTTCAATCACAATGAATAAAATAACAGGTTTAACATTTGGAAAGCTCATTACTGGAAACTTTATAAAACTTAAGGCTAACAAGGCTGAATTATTGCTTTAAAGAGCAAATTTTTTTGTTAAAAATACAGACGTAAAAAGATTTATAGTATGTAACCCAGCTACGATTGTGAAGTACAGCATTGGTATTCTACACTCTTCTTTTTTCCCTGAGTCTCTTCTTTTTCACGTATCAGTGCATCCAGCTAAGCACAATGTCATTACCACAGAGCATTTAGCAAAGACACTGCTCTGGGGATGGATTAAGCAGGCTCTGGGAGCCCTCCCCTGCAGATGACACTGGCTGCCTGCATTCCCCAGGCCCCAGAAGTACAACAAAAAGGATTACATTTTGATGACTTAAATTTCCGTGTGGGGAGGAAATCAACAAAGAACACTATGGATGATGTCAGCCTGTGTCTGCACTGATGCACAGCATGGCCAGCGCTCACCTTGCCCATAGCAAACAGCAACTCTGTTTTATTTATTAATTTATTTGTTGATTCATTTATTTATTGATTGATCAGCTTAAAAGCAGAGTCCTTACCCAGCACGTTCCTGCACAACATCCAAACCCCATCCGACCCCAGGTCTTGTCCCACATCCCAGGAATGCTGTGTTCTGCACCATAACACAGAAAAGCTGTTGATGTGCTCCACAATACATGGAAATATGAAAACCTGCTTATGACTCTGACTTGTCTTTTGGACTATGGGGAGCACAAGCCCACCAGCCCAGTCTGGTGTACAACTAGTCATCCATTCACATCAGCAAGGCACATACAAGCCATATTTTGTTTCTTTTCACCTCTAAACACACACAGAAATACTGCGGCTGTGAAAACTCAATCTATGTTCTGGAAAAGCAAGGGCTCTGGTGCCTAGTTTGCCCAGAAATGTGCTTAAATATGATAATTTAATGACGCATTCTTCAGAGTGCCCCATTTTCCCAGAGCCTCATTTTTAAAGGCTGGCTCTAAAAGGCATTGGGGGTGCCGGCATTGCAGCACTTGGAGCCTCTGACAGAAGACAGATTTTCGTGGCAGCCAGACTCCATGCCGAAGGGCTCTTCGCACAGGACCTCTCAGAGCTCTCTTTGACATCTACTGGCCTCTGCTGTTTTGCACGAGGGCATCTGGATGTGTGCAAAGCATTTGGCACTGTCCTGCTCCATATCGTTCTCTCTGAAATGCAGAGACATGGATTTGATGGCTGGACAAATGGGAATGATTTCACACAGACAGGGCAGGGATAGGTGGGATATTGGGAAGGAATTCTTGGCTGGGAGAGTACTGAGGCCCTGGCACAGGCTGTCCAGAGAAGCTGTGGCTGTCTCATTGCTGGAAGTGTCCAAGGCCAGCTCTGTCACCTTGAAGGGTTGCTGAGAGCCTCATGGTAGCAACCAGAAAGACATCAGGGGAGCGCTGTGGGCCTGGAGCCTCCGGAGAGAATCCACAGACCCTTGCCTGTGAGGATGCCACTCACCCCTGCTGAGCAGGGAACAGTCAGGCACACCCATAAACCACACACCGAGCAGGAGAAGACACACCAGCATGGGGGAATCCCTGCCAGGTCCTCCCAGCCTTGGGAGCCTCAGTTTTCTGCAGGGTGGAAACAGGGTTCACCTTCAAAGCAGTGTCAACTAACAGCTGGACCTGAGGGCCTCTCTGCCTCTATCAGAGCTCTGCTCCCCCCTCCTGTCCCGCACAGGAGCAGCTCCCTCAGGCTGCCCATCTCGGCATGTGGATGCTCGGGTGAGCAGCACAAGACCCAGCAGCCCTACCCTCTCCTCCAGCACCCAAGGAGGCCCATGCACCCTTTGATTGCTCCTCCGGTGAGGTCAGGTGAACCCACAGGAGTTTTCCATTTGTGGCCCTGCTCCTTGGCAGGAGTTAAGGAGTGGCTGCTGCTGCTCTGACCATCACCAGGCCCCGTGGCTGGGGCAGGAGACTTCAGGCCACTGCCCTTTGCCATAGTTGTAGACATACTTCCATAGACTGTTGGTACTAAAAGTTTTCTACTCATTACCTGGATGGGTATGAGGTGCTAAAATAATTTCCTAATGTTTTATAATATAGATCTGTAGTCTCCCTGGACAGAAATACCTGTAGTCCTGTTGAAATAGGTGTGCAGGTGCTGGCATAAGCAAATGGAAATACTTGGATTAAGATGAACCTTTTCTGTTTGTCAAAATACAAAGGTTTGTTTGTTTCTGTCTTGTTGTCTTGTTCTGGCTTGTTCCCTAAGCCACAGAGTTAATCATAGCTTTGTTTCTTAGACACCAAAAGCATTCTCAATTTTGAGCTCACTAGCTAATGCTTATCATCTATTTGGCTTTTTTGTTTGTTTGTTTTATGTGTTGAAGAGGCATAACTTAGAGCCAGGGGATTGCAAAGGGCACTCCTGCTGCTGGTGTGAGGAGTCCCAGCCATTTCAGTAGCAAATTAAAACAAGAGGTATTAAACTGAGCATCCACAAAGTCGGAACAGACTGTGGCCCAGAATAGCAGAAATTAGAGAGTTTATTCAGGAATTGTGTGATAATAGCTTGGAGGAAAGAAAAGTCATCTTTCAATCAAATGCATCTGATGTGTTTATAAAGCAAGAGGTGAATTCTGTTTAAACATTAAAAAAATAAACAAACAACTTTTTTTCAGGTGAGATACCAAACACAACAGCATTACTGAAATGATCAGGATTTATCAGGCTGTGTCAGTGGCCAGCAGCTGCTCAGGATTGTTGGAGTGGATGGATTTATTTGTTTCTTGCAAATGTGATGCTCTATTTTTTGGCATTCATACACCAAAGCGGCATTAGCCTCAAAGCAGTAAAGAATTTGTTAGCTAATACAGCTAACAAAGCTAATGCCTTCTTAGGTCACCTTTGGGATGGAAACATGATATCCCAGCTTGTGATGAGTGTGAAAGCCCTGAAATCCATCGCTTTGGCCTTGAAAAGTAACCACAAATGCTTTGTATTGCAGATCTAGAAATCCTTTGGTTCAGTTCATGTTTCAATTCTGTCACTAGTTCAAAGTAAAAACCCAACGAACATAACCAAAAAACCTCCACAAAGAATAACCCCAAACCCTGAAGCATGCCACAGCACTCGTCCCCACTCCCACCACAAGCACCATAAGGAATTCAGTTAATCAATTATGCTGTAAAGAGGAAAAGAAATTATCACTTTTCCATTGTTTTCCTGACAGCTCATTCCATGTACAGTGTTTGGTGGTTGGATCTCACCAAAACGGATGCATCTCCTGGTTTGGCTGGCAGGTGCAGCTCCTGGTCCTGGTTCAATGTCCTGGCACTGCTGACCTTGTGCTGGGGATGGAGCCGGGCAGCTGACCTTGAACTCCCAGAAACAGCAACCAAGTTGCAATTTTGATTAATCTGTTTTTAACGACTTCATCAGTAATGGAAGAAAACACTGAAAATAAAGCCCGATGTTGTTTCCACCACGCTGGTTTAAGGCAGCGCTGCTGAGGTACCCACAGCACAGCCCGGCCCAGGGGAGGTGAGGAGGCTGCTCTCGCTCCACCTGCTCCTCCTCTGGAGGCACACCCTCGGCGGGTGGCAGTCCCTTGCTCTTGCTGTCACCGGCTGCCTGACACTATGTTTTAGAGTAACTCCTGGTATCACAGGATCCCAGAAGGATTTGGGTTGGAAAGGACCTTAAAGCCCATCTTGTTCTAACACCCTGCCGTGGGCAGGGACCCCTCCCACTGTCCCCGGCTGCTCCAAGCTCCAGTGTCCAACCTGGCCTTGGGCACTGCCAGGGATCCAGGGGCAGCCCCAGCTGCTCTGGGCACCCTGTGCCAGGGCCTGCCCACCCTCCCAGCCAGGAATTCCTTCCCAATATCCCATTTAACCGTGCCCTCTGGCTCTGGGAAGCCATTCTCCCTTGTCCTGTCACCAGTTCCTTGTGAAAATTGTATGAGGCTCCCTCTGGAAGCAAACAGTCCCTTTCTGAACAAGCAGAGGTAGTCAAGCGTTTGGATCTATTTTCCTCCCATTTATTTGGATAAAAAATTAATTACATCAAGATAATCTACAGAATCTCCTGAAACTACATAAGATTGTTAAGAGAGAGAATGCTTCATCAGAGCAGGTGCTCTGAAGGTGAGCGTATGCTGTGTTTTACTACTTTAAATAAATTACAATAATTAAATATTCATTAAGCTCCATTGTTTGGCTTTAGTGTGTTTGCTTCCTGTAGCATAATTCATTCAACACTTTTGTACAAACTGTGTAAGTGTGTATTAATTGCTGTAATGTAATTTACAGATTTCCTTCCATATGGCTGATTGGAATAGTAGATACAGCAAAATGTGGCAGCGGCATTTGCTAATAAATGGTGTGCCTGGGCAGGAAAACTGTTCTCAGGAATTCAGTGTTTGTGATTGCATCACCTAATTTGGTTTCAGTCAGTGCTTAACACAAGCCCCCACCCCATAGCATCACTATGGTCAGGATGTCGTCCCTTGGGAGGCAAAGAGGAACCAGCTCAGCTGGGAACATGAGCTTGGTGCCTTTGCAAAGATGGTTGTTATTCAAAGTTATTATTATTTTAAAAGAAATTGCCTGTTCAGTGGCTCAAATATGGAAGAGGCATACCAAAGCAAAGGACAATTTATGGCAGACAAAAACCCTTTCATCAAAGGTTGGACTGGATGACTTTAGAAGCCTTTTCTGACCTAAATGATTCTGTGACCCTGTGATTCAGACAGTCTCACAAAGGACGAGGGTGAGAGTTCATTTGGTGATGCCCGTCCACGCAGAGTCCCTGGCTGGGCCGCAGGAGGGACGGACGCGGTGCTGGCTCCTCGGTCACTCTCCTGGGAGTCAGCTGTGCCAGCGCCGTGCTCACATCCACATCCACAGAGAATCTCGGGGTTGCTGCAGCGGCTCTTGGAGAGCCGGGCAGCAGCGATGCCCAGGGGAAGGCCATCCATCTGGAGGGTCTGGAAGGGTTTATTCTCTCTAGCTCAGCAAGGACTGGCCCTGGAAGCGCTGTCAGTCTGTCAGGACAGCAGGCACGGTGGTGTGTGCTTCCGTATCTGTTCTGAGCCAGTGAAACCCAGACCAAATGCACTCCATTTCCCAAGCCAAAACAAGGTTTCCCCTCAGGAGACACCTGCTTGCACATCTCTGCCTCGGCTGGCAGAGCTCCAGGGAAGGAGCAGGCTTGGAAGCTGTTTGCTGGGGAGCAGGTGAGGCTGGGGCAGCCTGGGGAGGGCTGGCCAGCTGGCCAGTGGTGCCAAGGAGGGCCCTGCTGGGACTGGGGACCAGCAGGGATGGGCAGCTGTGGAGCTGGGTGGTGTCACACAGCTCCTGGGTCAGTTGGACGTTGGCAAGTCCAACCCTGTAAGGTCCTGCCCTGCCTGCAGACGGCAGGGCCAGGCAGCAGGGAAGGTGCATCCTGCTGTTCTTGGCTCATTCTTTACATTAGGAAAAAATGCAGGAGCAGAAACACAAGTGAATCCCGGGACCTCCGTGGGCTTTCCCTGCCCTCCCTGTTGGCTCATCGCAGCTGAAGCACTCCTGCTGCCAGTAGTGAAACATGAAATGTGGAATATGATTTCCCTTTTTGCCTTTGGCTTTTCCCCCTTTTATTCAGCCCTGGCATGTTTGCTGCTGTGAGAGAAGCACCAGTTCTTTCACCGTGCTGGCACCAGTTCCTGGTTTAAGCAAACGGCTGCTGAGGAGATCTTTGCTGAGCCGCACGTGCTCTGCTGCCTGCCCTGAGCTCAGCCCGGAGGAGGGGTTGGAGGGTGATGATGCAGGCTGTGGGTGTGCTGTGGGGCCCATTTGTTACATATAAAGTGCTCTGATCTCTTAAATCAGTGGCTGTGAGCGATGGTGCTGCCCTTGGGAGAGCTGGGGTGTGTTATAGCGAGGGCAGGGCATGACAGAACTTTAAACAGGAGCTGAAACGGCTGCAAACAAATGCTGTGTGTGACTCCCCATTATTGGGAAGGCCGGTACCAAACCAAAAGTGTAAAGAAACTGTGTGAAAAGGGCATTTGAAAGTCCATATGTGTGCATAAGGACAGTTTCCACAGTCTTCTGTGACACTTTTTGTTGACGCCTGCACCAGCTAATCACAGTCAGCTTTAATAACACAGATGATTCTTCCCTGCTCGGCTCACGTTAGTGATATGTATTGACTTCTGCATATTGTAAATTGGGCATGAAATGACCCACTTCTGGCTGTGGAAATGGTTCTGGACAATTTTTGCCTTGCTACAGTTAGAGAGAGTCTCAGAAAGGTTCCCTAGCAAAGGAGTGTGTCCAAGCCCCTAAAGTATACTCCGGGATCAACTTAATGAATTTCAAACTGCCTGTTTACGAGGAAAGAAATGTTTCCTTCACGGCACAGCCTGAAGGATTTATCTTTGAACTCCAGCACATCTGTGTGTGTTCAGATACCGGTGATGGGATCTAACAAAAAACTGAAGCTGTGTAGGGAAAAGTCATGCAATGTTCACAAACCAGTCATGGAAGCACAGAATCAAGGAATAGTTTGGGTTGGAAGAGACCTTAGAGCTTATCTTGTTCCAGCCCCTGCCATGGGCAGGGACACCTTCTATTGGACCAGGTTGCTCCAAGCCCCATCCAACCTGGCCTTGGACACTTCAAGTCACTGTGCTGTTGCCATTGGTCCTCTAATGCAATTGTGGTATTTATTAAAATGGTATTAAAATGAGGAAAATCAAGGATTTTTATGCTGCAAATTATTCCAGCATTACAATTTTTTTAAATCTTCATCCTGTAAAAGGGTCAATACAATTAAAAAAGTAATAAAAAATGAATAAAAGTTCATGGCACAAGTATGGCAGGAAAGTGCTCTGAGGTGGAAACGCTTTCCTCACATTTCTGCAGAGCCCATTGAGTCATTCCCACCCAAAATGTTCCCATTTCAGGAACTGTGGACCAGCAAGGTAGAACGTAAAACTACAAATGATAGAGCTGGAACAGTTTCAAAGCATAATCCCCTAATTAATCCCAATAATGAGTATTTAGTACAAAAAAGCCTTTTAAAATCATGCCATCCTAGGACACATCCGTGCTTTTCCTTAGCCTTTAAATAGCTCCCTGGCTGGATTTACATGCCAGTTCAGCTTAGCCTGCTTCCCTTTTCTTTCTTGGATCTTTTTTTAAGAATTCTTTCTTTCAATAGCTCCTTCACATATTTCATTAACATTGTGTCTTATTAAAATCTTTTTGCAGTGATTAGAATTTTAAATGTGTGTTTAAAGAGAAACTAAAGAGCTTAAATGAATGTTAACAGAATTTAAGACACTCCATTAGGAACTTTTTGCCATATTTTTAAAATTTATGAAGCAACATGTTTAATTATAGATGCTGATGGACTCCAGGTTGTAGGCCCTATGAGTGAATTAACATCATGTGTTTCGTTTAAGGCTGAAAAATGCATCAATCTTCATGTTTTCTGCAAGAAGTCATTCATCAGTGCTGTCAAAGTCACATGGATCCATTTATCAGCCAGTTAATGACCATTTACAGAGGAGATAATCAGAAAGTTTGGTCACCTCTCCCTGAATCTTTTGCATCTATTCTCTGTTTTTCTGAATTCATGTTTCTGCAGCACCTCGGGAACCTCATCAATGTATGTTCCTGTGCTTGAAGAGACTCAGAATAGCAGAGAAATAAAAGTCCATCTCATGGAAGGCGGTGAGGTAATTCAACCCCAACTATATTTTCTCTAGGATTCTAATAAAGCACTTTAACTCCCTGCAGGCCTTCAAAACTCATGACCCAGTGCTTCCTGGCCTTAAAACCCATCTTCCACTATGGGATTCTGAGCTTTCTATGCCCAGTTTAAAGCTTAATCTAAATTTATGAGCAATTTGGGTAGCAGTGCTCTAACAGGAGAGGGACAGGTGCCCACCTGAGCCACAGCCTGATGACACAGTGAACGAACTCCGCCTCTGCCCGCAATAATCAGGATTTTGGGCAGGTGCGCTCCCTTCAGTCCCAGGTTATCTCACTGCAATTCAGCCCGGTCATGCCGATGCCCAGTCACAAACCGCTGGGCGCTCGTTATTAACCCTGGGCAGGATGGATTTCAGTCTGTACTTTGTGAGTTAGGGCCTCAGCCACCTGATGTCAGCTGCAGAATGGAGCAATATGGAGGTAATCACGTTCTGGCTTTCAAGACTTTTTTCCCTGTTTTTATACCTTTGTAATTCTGCTCTCAAAAATAAGTTTGTTCTGTGTGAGCCATGAATTTGGGGACTGCTTGTCATGGGTGGCTTAATGCTGGGTTTGCAGGCACTCTATATTCTCCTGATCCTGATTAACAGTCTTCCTGCTACTGTTGCCTGGAAGTTATCCACTATAACAATTTCACTGGAGAATGGGATTTCATCAAAATGTATTACAGGAGTGTGCCAGTTTCAAAAACTTTAATCAGAAAAGGGATCTTGGAGCCAGGAAGGTATTTTGTGTTGAAAAGAGACACTGTGTTGAATGCAGGTGTATTCTTGGTTCATAAGCTCTTTTCACCATTTTCTTCCTACCTGGCAAAGCTTCTCCTGGAAAAGTTTAGTTCTTCTTTCATCCCAGCTCTCGGCACAGCCACAGTGGGCACCGTGCAGGGGTCAGTCTTCCCTGCTGAAAGCAGTCCTGTGGCACTTGTCACACTGCAAGGTCTGGCTAATTATTTAACAAGATCTTAAAAAAATAGAGAAAATGAAAAAATACCAAACAATCAAGTCTGCTGAGGCAAGTGCTGAGAACTTGGTGCAAACAGAGCCTCGAGGCAGCTCAGCAGGTTTATGCCACTGTCCTCTCAGCGGTGGGGAGCCATGGGCATCTCGCTGGCACTGCCCCACTGCTCTGTATTTCTCTCCTGAAACAAAGAAAATCCTCAAATCCTCATCAACCACAGCGTGGCAGCAGGACCAGGGCAGTGCCTGTCCCGTGTGCACTGCTGAGGCACACCCAGTCTTGTGTCCAGTTGTGGGCCCCTCATGAAGGAAAGACATGGAGGGGCTGGAGCAGGGAAGGGAGCAGAGCTGGGAAGGGGCTGAAGCACCAGGAGCAGCTGAGGAAGCTGGGAAAGGGGCTCAGCCTGGAGCAAAGGAGGCTCAGGGGGGACCTTGTGGCTCTGCACAACTCCCTGACAGGAAGGGGCAGCCGGGGGGGTCGGGCTCTGCTCCCAGGGAACGGGGACAGGAGGAGAGGGAATGGCCTCAGGCTGGGCCAGGGGAGGCTCAGGGTGGATACTGGGGAAAATTTCTTCATGGCAAGGGTCATCCAGCCCCGGCACAGCTGCCAGGGCAGTGGTGGAGTCCCCATTCCTGGTGGGATTTAAAAGCTCTGTGGATGTGGCACTTGGGGACATGGGTTAGCGGTGGCCATGGCAGTACTGGGGGACCTGGATGATCTGAGAGGCATTTTCCAAGCCCTTCTAGATGACTCTGTGGTTCTGCGGCTCGGTGATTCTGTTTTCAGCCCCTGGAGCAGCCCCTCACGTGGCAGTCATGAAGCTGGAGGTCAGCCCTGGAGGGGAGCGCAGCTCTGCACCGCGGTGTCAGAGGGGTTCTTTGAACAGTCGCTGTTTTCAGTCTGTGCCAAAGCCAGCTCACCTCTGGCTCCACTGGGGCACAGTGCTCATGTTTTCGGGACCAGCCACCAGTGTTCCACACTTTGGGCTCAGGCAGGGCTCTGCCTGTGTGGCACAGTGGGGAGCTGTGGCCACAGGGTGTGCTGCTGGCAGCCTGAACTGGCGCCTGGATCATCCAAGAAGGAAATACCAATAATATTGGATGATGTCCTTAAGATTTGGTCAGCTCTGAAGTGGTCAGGCAGTTGGACCAGATGAGTGCTGTGGGTCCCTTCCAACTGAAATGTTCTATTCTATTCTATTCTATTCTATTCTATTCTATTCTATTCTATTCTATTCTATTCTATTCTATTCTATTCTATTCTATTTTGTATCAATGTACTGAACTGTTGGTCTCGTTCTCCATTATGCTTTTTGTTCCCTGAACATCTTCTATGAATTAAAAAACCCCAAAACAAACAACAAAATGTGAGGACTAATTTAGGCCAGAAGAGCCCCTCAGGGGTCTCTGGCCCAGCCCTCCACTCCAGCCCAGGCTGGCTCTGGAGTGAGCCCAGGCTGCTCGAGGTTGAGCTTTTGCCCCCTGGGCTGCTAGGCTTGGCCCAAGCCTGGCACTGCTGGAGCCACAAGAAAACTGGTCTCATGGAGAGATGGGCTCCTGACCTGATGCTCTGCAGAACATGAGAATTTACAAAAATCAGGGCAGTTACATGAAAATCTCTGACTAGAATCCAGATTTTAGTTCTAGTTGCTGCTCTTCAGAATGAGCTGTTCTGGGTTCTGTCGCTGTATTTGTTCCCATATATTCCATCCACTGATTTTTCTGCTTTCTCTTCTTGTCGGACTCCTGATTAGTGGTGACATCATTCTTCAGTTTTGCTGTTGAAGAACATTTTATAATAAAAATCAGTATCTCAGCCAGATAAAAATAATCCTTGGTTTAGTGCCCATGGATTTATTAATGTGGCTCCCTGTCTCTGCTATTGATGTTAAGCCTGATGTATTTTTAAAAATCTCTCACAAAGATCACTGAAGATGAGTCCCTGTCTGTTACAGATACTCAGTATGGGAGCATTTCAGAAGGAAAAGAGAAAGCATGAAAACCACAGCAGGATTTATTACCTGGGTACAAGCACCTGGCACGTGAGGGGACGGTCCCCTCAGTTCTGCCTTCAGAAGCCACTGTGAGTGATGGTGCTCCCAGACACTGCTGCAGAGAAGCCCTTTCCTGCCAATCTCACCCAGTTTCACATTAAATGCACCCAGAAATGGCTTTGATGGTGTTATCAGTGGATATATAACTACAGCAAAGAGATGGAGGTGCTTATGGGCTTATTTAGCACAAAAACTCAGTCTCTTGAAAAATTGTCTGGAGAGAAGGCAGGGAAGTGTGAGGCCAGTGGACATTGTGCTGCTCTTTAAACAAGGTTTTATTAAGCACATATTTAAAGAGGAGTGGCTGAGATCAGTCACGGGCAGAGCAGCTCCCTGGGGCCCTGGTGGCAGCCCCACAAACGCAGGCACCACCACCTCTCTTTGTAACACATCTGTGTAAAACGAAGCTGTTGTTACTGCCTGTCCCGCTGCTCGTGCTGTTCAACCTCCAGCCGCTGCCCTAATCCTCTCTTTGTCACTTAATTGCCGGCTGCTAAAATTGCTTCCTCTGAGCCTCTGCTCAGCCCAGCTGTCACAGCACTTGTGCCTTTCGCTGCCCAGGGCCCGGCTGTAGGAGAAGATTTGGGGTCCCCTCTCGTTGCTGCCCAGCTTGGCCTGCCCAGGACCTCTGGGGAAGTGCTGGAGCGGGGGCAGATCCTAAAGGGGCACAGGTTGTACCCCACTGTTCAAACTGGCTCTGGCTGATCCCCCAGGGATGGTGTGTTTGAGTGCAGCTGCCCCTCAGCAGTCACAGTGGTCAGCCTTGTCTGAAACAGCCAGGTTCTCTTGCATGAAGAAGTAAAATCCCAAATTCCAGGCCTGCTGAAGCCACAGAGAAGACAAAGAGAGAGCTGGTGCCAGCTGTGGGAAGATCCTGGCTTTCAGAGGGTGGGAAGGACATCCCACAGCTTGGTCAACATCCCACGGATGAAGCTTGAGGGATGCTGCACCAGGCTGAACACGAGATGATGTGACATCTGCCACTCCCCACTCCTCCCTTTCCATTTTGGAGCTTGTCACATTGTGCCCTCTGTCCTCCCGGAGCTGTAGCATCTCAGTCAGCTTCAGAGGATGGGAAGGATCTAAAAGGAGAAGTGGACGGACGGCTTCACTCCTGAGCAAACCTGGGGACACCTCATCTGCCCGCGTTCAGCGGGTACCCAGCCATTAAAGTTCACCTGCACACGGCTGCCACTGCTTGTGCCACCATGTCCCATTGCTGGCCGGCCACAGCCCAGCCCAGGGGCCATCACCGCTGTCCAGATGCCACTGTGGCCCTAGGTGCTTTGGAGGCTCTTGAGAGAACCTCGTGGGTGAGCTTGGCAAAAGCCCTGGGGTGTGGGTGAGCGCTGGGGGTCTGGAGGTCGGTGGGCACCACCAGTGAATCTCCTCACCGAGGGCAGGGGGGCCAGCGCTGCCTTCAGAGCCGTTTGCATCACGCCATTGACGTCAGCTGGGAGACGGCTCATTGCCTTAATTGGGCCTGTTCCAGTCCATATCAGTAGAAGAGATACTAAATCTGTTCACTTCCTTCCTTAAAAATACTAAAATAGGAAAAGGAGTACAAAATCTTGGTGCCTAATTAAGCAAGTAAGTTTCTGCTAAGGTGTTTTCTGAAATTTTGGCCAAGGTTAACTCCTTAAAAACTGCTAAACGGCACACTCCACATTGTCTTTTCCTCTGTAAGTTCATTTTTGCATTAATACCCCCTTTCATAAGTAGTGCAAATGTAATCTTCCGTCTGTTTACAAAAAGAGAAAAAAAATATTTTTTTCCAACATAATGTCATTAAAAATGAATATTTTACAACCAAGCTTGTTGCTGGAGGGGCTTTATTTTTTGCAGGATTATTCTCTCTTGTTTCATAAAATTAAAGGGCAGCAAAGGTATCAAGTACTTTCTAATACCATCAAAAAATTGACTGGTTTAATTGACATTTCTAAATAAGATTAATTTAGCACTTGAGAGAGATGAAAGATTGATAGATCAGGAAAGTAAAGGCTGGAGTTTATGTACATGACAAAATGTGGGCTCCAAATGCCCGGCTGATCTCTTTGAGCGTGGCCTGAGCAGACTCTTGAGACAATAATTCAGACTTGATCTCATTTTGTCTTGATCCTGGGTGAAATGGGGAATGACACTTATTACACATTTTGCTGAGCTGTGGATGGTTTGGGACGAGGGAGCCCAGAGCGGTGTCAGAAGTGCTGAGGCCGCCACATTCCCATGAGTGATCTGAGGAGTGTGGAGGTGAAAGTCCGGTGTCGAAGGAGATGCGTACGCAGGAAGTGAGATATATTATTTTTCTTCCCTGCACAGAGGGCCATCTCCTGAGCTAATGCTTGCAATTTAAATACACCACCAAGGATTAATATCCTTCTGTTTTAGGCAAGGACTACTTGCTATGAATGATGGGATTACTGTATATTTGAGTATGTCTGAAATGGCACACTCAGATCATCCTCAGAATTTAAAAGACATGACAGTGGTAGGAAAAGCAGGGCTTTTTCTTGTTCCCTTTTTTTCTCTTTCAGAGGAAAAATCATAGCTGAAATGCCGAATAATCCAAAATATTCCTTAAAATTCATTGTAGAGGGAATAAATGACCCATTCCTTAGAGGTCATCCCAGCTGTATGGTATCATCTTCAACTTCAACTTCATTATGTTTTCTCCTCAGGTGTAGAAGGATATTCTGACTGATCAGTATTTTTCAGACATTGCTCAGACCAACTTGTCTTTGAAGTCTGTTATGAAGAGCAAAAACACTTGCTTTAAATTCAGGGATCTGGGGGTTTTGCCATGATGAGAGAGCAGTGAGGTCAGTGGAGCTTGGAGTGGGGCCACCAGAGGAGAATCCCCCCCCTCTGCCACACATGTGCCAGCACCTGGAATCCTGGGGGGCATTCTGGGCCTCTCATGACAGGAAAGACATTGAGGGGTGGAGCGTGCCCGGGGAAAGGAAGGGTGCTGGGGAAGGGGCTGGAGCACCAGGAACTGCAGAGGGAGCTGGGAAAGGGTCTCATCCTGGAGCAAAGGAGGCTCAGAGGAGACCTTCTGGCTCTGCACAGCTCCCTGGCAGAAGGGTGGAGGCAGGGGTGTTTGGGCTCTTTTCTCAGCAAAGACACGAGAACAAGAGGAAACAGCCTCGAATTGCACCAGAGGGGGTTCAGGTTGGATATGGGGAACAATTTCTTCCTGGAAAGGGCTGTCTAGCCCTGGCACAGATACCCAGGGCAGTGGTAGAGTCCCTATCCCTGGAGGGATTTAAAAACCATGTAGATGTGTCACATGGGGACATGGTTTAGTGGTGGGCTTGGCAGTGCTGGGGGAATGGTTGGACTTGATGGGCTCAGAGGGATTTTCCAACCTGAACGATTCTGTGATTCAATGAGTTATGAAGGGAGAGCCGTTCCCCATCCAGCTGTACCTGTGAGTGCTTATTCTCTTGATTTGGAGAGGGAAGGTCCATGTGGCCAGCCCAGCCCATGGCCCTGTGAGCAGAGAGGAGCCGAAATTCCCACCAGTCACCAGTGTGTGATTGCCTGTGGTGCCCAGTGTGTGCCGTGCTCCGAGGGACTGCCAGGCTCCAAGGGATCACCAGGCTCCAAGGGATCACCGAGCTCCAAGGGATCACCAAGCTCCAAGGGATCACCGAGCTCCAAGGGATCACCAGGCTCCAAGGGATCACCAGGCTCCAAGGGATCACCAGGCTCCAAGGGATCACCAGGCTCCAAGGGATCACCAGGCTCCAAGGGATCACCAGGCTCCAAGGGATCACCAGGCTCCAAGGGATCACCAGGCTCCAAGGGATCACCAGGCTCCAAGGGATCACCAGGCTCCAAGGGATCACCAGGCTCCAAGGGATCACCAGGCTCCAAGGGATCACCAGGCTCCAAGGGATCACCAGGCTCCAAGGGATCACCAGGCTCCAAGGGATCACCAGGCTCCAAGGGATCACCAGGCTCCAAGGGATCACCAGGCTCCAAGGGATCACCAGGCTCCAAGGGATCACCAGGCTCCAAGGGATCACCAGGCTCCAAGGGATCACCAGGCTCCAAGGGATCACCAGGCTCCAAGGGATCACCAGGCTCCAAGGGATCACCAGGCTCCAAGGGATCACCAGGCTCCAAGGGATCACCAGGCTCCAAGGGATCACCAGGCTCCAAGGGATCACCAGGCTCCAAGGGATCACCAGGCTCCAAGGGATCACCAGGCTCCAAGGGATCACCAGGCTCCAAGGGATCACCAGGCTCCAAGGGATCACCAGGCTCCAAGGGATCACCAGGCTCCAAGGGATCACCAGGCTCCAAGGGATCACCAGGCTCCAAGGGATCACCAGGCTCCAAGGGATCACCAGGCTCCAAGGGATCACCAGGCTCCAAGGGATCACCAGGCTCCAAGGGATCACCAGGCTCCAAGGGATCACCAGGCTCCAAGGGATCACCAGGCTCCAAGGGATCACCAGGCTCCAAGGGATCACCAGGCTCCAAGGGATCACCAGGCTCCAAGGGATCACCAGGCTCCAAGGGATCACCAGGCTCCAAGGGATCACCAGGCTCCAAGGGATCACCGGGCTCCAAGGGATCACCAGGCTCCAAGGGATCACCAGGCTCCAAGGAATCACCTGGCTCCAAGGAATCACCGAGCTGCAAGGGCTGTCCAGGCTCGGGCAGAAGGCAGCATTTACATGATGATGCACTGGAGTGCACAATGCAAGTGGTGATCTTTATAGTGCTCAATGAAGTACACCAAAACGCTGTGAAACAACTGTTCTTAAGTGGCTTCTGGGGACACGGCTTTGAAAATATGAGTTTCATTTCTTTTGTGTGGTGTTCCAGGTCACCGGGCCTTTGTTCCGCTCCTGTGAGCCCTCACTGGAACGACCGCCATTGCTCATCCTGCTTTGATTGTTCCCAGCTTTATTTAAGAAGCTGCTCTCTGCAGATCATTTAATGAGGAGGATTTCCTCATGCAGGAAAACTTCCATCTTTCTCTTTTAAGTGTCAGGGTGGATGTTTCCTCGGCTGAACGGGAACCATATTTAACTGTTGTGTTTGTTTCTCAGCAGTGAAGTTTCCCTCCTTGGGTTCAGTGTGAGGTGACTCTTGTAGCATCTCCCTTGGAAACATTTTAAATAAAGCAGAGAAATACTTGCATCGGACCCTGTGCAAAGTGCCTCTCTCCAGAGATGCATCCATCTCGCTCAAGATCCTGTTTGGCTACTTTTGGGATGCTTTTGGTTAGTGATTCACGAAAGCCATTGTCATTCCCTTTACAGCTAGGCTGAGGTTCTCACACAGTACTATCAGGAGTGGGAAGCCAAGCGATTGCATGAGAATTGGGAAAGAAATAAGGCTGAAGGTACTGGGAAGGTTTAAAGAGACATTTTAATTTCTTCCTGCCCTTTGGAAGCGATGAAAGATGGAAGGAAAGGAGGAAAATGGGAAACACAGTAGCAAGGGGACTCATCCAAGGCAGGGCTGGGCCACCCCTCCTGATCTTCATGTTAGGATAGGTTTGTGTGGGGGAGGAGCACAGCCCAGATGCTACTTTGAGGTTGGTTCCTATGATCTTGTTTTTATTATTAGTTTTTCTCCTTTTTTTTAAAGTGAAAAATTTTTCCTTGGAAACTAAAAGGCAAATCACAGCAACTGAAATGCAAGCTCTCTTTGATCTTTGTTTTATACTCAGGAAAAAAACTAGCTAAAATCAGTTTATTTAGTATTTTTCTTGCCTCTCAACATGTTTTTACAGTCCAAAATGCAAATTCAACCCTCTCTAACAAGTTTGAATGAAGAGATGCTCCAGCATCAGCTCCAGCTCCCTGCTATAAATGTTCCAAGGAAAACAATGTTATTTCTATGCAAAGCTGCC
The DNA here is from genome assembly GCA_013398955.1 of Callaeas wilsoni. NCBI lineage: Eukaryota > Metazoa > Chordata > Aves > Passeriformes > Callaeidae > Callaeas > Callaeas wilsoni. Next base: position 125,104 of record VWPU01010337.1, read on the forward strand.
GCAGATGTGTCTCTGTGCTGGGTTTCACTGGCCCTCACAGAATGAAGGAAAGGGAGAGTTTTTAAATTCTACTTAGGGCCAGCTGCCATCCATCCTCCTGCAGGCATGGAGGTTTTTTGGACCCAAATATTGATTGCAGAGCTATTAATGCAGAAGATACAGAATCATAGAATCATGGAATCATTTATGTTGGAAAAGCCCTCTAAGATCAGCAAGTCCAACCATCAGCCAGCACCACCACCATGTTCACCACTAAACCATGGCCTCAAATGTCACATCCATGCATTTTTTGAATCCCACCAGGGATGGTGGTTCTACCACTGCCCTGGCAGCATCTGCCAGGACTGGATGACCCTTGCCATGAAGAAATTTTCCCCAGTATCCACCCTGAGCCTCCCCTGGCCCAGCCTGAGGCCGTTCCCTGTCCTCCTGTCCCCGTTCCCTGGGAGCAGAGCCCGACCCCCCCGGCTGCCCCCTCCTGTCAGGGAGGTGTGCAGAGCCACACGGTCCCCCCTGAGCCTCCTTTTCTCCAGGCTGAGCCCCTTTCCCAGATCCCTCAGCTGCTCCTCATCAGACGTGTGCTCCTGCTCCTATTGTTATGGTGAGGCCCTGGCACAGGGTGCCCAGAGCAGCTGTGGCTGCCCCTGGATCCCTGGCAGTGCCCAAGGCCAGGCTGGACACGGGGGCTTGGAGCAGTCTGGGACAGTGGGAGGTGTCCCTGCCATGGCAGGGGGGAAAAGATGACCTCCAGAGTTCCTTGCAATCCAAGCCCACCTGTGGCTCTATGATTTTATGGCTGGTGCTACTACAAGTGTGTGGCCATGGTGGCACTGTCTAAAAGGGGTCTTGAAGTTGTTTTCAATCATTCTGAAATATGTGGTAAAAATAGTGCCAAGAGTTCAGTTCTCCTCCTTCGTGTGGCTGCTTTTCTGCAGATTTTTGAGCAAAAGGAGGAGTTTGGCCATGGTTACAGGTGTGGTCTGACTGCTCTTTTCCAAATTGCAGTGGTTTATGCTGGATATTTCTTCCTATCTTCAAGAAGAAGTGTGCTCAGGAAATGATGCAATTCTGGTTTCCATCCTCTTGCTTTGCCTGTGAGTAGTATTCGCAAACACCACAGAGATAAGGGCCATTTCAGAAGTGAGGGCTGTTGTTTCAATCTTCTCTTTCATTTTTATGTCAAATTTTGTCAGGGAGAATGGGAATTCCCGCTCAGTGTTGGACCACCATGGTTTGGAATAGCACCAAATTTTCATCACTTCTGGCATCTGCTCTTATATCCCTGTGAGGGTTTATGTTTGTTGTTCTGTTTTTTTCTTTTCTTTTTCATTTGTTTTCCTTTACTTTTTTTAATGTCCAGCCTTCTTCAAATGATTTTTCCCAAATTAAATCTAGAGACAATCAGGCTCAGTAGGTGCACGTTGTTGTGCGCAGCTCTGCTAAACTACACAAGATGGGCTGAGCTGCAGTAAAAGATGCAGCCATCAGTAAATGGTTGTGGGTTTCTGCTTTTACTCTTTTTATCTAGGAATGCAGCCAGTCTGGAAGTGTTTTAAGCTCATTTTGAGGGTAAACATCATCACCTTTCACTTTTATGATTTGTTTTATATTTTATATAGAAAACTTCCTCTGCTACACTTACACATTCAGATCTTTCCAACAAAAAAAAGAGAAACCAAAACCCAGGACTGAAGCATGTTATATACAGCTTTTATTTTCAACATTCACTTCTCCTTCTGTTTTTCAGTCTTATGCTGTTTACTTGATTATTTTAAATTTCAAGTAAATTTTCTGGTGGAGCATAGAGGTTTTTGGGTTAAGCACAAGATGCCAGCTTCCTGCAGAGGTCTCTCTACGGGGACTGAAATCATATTACAGTGAGATAACGTGTTTAGGAGTGTGAAAAAAGAATACATTTGATTTATCAAACTTTCACAGTTTGCGAGAGCTCAGAATAAAGCGGCAGTGACCATGGCTAGCTCATAGGGCAGCTCGGTCCCCTCCTGTGGCTTCACCCGTGGCACTGAGACACTGAACACCTCTCCTCACATCCTGTCTGACCTGGGATGAGGCCCTTGAGTCTTACAGCAAGTTGGGAATTGGGAGAAGGAACCAGGAAGGTATTGGATGTTCCTGGGTGTTTGCAGTTTGCACTTTGGTGTTGGAGAAGCCCAGAATGCTTTGGGTTGGAAGGGACCCTAAAGCTTAACCCTTCCAGGGATTTTTTTTTTT
>VWPU01010338.1:0-29386 GCA_013398955.1 Callaeas wilsoni
CACCCTCCCAGCCAGGAATTCCTGATTCCCAGTCTCCCATCCATCCCTGCCCTCTGGCAGTGGGAAGCCATTCCCTGTGTCCTGTCCCTCCATCCCTTGTCCCCAGTCTCTCTCCAGCTCTCCTGGAGCCCCTTCAGGCCCTGCAAGGGGCTCCGAGCTCTCCCTGGATCCTTCCCTTCTCCAGATGAACATTCCCAGCTCTCCCAGCCTGTGTTCATCGGAAGCCATTCAAGGGGAATCTGGGGATTGTCTTTAACAAAACACTATTACAGAAGAGTTAGAGTGGGAACAACAAAACAACAACAAAGGAAATGAAACCACCAAAGACCCTGAATGACTTCCAGGGGAGGCTTTGTACCCTGCAGGCACCCTGAGCCAGGAGACAGCCGAGCTGCCCAGGAGGGTCGAGGTCAGTGCTGGAACAGCTCTGCCTGAGCCCGTCTGGGAACCTGGGAAGTGAAGGCATGAAACCTGCAGGGAAGGAGGCAGGAAGGCAGGGAGGCAGGGAGGCAGGAAGGCAGGAAGGAAGGAAGGCAGGAAGGAAGGAAGGCAGGAAGGCAGGAAGGCAGTCAGGAAGGAAGGCAGGAAGGCAGGAAGGCAGGAAGGAAGGAAGGCAGGAAGGAAGGAAGGCAGGAAGGCAGGAAGGAAGGCAGGAAGGCAGGCTGGAAGGAAGGCAGGCTGAAGGAAGGCTGGAAGGTGTTCTGAGACATCAGCATCCTTCGAAGCACGCCCCACTCTGCCTGTAGGCACTGAGTGCTCAAATGCTGGCCTGCCCCTTCAGAGCTCAGGTGCACAGCAAGTGCACTCATTACTCGACTGCAGGAAGAAACACAAGATCGTAACTAAGAAGGTACCATGCTTGCTTTAATCAGTGACATTTGTAGTACTTTTGGAACCAAAAAATAATAGGGATAAAGAGATGGGGCACCTCCGTGGCAACAAGTAAAAAGTATGCATTGCATTCACATTTTGAAGGTGGGCTAGAAGAGTGGCCACAGCTCTGCCAAGTCTCTCTNGCTCTGGCTGAAGTTGCTGCAGGACACTGTAGCTGCTTCCACAGAACCTCTTGGCTAATCACACTAAGAGGAGCTTTCTGAAGTGAGAAAAGATGTCATACCCATTAATAGCATTATTAAAGAATTCTCACAAATAGCAATAGATATATAAATATATAAATATCTTGTTATTTGCCTGTCATGTTCCACCAAGCTGTCTAGAGTGAATGAATCATGATTTATTTTTCATTAAGTCAGTGATGAAAATGCAGGTATGCATCTGGAATTATGGCAAGGTGACTGTGGTCTTTCATATCTGTATTCCAGGCATTCTTCCTGGAGTTTTTATAGCTGTGATAAAGGCAGGAGGTATTTTCTGATGATCCATGATACAAGCTCGCCTTGAATTTGGGAACCATTTTGCCACTGCTTGCCTCACATGAATTTCCTCTGCTAACCTCTAATTTCTGTTGAAAATACTGCAGAAATTTTGTGATATCTGTAGAAAGTACAAGGGGCAACTTTCTGCTGCCTGTCTTGGAATGTGCCACACTTGGCCACTGCCGTCTTCTTAGGTGGTGTGGGAGAGCCAAACATAAGGTCTCGAAATTTTTTCTTCGACATTATCCCAGTGTATCACCCTCTGTCATGCCCAGAGGTCAGAAATGGCCATTCCTCTGCCCATGCTGGCACTTCCTCACCGCCAGGAGCTGCCCCAGCTGCAGCTGACGTCTTCAATGGGGAAGGGAGCCTCTGCACTGTTTTCCCTGAACCTCATTTGTCCTGTCTTAAATTTCCTTCTCATTTAAAATAGGCTTCCAAGTTATCCAGGAACCCATTGCTCCATGAGGCTCCAGTTTTGACCTAAGGAAAACATACTAGTCTTCAAACTGGTCTTTTTTGTGAGTTTGACTCCAAAAGTCTTAGAACCTGCCTGTGAGCCTGGAGCCAGCACTGAGAGTTGCCCCCAGCTCCGTGAAGAGCAGGGATGGCTTCCAGGACACCATTACCTGGGATCGTGCTTTCCGCAGTGTGGGAAAGGGATGGCAGGAAGAGCAGGGTGTGGTGGGGAAAGGAGAGCGCTGTGCTCGCCACTCAGCATGGGAGCCTGTGAGCGTCCAGTGTAATAATTCCCTGTCGTGGGGCTCACAGGCAGCCGTGGCTCCGGGAGGATGTCCCTGTCTCTGCCACTGGCATTCGGTGAGCGTGGCTCATCCGACTCCCCTCAGGCTCCCGGTGCCTGTCACGCGTGAGCCCAGCCCTGTGCTCTCGTCAGCAGCATCTCCCACGCTGGGGAGTCTGTCACTAGCAAACGAGAGCAGCAGCTTTCGGGGCTTGCACTCTTAACCTTTCAGCTCAGCACAGATTTGTGCCAATGAAGTTCCAGGTCAGGAACGTGGAAGTGTGGATTTAGGAGACAGGTGGCAGGAGACAGAGCAGGGCCACTGGCTGGATGCACAGCTGCGAGGCCGGGGCTCAAACGCAGCCGTAAGCCACGGGTCTGCTCTGGAGTTCCAGCTCCAGGGGCTGGGCAGCTGGCTGTGGCTTGGTCATTGGAAAGGTATTGCACAGCAGAATCATTATTTATCCCTTGTGCAACTAAAAGTTGCTCATTTGCAAGTGTGTACATCTTTCTGGATCTCTTTTCCACGGCCTGAGGAGGCTAACGGCTGCTTGTGTGCCCAAGTGCATATTGGTTTTATATGTACAAGCAGTAAAAAGTCTGGTTTTCCCTGGCATTGTCTCACTGACATCTGCTGGCTGTTCATTCTGTCCCGTCATCCAGGGCTTTAAGGAGGAGGTTAAACACCCCACCCACCCCGTCACTGACCCCCAGTCAGCATCACTTCTAACCAGCACTGGTCTGAACTGGAGCCCTTGGGTCCAGTTGCCCACACATCTTTTCCTCTGTCTTGTTACCCACCCATCCAGGGTCAATCTCCACTTTGACCTTAAGGATGATGTGGAAGATCACATTTACAGCCTCGCTAAAGAAAAGAATTTATCCACGAACCTCATCCAGATAAGAAGGCAGCTTTAATTTAGGAACCTGGATGCCACCAGCTACTGAAGATGGATGGTGGTGTTGTCACTGGCAAATGCAAAAACAAGGGAGAGACACGTAGTTTTTAATACTGGATGTGTTATCAGAGCTCATGGCTGAGATTTGTGTCTTCTGTACATCTTTTGTTACTGTTTGAAATTTATCTTGACCTATTTTAGGAATCACTTTATTCCTCCCAGCTCCCTTGGCTGCTCATCGCAGATTTTGGGAATGATCCCCTCTCTCTTGGCTTATAGGAAGTTTCTGCCCCTCTGTGAACCCCCTTGCTAAAGGAATTATTAGAAAAATATAGATGTTTCCTTATGAGGCACTAGATCTGCTTCTTTCCTAGAGAGTGCCCTGTCCTTGACTCGTGGCACCCAGTTCTCTGTTACATCAGACGCTGTGTCAGTGGGCAGGGGGCTGTGAAGCCCCTGCTCAGCACCCATAGCTGGGACTGAGAGTTAATATTCATCATTGTGCCATGCCATTAATTCACTAGAACACAGAACTAAGTGGTGATTATTAGCAGTGTCTGTTTATTATGGCCATTTTATTTTCCATGTCCCTTAAACATTAATCGTTCCTAATAGGACGAGGTTGGTTGAACAGATGTGAAATAAGTGGCAGAGGTCTGTGTTCAGCAAATGTCTTTTCATCGTTTTCCTTCTTTTTTATATCCTCCCTATGCAAACACACCATTTAAGGTTATTCTGTGTATTTAATGGACTCTTGTGCCTACATGTCACAAACGGTTACCAAGGACGTTAAAATAAATCAGCCGTGTTCCATGTCCCCAGAACTTCTCCCCTGCGCAGCAGAATCCAGCAGTAGAGCAGGGATCCTGCAGGGATCACTGGGAGGAGGAAGTGTACCCCAGTGTAGCTGTCAGACGGGGCAGGGAAGTGCAATGCCTGACTGTAAGGATTTTTTGTGGGATGGAAACTCTACATGAACCTATATTGATGATATGTTTGGCAGTGACATTCAGACGGTCAGGTCACAATTACTTTTGGAGATTACGAAAGAGCAAATTATTTAATTCCCCTAATGCTGTTGTATTTCCGCATCATGAAATAAAACCAGGTCAGGAGCCGTTTGAGTACCAAGTCACCATCTCTGATAGCCTCAAGGATTTAGGAATGTTTGGTCTAGAAAAATTCCAAAAGCAGCCACTGCAACCTCTCCCGCTCGGCTACCAGCCCCTGTCCAAGTCCGTGTGGAGCATCACAGCCCCTCACAGAGAGGCTCAGAGGCCTCATCTCTTCTTCCATGCCAAGGTATTTGCTTAATATCATGTTCACTTTTGCCCTCCCATTATTTTGAAAGGTTCTCCAGCCCTTGGGTCATTAGTTGTGGTTGTGATTATTGTTAGGCTGGGGCCTAAATTCCTCATTTCTGTAAATCCACATTTCTCCTTCACTTAATTGCTACCCTACATTGGGTTTTTATTTGCTTGTTTATTTACTTTGTTTTCCCAGGCTACTAAAACTTTACCATCATTCATCTTTTTGAGAAGGTAGGGAACAAAATGCTGAAGCAGGTTCTGGCAGTGCCTGCTGCAATAATTTGCAGGTTGTCAAGTTCTGGACCATTTGTGCTACTAAATATAAGTGCTTGGGTCTTTCTCTCCTCTCGCCAGATGCATGGGAAGAACCCTCCTTTGTTCCTGGAGCAGGACTTGTTTGGTCAATACCCCGAGGAATCATCCTATTCAGTACCATGTAAACACAGTCCGATCCCACAAGCGAAGCCTCAAAGACTCCAAGTCTCTTCCACAGCCAATTTCAGGCTCTGGAGAGTGAGAAAATCACCACATAGGCAAAAGATCAGTCGGCAATTATTTCCAATTCTTTCTATTTCTGCCTGCCTAGAAAATCAGGAAACGAGATTTACTTGGGAACAATTGCTGTAATAAAGTCAGTCAAAGTTTCACCTTGCTGGAAGATTGTTTGAGCTGGGAGCTGCAGAAGTGGTAATCCAAAATACTTGACCTTGGTGTAGAATGATCTGTGTCTGGAGCCTTAAACCATGACAATTGCAACACCTCGACCTCCTCAGAGCACTTGTTCTGCTCAGGTCCCACATCCTCTTCCCAGGAGGCATCACATGTGGTCTTTCAGCTTCAGGTTGAGAACCAGCCTTTATTTTCACAGGTGTGGTGAGGAGGGCAGGTGTGGCTCAGAGCAGACAGGGCCAGGGGCCGAACGGGTGGTGCCTCTGCCCCTCCCGTTTCCCGTGGGGCGATGGAGGTGCTGCGCATTCCGGAGGCCTTGCAGAGCTCTGCCAGCCTGGCGGGACCACAGAACCACAGAACGGGTCAGCTTGCAAGGCACCTCGGCAGCTCAGCTGATGCAACCTCCCTGCTCAAGCAGGGTCATCCCAGAGCACATGGCACACACTCACGGGTTTTCCCTGGCGTTCTCCCTGCTCTCACCGTGGGGGCTGTGACTGAGAAAAGGGATGGCAAAGAAACGTCCCTGCACTCTCCTGACATGTGACCCTCCCTGGCACTGTAGGGTCCCAGCCTCCCTGAACACAGAGCAGGTCCATGAGCACCAGCCTGCAGATGCAGGTCCAAGAAGCAGCTTCAATCCCTCCCATCCCATTCCCCACATCCAGCCTCTGTCCTCCGGCGGGGCTCAGCCCGGCTCTGAGCAGATCTCCGGGTTGGGGTGTCCTCACCAGCTCTGAGCTGGGTGGGGAGTTTCATTGCCCCAGACACACCCACAGATCCCTTCACACTGGATTCCCAGCAGAGCAGATTATCCTGCCACAATTGTAGCCATCCGAATTACCTTTCCCTCTGCTTCCTTTGGGATTCCAGCAGAGAGGAGACACTCGAGAGAGTCCTTGACCTTCATGGGTCTCTTATGAATCATTAATCTGGAAGATGAACCGGGGAGAGATCCTGCAGCCTGGCAGAGCAGCTCCTGCATTTCATTTCTGTGTGTGTAACTCAGCTGCTGCTCTGCTCTTTCCCTGGCTCTGTAACATTCCTGCACATGGCAGCAGCACAGCAAAGGTCGGCATTCCCATATATCTGCTCAGTTTTACAATCTCTGCCCTTTATCCTCACACATTTACATAATGTGAGTGTAATGGAGATGCACAATTCTGCCTTCTCGCTTGAGAACCTGCAAGTGAGTTTGTCACAGTGGCTGCTTCTTTAAACAAATAATGTTGTACTAATGTGTAACCTCTAGGAATCACTGACAACACCTCATAGTACAGCAGTGTCACATTTCCTCTTGCTTTCCTTTTTTTCAATGTTACAACCTCTTATTTTGCTCTTAGGTTGAAGAAAACTCTTCCCTTCTTGAAGGGCTCTCAGAGAGCCCTCCCTGAGGGCATGGCTACCTTAGACTGAAGCTTTCTGTTCCTGGGAAATATTTCTAGGGTGCTTCAGTGCAAGTCAGCCCATCGGTCCCAAAAGATTCCCTCCCTGTGTGAGGTTCTGGAGAAGTCCAGCTCCAGAGGAGCATTTGGGTGGTTCCCTTTTTGCAGCTCTGCTAAAGCTCCTGGATCTTCAGGCAGAGTTGGTGGTTACAGAGCCTCAGTTTGGAAGGTCTGGAGGATTTTGGTGCTCCACCCCATCCTTCAGGTCCCAGCTGGCCGGGCCATGCCTCTGTCTTGCACCGTTGCCATGGGCATGGGCTGGCATGTGGCCACTCATGCATGGGAGCATGCAGCGGGTCACGGGGGTCTCCCAGCCCCCATGGCGTGGGTTGGGAGGGACCTTTAAGCTCTATCCTGTCCACCCCCTGCCATGGGCAGAGACACCTTCCACTACCCCAGGTTGCTCCAAGCCCTGTCCAGCCTGGCCTTGGACACTGCCAGGGATGGGGCAGCCACCAAGCCACCACACCTGTGCTCTCATGAAATAACCAGGTAAAGAGCAGTACGAGCACCCTGAGTGTGAAATTGCTACACATGTGAGAGGGGAGCTGAGCATAATAAAAGAGGGCTGTTTAGCATTTCCCTTGTGTGACTAAACATGGAGTGCTGCATGGATGTGAGATCATTTGGGGATGGACAGAAAAGAGGGAGAAGGAGAACCTGAGAAAAATGAGATAAGGAACACAGAGACAGGGATAGAAATGTGGATCATTCCAACAGCAAGATTAATACTGAATTCCCTGCTCCTGAAGTGAAAATGGAATAGGGCTGCTGCTGACAGTAATACATCTTGAAAAGAAAAAAACCACGATTTCCCATTTATTGCCTCCTTGATAATTTCATGTACCAAGGTGTATTACCCATGGTCACAAACCAGCTCGGCTCGGATGAGCACGTGGCCAAAATCGGGAAAGACAGAGTGTGATGCTAATTCCCTGAAGATGCGTTTCCCTGGAAATCAGCATCAGTTTTCTCTGGGTGAGAACCTGAGTGAGGGCTGCTCTGGGTGCTGTGGAAAAAGGGCACTCACAGCTCATCCCTCTAGGGCTGCTGGGTATGAAGAAGAGCTGAGAGCCCAGTGGCAGGTGCTGCCGGAGCGTGGGCAGCGGGTGCCACTGCCAGCCACAGGTGTCTGTTGGGGCACCCCCGCTCCTGCCTGGCACAGGATGGCACACCCACACGTGCCCTGTGGGGGCAGACAGGCAGCTCCGTGTGCCCAGCAGCTCTGAAGGACTGGGGCTCCCAGGGAATGTCACCTTGCAGGAACAAAGCAACAGAACGGGAAAGGCTGGGAATGTGAAAAGCAGCCAAGCCTGTCCGCAGGTGTGGTCACAGTGTTCGGTTTGTGTCGTGTTGAGCTCATGCTCATAAACTGTCAGGCCCAATGGACGTCCCAGCAACGTTATGTCCCCTGGCTCTATGTCCTACTTCCCATCCATGGGTGCTTTGTGAGACCTGGAGATTTGGGGAGGCCAGTCTGCACCAAGGAGTCCCCTGGGATCACTAAATACCATCTTGCTAAGCAGGGGATGTCACCCCAGGCCGTGAGCTTCTCTGTGCCCCGGCACAGTCCGGCTCGGGGGCTGTGCAGGAAGGAGCAGCAGTGGCTGCTCCTCCTGAGCCCCCCATATCCCAGTGCCTGGGGGGAATGCTGCCAAGATCTCTGCCTTTGGAAAGCAGTTGGGCTTCTGGATGCTTTGACGGCTGTGGTTTGTCTGTTTACATGGCTTTTTTCCCCTCAAAATCTCTTCTGAGGTTTGAACATTTCCGGTCATAAGCAGTTCAACCCCAAGTCTCTGGGAGCATCAGGGCAACAGGCAGGACTGAGCTGTGAATATCCACGGGGTTTATCCAATTTAAACATGGCCTTGAGGAGCACAGAATATGCCCATTCTGTCCCAGGAGCCTGGCTACCCAGGGCAGGGAGCAAAGCCTCAGCGTGAGGTGAGGAGAGCTGTCCTGGGAAAAACAGCAAGTGGAATTTGCTCACTGTGATGGGGAGAGGAAAAGGAGCATTTCCCAGGAGCTGTTACTCAGTTAGTCAGCACAAAACATGTGTGAATCCTTAAAATATGCAGCCCAGCAGTGGAAAAAATGGAGATACCTTCTCCCAAATGAGCAGACTCCATTCTCCCATCAGGAAAGTGCCTGTCCAGTTTGCCTATTCCCAGGAACTGCAGTTGCCTGACACTGTGGGAAGCTTTTTTTAATAATGAATGACAAAGCCCTGATCATTATCTGAAATCTCATTAAGGATCTGCCAGTGGGACTCTCCGATGAATTCCGTGCTTGTGTGCAGCTCATGCACAGAGGAACAGGGTTTTCCTGCACCATGCCCTGGAACATAACCCTTCACTGAAATGCCTCGCCTGGATGCACATTTCCACACTCACGTATCCTTTCTCACTTTTTTTGAAGTCAGAGTATTTCTTTGCTGCAGGTTTCTTGGCTGCTGCTCCCTCAGCCCCAGGAGCTGGATGCTCCCAGGCTCTCCACTTTCCAGACAGGGGTCCCACCTCCCAGGCTGCTCTCTGGAGCTCCCTCCCCAGCCAGCTTTCCCTAGGGATGCTGAAGAACAGCTGGGGAGCCAGTCATGGGAAGGGGAAGAAGAAAAGAAATCTCTTTCGTTAGGAAAGGTGGCTGGTGGCCAGCCAGAGACAGAAATTCTGTTTCTGGGTCGTCTGTGCCCTGGATCACCTGTGCACTGTGTCACTGGCTGGAAACTATTTTATCAAAGCCAAAATGGTCTTGATGAACATCTTGTCTGTTCCTGGGCACTGGCTGCTCCAGCAAGTCTATCCCAGTAACTCCCAGTAACTGTATGGGAGTCAGAGTATGTGCTCTGGGCTGCCACTGGTGACACGTTACCCTCAGGTGGACACAGAATCCTATCTCAGAATGGTTCGGGTTGGGAGGGACCTTCGAGCCCACCCAGTGCCACCCCTGCTGTGGCAGGGACACCTCCCACTGTCCCAGGCTGCTCCAAGCCCCAGTGTCCAACCTGGCCTTGGACATTCCAGGGATCCAGGGGCAGCCACAGCTGCTCTGGGCACCCTGTGCCAGGGCCTGACCACCCTCACAGGGAAAAATTCCTCCCCGATCTCCCATCTATTCCTCCCCTCTGGCAGTGGGAAGCCATTCTCCCTTCTCCTGTCACTCCATGTCTAAAATGTCCTATCACTAAATTGTCTCAGCCATTAAGTATAGTCTATATATATATATATATAATAGCTACAGTTTCTTTTTTTATTTTCTTCTGCTATTATTTTTCTCTTTTAATTTCTGGAAACTGAAATCCAGTCCTTTCAGTTCTGTTCTGTTTTTCCTGTGTGTCAGAGCATCCCCAAGGATCAGGTATCTCCTCCCTATACCTGGGGAGAATGCAAGTGCAGCCAGCCCTCACTGATGGGTTCGTGTGAGTGCGTGTGTCTGTCTCATGATGGGTGTTAAATTCCACGCTGTCAGGCTGAGAAACATGGCAAAACTTGGAGAGGGGAAGATCTGCCCTGGGTTGATGTCCTTGTTTTCCTGGGCAGTTCCCTTCCAGAGTCACAGTAGGAATAAGATCATCCATCAGCTACAGCCCAGTGTACAGCACAGACAGACTTCTGTCCTCCTGGGCTCGAGAGGAACACATGTAGCTGGGAATATTCTGGTTTATTATTTGAAATATGCCCATGAGTTTGTACAATGTAATGATTTGAAAATACCATTAATTTCCAAATGTGCTGCTTCCTTGGAACACAGGGAAAATGCGAAACAAGAAAAAGAAGAAGATTTAACAAATGCAATTAATCTGGAATTGCTTGGCAGGGTAGAATCACCATTGATGTATTTAACAAAGAACTAATTAAACCAAAATGCAGGCTGAAATAAAAGATGTTATGTAATGCAAATAGCGCTGATTAAAAACTGTAGCCTCGAGAACTCAGCCTGTGTAGATAAATCACAGACACATGTACGTTGTGTAGAGATCAGGCTTTAACAGAATTCCAGTCCCAGAGGCGACCACATTTTTCAGTGGAAAAACGTCTTTTGGAAGGCATTCAGTTCCCAGTACTTGAACGATGTGCACTCGAGCGAGGTTCCTGGGTGCGGGCTGCATCCATGCCCGCACTGGCAGGGGAAGAGCCCAGGGGGAGGGAGTGGGGCACAGGCTCCTCGGGGCTCCGCGGCACATTCCGGGGTCCTGCACAAGCCACCCGCGGTCTGGCCAGGTAATTTTGGGGATGAAGATGTTTCTACAAAGGGGAAGGGGCCTGAAGGGAAGCAGGAGAGCAGTAACTTGTCAGCAAGGCAGCTCTTGTGGGTTTTGCAGCTTCGCACAGGGCACCCCCAGTGCAGATTTCAGTGCCCCATCTGACACCACTCACACCCTGGTTTGGGGCCGGGTTCATCCTGAAGCACTGGGTTTGCCCCAGGCTGCCAGGATCAGAGGATCCATGTCCTGCTTCAGTCCCATCCTCAGCCATGACCAGCCTTCAGGAGGATGGAAGGACACCAAGGAGAAGGTGGAGTCTGGCTGAGGCAGTGGGTTCACCCTGGAGCTTGCTGGCTGCTTGGAACACTCCACACACAGCTCTGGGGACACTATGGGGGCTGCTCAGGGGCCTGATGGCCCATCCTTCCTCTCCAGTTCTTCCCTGCCTTTAGTTTTACTGTTTTGTGTTTTTCTCCTCTCCTCTACAGAACAACCCTGTGGTTAGGCAGAGCTTCCTCGTGTCCTCTCACCCCAGGTCCCGCTCTCCTTGTGGCAGCAGTGGGCCAGGACACACCGGCCGCTGCCCTCCCTGCCCTCAGCACTGGCACTGCTGCACAGCACACACAGCTTTTTCTCACTGCTTGTTTGTTCTCAGAGTGTTAGTGTAAAATCGTAAGAAAACCCCAAACACCATGAACAATGTCCTGTCTGTGTTCACTACAGTGTTTGGGGTCAGGCATTCCCTGCTAAACACATGCTGCCGCTGTGGACATTGTGAGATTCATCCACTGTTCCAGGGTCAGGGAGGGTTATCTGGAGCAGCTCCATCAGAGAGGACATTGAGGAAATGTTGAATTTCAAAGACAAAGATAGTGCAAATCTGCTGGGGGGCGTGCAACACAACAGGAATGGACCAGGTTCAATCCCCTGCTCAGCTCAGCTCGCGCTCGGCTGTGTTTGTAATTTCAGCTCAGAGGATCTCTGGATTTGATGTTTCGACTCACTGCACCCAGGCCACAGAATCAATATGAATTATCAGTAATTTTCCAGGGGTGGATAAATGTCATCATGATGTGGAACTAAATAAATGTCAACATGATGTGGAACTTGCCTTGTCCTTGCTTGTTGGGCCAGCAGTGTTTGTTTTAGTCCTCAGAGGTCACAGTCATGTGCTGCTCCACAGCAGCCCCTCCGGGCGCTCCTGAGGAGGTGAAGCAGATGGTGGCACCATCAGTAAATGATTGTAGAGACCTGTTGAGGCAGGGCAAGGGCCCTGCAGTGTCACCTGGGCTCACACAGCCTCGAAGCAGATGCTGCCACGGGGTGATGCTCGATTTGTCCCGCAGACGGCTCTCGTGTCGCCAGGGCAGCCCCTGTGCCAGCACCTGCCCGAGGCACCTGCGTGGGGACAGTGGGAGCCACAGCCCCAAAGCCCCCGGCGCTGCCGAGAGCTGGGTGCTCTGGGCTTTGCCTTCCTCTGCATCCCAAGAAGGAGCTGAGCTGGCTTGGCCTTGTGCAAACCCAAGGATGGGGGAGAGCTCTGGGGGAGGGAGGGCAGGAGGGGACCGATCCTTTCAGCCAGGGTGGAGCACTGGGCTGTGCCAGGCCTCAGATCCCGGCAGGATGCTCCAGCCGTGCTCCCTGGAGCAGCCTCCCCTGCAGCACCATGGCGTCACTGAACACTCAATAAGCAGCTTCAGGAGCCAGCTGATATTGAAGGACTGAGGGGATATTTAACCTGAAACTGAGTTCAACTGCATCAGACTGCTTATTAAAAATGAATGGATTCCTCCAATAAGGATCACATTCCTTGTGATGTGATGCAGTAGTAGAAACAAGCCTGCTGTCTTCTGCCCTGCTCTTTTCTCCATATGGTCACTGCTCTCTTTCTCTCTAGTAGAAATACACTTGTTTTGCTTTTTACCCAAATTTTCTCTTTATTGATTCCTCTTCAGACAGAAAGTCTGAAGTCTGAAGACTTTCAATAAAGAAAGGAAGCAGTTTAGTGAGAGCAGCTCCTTGGTGATGCTTGGCCCCAGATCCCATGGAAATCCCCCTTCCCAGCTGCTTTAGGTTCACCTGTACTCTTCAGGTCCACTTCTCCTTTCTCTTTTGTCCACCTTTCACCATGATGGACATTTCAGTTTTGAGCCTCCGGGCTGGGACTCGTGTCCTGCATTGCTGTTGGCCCCATGACAGAACAGGGTCAGGTATTGTCACTGGTCCTGTTTACAGGGCCATTCCAGCCACAGGCAGAGTCACCAGCTGAGGAAACACTGCTCTGGTGTGACTGAAATACAAAAGATGGGCTTTGGCACCGCAGCATCTTAGCTGCACTTTGTCATCCCTGTCCCAACTCAGCCTGCAAAAGCAAAGTGATGGGCAGATGTAGAAGATACCAGGTTCCAGTAGAATTTCCTCAGAGAAATTTCTGGCTCAGCTATCTGTGTCCCATCTCGATGGAACACTTCGCAAGATCACTGTTAATATCATTTTGTAGGTGTTCTGGCCAATCAGAACAGTACAGGGTTCAGCGTTTTGCTACTGCAGTGACAGTAAAGGAAAGGAAATATTTTTCCAGAGGTGAAAACTGCTTAAAGCTCAGATTTCTATGCTTTTGTAATACAAATTTCTTATAGACTAAACATTCCCAGTCCTACGCAGGCTGATTCCCAACTGTCACCAGTCTGCAATCACAATTCACACAACACTTTGTCCTTGGTTTACTCACGTCAGTCAGGTTGGAAGATGTGTTACATGGTCTGCAGAATTTGCAGATGGAAACGAGCCAGGGGT
Organism: Callaeas wilsoni; assembly: GCA_013398955.1. Taxonomy (NCBI): domain Eukaryota; kingdom Metazoa; phylum Chordata; class Aves; order Passeriformes; family Callaeidae; genus Callaeas; species Callaeas wilsoni. The sequence continues at coordinate 13,436 of VWPU01010338.1, forward strand.
GCCTTAAGCTGTCCCCTATGCTCTGTCCTCAGTCAGCAGGGCACTGGCACAGCTGGTACCTGTAAAAGCCAGTGCAAATGGTCCTGGCACTGGCAGGCAAGGGCTGGCTCTGCTGTGGAATACCCATGGTGAACACTGGGAATCAGCTTGTGGAATAGAATCACAAAATCCTTTAGGTTGGAAAAGCCCTCTGAGACCATCGAGCCCAACTGTTCCCCCAGCACTGGCAAGGCCACCACTGACCCATGTCCCCAAATGCCACATCCACAGGGCTTTTAAATCCCTCCAGGGATGGAGACTCCATCTCCTCTTGCTCTTTTTTTTTTAACCTCTCTATTTTGCTCCTTTCCGAGGGAGATGTTGTGCCCAAGACTTTTGCCTGGGGAATCCCTTCACAGGTACTGTGGGTGTCTGTTCCTACTGGAAATGCTGCAACAAGTCCAAATTATGTGCAGCACTTCAGCTCTGGGCTGGAGCAGGAGCTTGCTTTTGTTTTTTCCATTGCTTTTTGATTTTTTAATTTGTTTTGGTGAGATGAAATGTAGAAAGAAGAAAGTGATCCTAAAGGAATTATGACTCATGGGGATTAGATAAATAAGACAACTATAAAAGCCATGCTAAAAAGCAGTTTTGCATACAAGTCCTAAAAACTGTCTGGTGGTTTGTAATTCCATCATGTGAAGGCAAAGATGTTTCTGAGACAAAGATTTGGGTAATAAGTATGCACTTGAATTTTAGTTAAGAAAATAATATGTCCTGAGGGTACATATTCTTGCAATCATTTCGCATGCATGCCGTGTTCCTTCAGAGACGAGGAACTGCTGTTATGTGACAGCTGACTCCATAAACTCGGAAAATTAATAAGAAGATGTTCTTGGAGCATGAGCTTTATTGCGCAGGCCAGGCTGCTCGGCCGAGGGGGATGATGGAGGAGTGGGGGGCAGAGCTGCACCCAGATCCGACGGGAACGCTGGATGAGCGCCCCGGATGCACAGCCAGCGCCCGCCAAGCATGTGGCGTAGCAGAACTGGGGCTTTGACAAAAGGGAGAATGATGGATCTTCAGGGAAATCACAAAAGCAATTTGTTCTCCAGTTTTGTTGCTGAGCTTTTGTCCAAAAAAAAAAAAATTTGATCTCTGCTTAGCAAATGCTTTTGTTATTCCAGTAATGGTTTTTGTGGGAATTGAACAAAAACCAAGTGACAGGAGTTAAATGGCAACTTGAGAGCTGCTGGTTATTGCCTCAAAAGGGAAAGGGGTCTCCGGTGACCCTTTTCCTTTGGAAAACTCTGCTGTTGGCTGTGTTTGATCCATGGCTGAATAAAACATGATTTGGATTAATTGAAGCACAAACCTCCCCCCAGGACCCCTGGTCTGTGGGATCTGTTGGAGGGTCCTGCCAGGGCTGGGCACTGCCCTGCTCCAGGAGGAAGTGGGGCAACACAGTGCTGCAGGCCATGGGACCCTCCCCGGCATATGGGAACCCCAAGAGCAGGGTCATCCCCTGGTGTCCCCATGGGGACCTCGTGCAGTGGGACAGAAGTGGGGGGAGCCTGTGAGGGGACTCAGCCCCGACACTGCTCTGGGCACAGGGGGCATCATCTGTCCCGTGCTGGCTCAGCACTGGAGCTTGGGTGGCACGGGATGGGGAGCAAAGCCATGAACTGGGCTGGCACCGGAGCCCTGGGCTGTGCTCCCCCAGTGCCACTGGGGAGGTGACCAGGTGGGCAGAGCTGGGCACCAGCCTTAAAAACAGCCTTGCAGAGACACGCCCAGCTGCGGGTTAATTTTGTGGCTTTTCTCCTGGAGTGCTTGGCTGTTGGACACGAGGATCTGCTGCAGCAGGAAAATCAATACGATTTCCATGCCCTCAGCTCCAGCCCCTCTGGAGGGGCCGAGCCCCATCGCTCACAGGTAGTGCTGCATTGCAGGTGGAGGGGAACGTCCTGGCTGCAGGGGAAATCCTGCGCTGGAGAGAAGAGGGCTGGTGGAAAACCAGCCCAGATCATGATGAAAGCGATTTCCAAAGGCAGGAGCTGCTGACCTGAGTCTGCAATTACCAGGAGGGCAAAGGGTTAACGATCAGTGGCCGTTAATGAGGTACCTCTCTCCAAGCAGCTTCCCAGCCCTGTGCTCCAGCTGAGGGCTGTGGGCAAGGGAAGCAGCTTGTGCCTTGGATAGGTGACCTCTCCTCCTGAGCCTGGATTTGGATATTAGTGGACCAAAACCTGTGCTGACTCAGGGCCCTAATTCCCAGGGGAGCTGCACTCCTGCCGTGGACTAGGGGAGCTGGAGAAGTTCCTGTTGGGCAGATACCCTTGGGGAGAGGAGAGGGTGGGGGAGTTCTGCCTCCAAATTAGCTTGTGTTGAGTTACCAAGTGAATAGGAAATATTTCTTCTCTCTTCTCCTTTTCTGCAAAGTGTGACGTGCCTTAGGGTCAGAGAACACTTGCCTGCTCACAGTGTGCATTATGCAGAGCAGCAGAGGGGCACTGGGTCATTTCCCCAGGTTTGCTCCCACGCTTTTACACCTTTTCCCTTTCTCCATTGCTCTCTGTCGCTCTGCGGCTCCAGGTTATGTCTAGAATATAGAGCAGGCCAGGTGTGTTTTCTTTGTTTTCTCTTTGTTACCCTGCAGCTGGCAGGGAGCAGGAGCCCTTGTCCCCTGAAGTGATGGACAAAACAGGCACTAACTCTGTGTCCGCTTGGTGTGGAGAGCAGAACCCTGCAAGGCCCGTTTCCTGGAGCACTTGACTCCTCTTCAGGTGATCTTCTGAGTCTTTATTAAATTCTGATTCTGATTATCAAAGAGAAGAATCCATGTTGGATTAAATATACAGGTTGCCCACTCTTTGCTGTGTACTCACTGCTGTGCACACCACAGACACTTCAGGGATGTGAGATGTGTCTCAGGCCTGTCTGGGCCTCTCTGCATGGCTAGGCCTGAATATTTAGATTTACATATGTTAAACTATTCACTGTTTCAAATACAGATACATTTAGCCATAAAATTAAAGTGGCCACTAAAGATCCTGATGGATTTGGGGACATTCTGTCCAGACTCCTAACACCTTACTATACCAAAGTCCACTCTGCTTCCAACCCAGGGGTCAGTAATGCCTTTGCCACCCAAGGAATTTTCAGCCCTTTGGAGGAAAGGAAAATACAGGATAATCCCTGCATGGAGTAGTGATGGGAATACAGACAATCATGCTGCAAACTGCTGCAGCTTTAATGAGAGCCAGGACAGAAAGGATGGGGTGGAACAGGACAGGAGGGAGCCTGGAGAGCTGCAGGTTCTACACAGGAGGGAGTGACTTGGCAGCACCTGCACCCCTCCCTGGGTGCTGGGTATGCCTTCTGTAGGGATGGGTGCCCCTCCTGGAGTGCTGGGTGCCCCTTGTGTTCCCTGTGGGCAGCCACAGAACCACCATTTTTAAACTGAATCTCATTTTTCCCCACTAGCAACATCTTTTAATTGCATTGTGGATTTATTTGGCCGATTTTAGAGCTGACGCTATGCCAAGGAGCAGCTAGGTAGCCACAGAGTCTCTTCATAGAATCATGAGATCATGGAATCCCGGGTGGGAAGGGACCTCAAGGATTGTCTGGTCCAACCTTGTCTTGGCCCAAGCACAGTCTGGGCAGGAGGGCCCAGCGCCCTGCCCAAGCTGAATCTGAAAAGGGCCCCAATCCCAAAGTGTTTTCCAGACTATTGATTTTCCAGACTATTTTGGAATGGCCTGTACCAGCTGATGAATGTCTGTAATGGATTTCCACAGCGAATTTCTGAGCCCCCGTCAGAGCCCGTGGTTATGAACCCAGCCAGAGTGAGCAGCGTCCCTTTCCCACGAGATGCAAACCACAGCCTAAACCCAAGTGCTTCCTGCCGGTAACATTCCCAGGGCGGCAGCACCAGCTTGGCAGCTGGATTTGTCAGGTGTGAGGGTGGTGCCCTTTGGCTGTCACCCAGCGGCTGTGGCACCAGGCTGCCAGCGCTGGCAGGGACAGGGTGCCCTGATTTGGGGTGTGGCTCTGGGCTCCTGCAGGGCTCAGCCTGATCGGGATGCAGCTCCTGGCACGGCCTCTCTGCGTGAGGGAGGCTCATCTGCAGCCAGCCATCCCTCACTGACTGCAGGAGACAAGGATCAGGCCAGGAGAAGTGCTTTGCAAGCCACATGTGCCCCCAGGTCAGCCACCAGACCACTAGGAAATATTTATCCATCATCTGTATCGCAGAAAGGGGATGCTGCTGCCACGAAAATTTGTAAACTGTCATTTATGGCAGCCTCCTACCTTCCCTGAGGTGATGGGTATCACCATGAAGAGAGAGAATTTATCAGATTCACGATTCTAACTCACCATTACTCATCTTCCTTTCTAATTCCAAACCCCATGTCATGATTTGAAAAATGGAAAAGTCAACAGGGCTGCGGTGTCCACCTGCTGCTGCTCCTTTCCTTCAGCACCTCTCATGTGGAAACGCAGATTTTCAGCTGAATTACAGCTCATCAGGTATGGGTGTGCAACAACTTCACTTATTTATCTCAATTTATCAGAAGCCAGCAGTACATAAAATGGGAATAACAGGCCATCCACTAGCATCCGTGTTTTCCGTAGTGTCTCAGTGGTTGCTGGAGAACTCAGAGCTGTTCCTGGAGCCACAGGATGTCCTGAGCGGGAAGGGGCCCACCAGGATGCTCAAACAGAATCACGGAGTCATTTATTTTGGAAAAGCCCTGGAAAACCATCAACTCCAACCATTCCCTAGCCCTCTTAAGGCCATCACTGACCCCTGTCCCCAAGTGCCTCCCCTACAGCTTTTAAATCCCTCCAGGGATGGGGACTCCACCCCTGCCCTGGGCACCTGTGTCCTCGTGTCCAATACAAACCTCCTCTGGCACAACTTGCAGCCAGGACAGGTGGAACATAACATTTTTAGCTAAATACTAAGCTGAGGAACCTCACTCTTTGTATTTTTTTGAGTGTGATTTTCCCCCCACTTGGTTGCTTCTTTTCCATGAAGTGACACATTCCCGTGATTTCCCATGCAGCAGTGCTTTGGCCAAACCCTGTCCTGGACCTCGCTGGGTGAGTTCAGCACAACTGCTGCTTGGAAACCAGAGGGGTTTGTGCCTTCTGTTTGGACATGCACATCATTCCTGCTCCCAGGACAGGGACTGAGCTCCGTACGGCAGAAACTCAGGTGTGAGCACTCTCTTACACAAGGTCAAAATTTGCTGCCTGTAGATGTATTTTTAAACCCATATCTCCCTGGTTTTACTGCTCCTTCTTCCTCACTCAGCCTTCCTGGCACCAGTGATGAAATACAGTCCTGGAGCAGAAGTCTAAAATACTAATATATATATATATATGTAGATATATATTTCAAGATCTCTGGTCTGTATATTTTCTTCTTCTATACACATAAGGGGAATGGAACAATGCAATAATCCTGCCACAGAAATATATTTTAAAATGTATCAAATTTTTGTCCATTCAAATATTTGTCTGTTACCTAATCACACATTACTGTACTCCCTTGAAGATGCAGAACTACTCATCATTTACATATTATCCTTTCTGTCTTCTATCGATACATCTCCGCAAAGGAAACATATTATGAGAGAAACTGAGCAACCTGTGGCAGCTTTAACATCTGCCCCAGCAAAGTTCCCATCACTCCCAGCATCTGTTTCACCAGTGTAAGGACACAATGAAATCTGCAGGGTATTGTCCTATTTGAATTTTAATATCTTTTCATTTCTTGTTTCTCCCTTGTTTGCTTGTTTTTGAAAGAGTCGGCAGCACACAAACATGGGGTTGTAAATGAGAAAGTGAAAGATTTGTCAATACTTGCATCTCAGGGGAATGAGGTTCTTTAATTTTAATTACACTTAAGTCAGGCTCCCCACACACCCTGTGCTGGATGTTTTTCTCTTCCTAATATTATATAAGGAAAAATACAGCAGCATCTGGTGCCTTCCTGACAGGTTCAATTGATTGTAGCGGGAATGAGAAGCAGGGCTGGTCTGGAACAAGCTTTCATTGATTGCTGGATGGCATTGACTGCATGGGGAATTTGAAACAACAGCAGGTTCAGGAGCCAGAGCCAAAAAAGTAAAAAGAAGCTGATGTCAGAGTTTCCAAAGGGTTTTGTCCCAGCTTTGCATTTTACCATCCTTCAGTGATGCAGATGCCATGGTGGATGAGATTTTTATTGATCCTTTTATTTTGTTTTAAATTATATGTTTTAAGTTTTAACTACAATTAAAACTAGGTCTGCCAAATTTACCCAAAAAATTGATATGTGATAAAAGGGCTTTTTTTTTCTCAGAAATACTGCACTTCTGACCAAAGTGATTAGATAAAGGATATTATCTTCCCTGCTATCTGTGCTGGCTAAATCCTCAGAGCATCTGAATGAATCAAGAAGCTTAAAATCTATTGTGTGATTTTATCACTAAGTACCTATTATGTATCAAGTATCAATATACACTCTTGTGTATCAAGGATCTGTGCTGGGATTTTATCACAATGTGGATTGGGATGTGTCAGGCTCTCCTTTTTGTACCCAAAAGTTCAACAGAAATGAAGGAAATCATCGATGTTCTCCGTTCAGATGTACCTGAGCTACTGCTGTGCTGTGTGCTCACATTTGTAGGGGATTGTAGCCAGAGGGAACCTTCATATCACTGCAGCCTCGTAGAGGAGGCTCAAAGGCACGGACCCCCTGCCCCCCTGCACCCCTCAGACCCTGGGGAACACCAGTGGCACCCTTTTAAATGCTCCCACTCCTCCAGTCAGTTCCAAAAGGTGGTTTGGGGGATCCTCATGGCATTTTTTACCAGTGAAGAACAAGGGCCTGGAGTAATAGGACACAGGGAATGGCTTCCCACTCCCAGAGGGCAGGGATAGGTGGGATATTGGGCAGGAATTCCTGGCTGGGAGGGTGGGCAGGCTCTGGCACAGGGTGCCCAGAGCAGCTGGGGCTGCCCCTGGATCCCTGGCAGTGCCCAAGGCCAGGTTGGACACTGGGGCTGGGAGCAGCCTGGGACAGTGGGAGGTGTCCCTGCCAGGGCAGGGGTGGATTGGGATGAGCTCTAAGGTCCCTCCCAACCCAAACCACTCTGTGATTCTGGGATTCTAAAGGGAGGATCAGCTCAGACCTGGCACTGTCCTGGGTTTTGGTTGGGCCAGTGACACTGCACAGTTCTTGAATCCTGAGCATCTGTACGGACCTGCGACTTTGCCTGCATGGAAGTGTTGAACAACTTCATGAGCTGGTTTGTGAATTTGGGATGATGGGGGAGGAGGCTGGCTGGATTAAGATCTGTGATTTTGGCTGTAACTAGCAGTGATAGCAACTCAAATAGATGTTGTGTGCATTTTTATTATACCGTTTTCTGGAGTACCACTATTAAAAATATGACATCCATTGTACATTCCAGCAGAAGATGTGTGTGCTATTGATTTCTTTGTGCTTACCTTAGAACTGTTTATTCTGTGTTATCTTTTCAACGAAAATGAAGATACAGAGAATCCAATGTAATTCTTTACTGCAGTGAAAAATACCCCTCATCCTTTGAACCATCATAGACTGACATCCCACATCCCAATATCCTTATCTTGCATTCTAGTCTGAAATGTATTAGTGTAGGAGATAATAATGACTTACTTTTTCACAGGATACGCATAAAAGGAAATGTATAAACAACTTTCACTTCATTATCGCTCTGCTATTTCAGCTGTGAATGGTCCATAGCAAAAAGAAAACAAGACTCAAGAAACAATCCTTTTAATTTCTGTGCTGCTTTCCTTTCCAGGTCTATGCTTCTTCCAGTCATTAAAAACACCACTTCTCATTTTCTAGGAGAAAGACGCACTGATATTTCATGTTTGTCTCTGCAATAAGCAAAGCATTGGCTGGCATTACACTGAGGGGCAAGGGACCTCTGCAATGCCCTCCCCGTGCTGCTTTGGCACGGCCCCGGTACCGACACGGCCTTTGGGGATGCCTTTGGGGATGTCCCTGGCAATGCATTTGGGGTGCCCCTGGCGATGCCTTCGGGGACGCTATTGGCGATGGCATTGGGGATGGCATTGGGGATGTCCCTGGCAATGCCTTTGGGGTGCCCCTGGCGATGCCTTTGGGGATGGCATTGAGGATGGCATTGGGGATGCCTTTGGGGACACTATTGGGGATGGCACTGGGGATGGCATTGGAGATGGCATTGAGGATGGCATTGGGGATGCCTTTGGGGACACTACTGGAGATGGCACTGGGGATGGCATTGGGGATGCCTTTGGGGATTTCTTTGGGGATGCTCTTCTGCAGCAGGCTCAGGTAGGAATGACCCCACTGCTGCTTGCGGCTGAGCGGGTTGGACTGGAGCAACCAAGGGGCCAAAACCATGCATATCTCACACACACAGGGGCAGAGGTGTGTCCTGTCACATGCTCCAAGTCCTAGAGAGGTGGCATCCAGGGTCTTCCATCACACTGGGATTTGTCATGGTCTTGTTAGTCAAGACCATGTCAGTCAAGTTAGGCACATCCAGGTGCCAGTGCTCGGGCATGGATACCCATCCTTCCAAGTTCCTGATTAAACACTGCCCTCTCCCCACAGTTAGGTTAAATAAATTTGTCAACTTAGAAAAGAGCCTTTTCCCGGTTTATTCTCGTGTAAATATCAAACTGTTGGCACTCTGGTGGCAGGAATATTCGGTGCCTCTCTCACAAAAGGCTCGTTAGTTCTGTCCCTCTCCAGGCTGCCTGGCTCCCCGGGGGCGGTGGGGGCTTCTCCCTGTGCCGGGGGCTGGGAGGGCAGGAGAGCTCCTACCAGGAAACCCTTCACCCGGGACACACACCTCTCTTCTGAGGGGAGGGTGCCGATCCATGGGCTGGGTGTGTGGGAAATCGCGTCCAAGGAAGAGAGCTGGGAATTTTTCTCCCAGTTTAATGACTGAAATTGTCTCTTTATTTAGTAAGACATTTGCATATGCAAGTCCCCCCAGTCCTGCCTGTATTCCTTAACAGCCACTCATTGTGGCCAATTTCTGACTATTATGGTTATTTCCTGTCCTTGTTCCTCTTTCCGATTTCTAAATTCCACCTGATGAGCTCATTTTCAATTATCTGGTGGCAGGTTCTCAAACAGCTTTTGTATCCGTGACTTGGCAGTGCTGGGTTTCTGCTTGGAGTCACAGATCTCAGAGGGCTTTTCCAGCCTCAGTGATCCCGTGATTCTGTGATTCTATTCCTGGCCGAGGAGCAGAGCGGGATGGGCTGTAGGAACTGGGGCCAGATCCTTGCGAGGTCTGGGATTTGGCTGTGGGGAGCACTGATGAACACAGGAGGGGAGATGGATGAGGTTGCTCTGCCAAAATGAGGCTGTGCAGAGGCAGATCCTGCGAGCTGGGGTAATGAGTTTTATCGTGCCAGGGTCCTCCCTTGCATAACTGGCTCAGGTGTAGCACTTCCCCCACCCCGGGGGAGAGATCAGGATGTTCACAGGTAGGGCTGAAGGTTTTCATCCCTTCTGACGGGGCACAGCTGGCTGAGCTACACTGATGTGGAGGCAGCGGTCATGGCTTAGAAGGTGGCAGAATGTAGAGGAGGTGCAGCAACACTCTTTGGCATCATTCCACCCTTAGGATTTGGAAAATGTTTAGAATTTTTGTTATTTTTCATTTTATGGGTTTTTTTGCAAATTCTTTTGCCCTCATCCCTAGAAGTGTTCCAGGCCAGGTTGGACGGGACTTGGAGCAACCTGGGATAGTGGAAGGTGTCCCTGCCCATGGCAGGGGGTGGCACTGGATGAGTTTTAGGGTCCCTTCCAACCCAAACCAGTCTGTGATCCTAAAATTCTATGATTAAAAGCTGTGGCAGTTGCGCATCAGCATGGAATGGTCTGACACAGAACTTTAAAAATATGACAGAAAAGACTACTGTTAGATTTTAAATTTTGCCCCTGCCAGAGGTGATAGTAGAAGAAATCCTATATGAGAGTCCTGGGCCTGGGGCATTTCTGGAGTCAGACATCAATGACTCTTTCCACTTCCAGACTTGGCTCTTCCATTCCCATGTTCCCTTTTTTTAGTGTTTTGCCATTGTGTGTAGCAGTTGAGCAAGCATGAAGAACTTAGTAAGGTACTGCAGGAAATTACTGATTTTCTTTGCAAAGGAGTTCAGCTTATTTTAGCGAGATACTGGGTCATTTGGAAAATAAAGTTCTGGGCAAATGACTCGTCAAAAGGACTGATGAGGATTGTGAAGCTGTAAAACACAGCAGCTCCTGTTCACAGGAGCTGAAGGTGAGAAAAATTTCTCATGTGCCTCACAGTTATTAAAATATCAAGTATCCTTCCCTGCCAATTATGTAACCCCTGTGCCACAAGGGCAAATTATTTTAATTATAGGATTGTTGCATGTTCAAAGAATATAATTTCTTTTGAAAAAAAAATAAGCTGAAATTCAGGCATTACAGAGGGAAAGAAAAAGGTTAATTGCTCTGAGCTAGAGACTTGTGCTGAGGGAGGTGGGATGCTCAGAGAAAATTCAGCAGGTCTGGCAAGAAACTCTGAACTCCAGTTAAATACAGGTTAGGTTGATTCAGTGCTGGCTTCTTATGGTTATATTATATTATATTATTGAGAGAAAAGGGTCATTAGTGGCTGTAGTGCAAACGATGGGAGCAGAGAAAGGGAAAAGAATATTTTTGCAGTTGGAACAGAGATGAGAAATATCACCTGTACCTGAGGGCAGGCAGTGCCAAGGTCGTGGTGCCTCAGCCCCAACGCTGATCACAGTACCTAGCCTGGGTCCGGGTTTAATTGCATATTCTGGGGCTTTGGAGCTATTTATCCAGCCCATGGGTGCAGGGATGTTCTGGTCTGACACTTCCAGGTTGATTTGATGAGAACCAGGAGAAGCCCAGCTGCCTCGGCTGGTGCTGAGGGAAGGATCGTGCTGCCGGAGAGAGGGACAGAGAAGAAGGGAAGAGCCAAGAGAAGTGTGCCTTGGCTTGCAGCTCTCTCCTGGGGGCTGTGAGTGGCTGTGGCCTGCTGAGGGTCCCGGTGCTGGTGGTGTCACTGCAAACATTCCCTTGGCTTTGGAACACGATCTCCGCAGGACATGTTTGGACATGGGATGAGCAGAGACAATTCAGAGAATCAAAAGCAATTTGAAGAGGGCAAAACCATGAAGATCTCACAGACGCAATCAAACATATGGCTCACACCAATCGTGCCTTTGGAGTCTAAATTTGGCTGTCACAGGCACTGGGTCTGGCACAAGGGCCTGAGGCTGTGACCCTGCCGGAGGCTGGCAGGGAGTCACGGGCAGGAGCAGCCCTTGGAGCTCAGATCCTGCAGACAGATGGACTTTGGGACCTGTGGGGAGGAGTCACACCCGAAAGTCTAGAAGTTGCTCACTGTCCCCTTTCGTGTGATGAAATATCCTTGTCAGACAATGGATCCTTTATAACCTGTCTCCTTTGCTACACAGGGGGAACAAGAATTGTATGGAAATGTTATCCAGATACGCTGAATGAAACTAAAAGGCTTTTGCAGATACATTGAAATCTTTCTCCTTCAGACGATGAATCACAGTTTAACCAGAAGAGAGGATTAAGCTAATATCTTTTGGACCAGTAATGTGTTTCAAAGGGCACACAAGCCACTGAGGTCTCCAGTGACTCTTTGTCTTACTTTTATTAAATACTTCATCACTCTAGAAAACACCCCAGAGCTTGTTACAGCTGAGGGTAGCTTTAAAATATGATAATATAATGCACCACAATGACATATCCATTTTACATCTCTCCATTCAGGCTGCAGAACAACGCTTATAACTGATGTGTTTAGGTGTCTGGAAACTGCTCCTCATGCCCAATCCCATTTGGCTGTTCCCTTGATGAGTCCCTTCAGAAGGAAGTTTTACAAGGCACTCAGTATTCTAGGAATGTTAGTTTCCTTTCAAGGTAAATAATTTGCAAATACTGCCAAATTTTTGTTGGAGCGGTATATTCTATGCACAAGAAAATGCCGGGCTGTAGTCTGATCACAGAATGGCTTGGGTGGGAAGAGACCTTAAAACTCATCTCATTCCACCCCCTTCCATGGGCAGGGACACCTTCGACCAGACCGGGTCGCTCCAAGCCCCGTCCGGCCCCGCCCGGAGCGCTCCCACTCCCGTTTCAGCTGAAGGGGCCGAGCCAGGCAAGCACCACACCGCCCGAGGTGGGCGAGGCACGGCCGCCGTGCCCAGCCGGGGCCTTTCCTGCTGCGGGGTGGGGATGCTGCAGCCGCTCGCGGCAGGGACCGGGGCGCGGTGCATCCCCCGGCCGAGCCCTCGGCTGGTGCCGCAGCCCTGCCCCGGCCCGGGGCTGCTCCGGGCCCTCAGCCCCCGGCCGCAGCGCGCAGCCGGCGCTTCTCTCCCGCGGGCCCGGCGTGCGCGGCTGTGCCCTTCGGGGAGCGCTCCTGCTCACGGCCCGTCCTCTCACAGCCTTGACAAGCGCTCGAGAACTCGCACACACGGGTCAAAGCCGAGGCACGGGAAAGCAAGACAGGCCTGCCGGCAGAGCAGCTGACATGACTGCTCTCCAGGGACGGGCTTGTGGGGTACCTGTGGGATTCACACCTGAATTCACAGATGCCTGTACTCGGATATATACACGCAGATAGACAAACACACATATTCCTGCAATTCTGCAAAAATTCCATAGTTCCCAATGAACTAGGAAATCGTTCTGCTTGGTTAAAACACTTTATTGCAATGCACAGCTTTGGATTATTTAATCAAAGCCAGAAACCTTGCTCCACAAGCAGTTTAAACTCCTAAATCTCGATACACCCACTGGAGCTGGCTTTCGTTCCAAAGAGCTGAGGTTTGGAAAGCTTCTATTTTCTTCTATTTTCAGACACAAGTAGGATTCTCTGTGACAAACTCTCACCCTTCCTTGGAAAGTGGTGTCCCCACTTAGGGGAGCAGAGCCATCCCAGCCCCTCTGCCTATCCCCTCGCTGGGGTCTGGGTGTGAGAGAGGCCGCCTTGGGCTGTGCCTCAGCATCATCCTCTCCTGGAATATTTTGGGTTCCAGACCCACTCTTTTTCCTACACCAAAACATGCTTTGTCACCCACTGGCCGTTTTGCTCCCAGCATGGATATGTCCTCATAACTGAGCAGGAGAAATCTTTTAGTGGAGAAAATACATCCTGATGAACAGAATAAAACAAAAAAAACATGATCTGTGGCAGGATTCAGGTGGCCAAGTGCAGCCTCAGCGAAAGTTGAACCTTTCCAACACACAGCAGGCCCTTGGAAGGAAATCTATGTTGGAAACTCACCTTCCTGAGGGCAGGGCCCGGGTGCCCAGCACGCGCTCAGGCAGCGCTGCGGTCCTCCCCTCTTTGCTGTGAGCTCTCTTTTATCTCAGTCCTGCTCCAAGGGAGTCAGACAAAGCCAGGAGCTGAGCTGGAGGAGCTGGGAGAAGGCTGGTGTTGCCATGTTCTATATTATCAGAGCAATCGCCATGGAAACGGGAGGATGGGACTGACCTTGTTAGTTTGCCACTGATCCTGCCAGGGCTCAGCCTTCCAGCTCATGTTAAGCTCCTCTGGGACTGGAGATGCACATCTGAAGTTAATAAATTGTAGGGGTAAAAGCCACAGAATTTTGGAAATGTGAAATGTAGGATCTGTTAATCTGCACTTCAGATGTGCTCGCTGGGAAGGGAACAGCTATTTTTGTGCAAATGGTGCACTGAGATATGAAAGAGGTTTTCTATTAAGTTCACTGTTAATTATACAATTCCCTGGGCTTTCCAGTGCCTTTCTATACATGTCTCCAAACGTGAAGATGCTAATCCCTGCTTCCTAAGCCTCTCTCCCACCCTCGTGCCCTGGGCAGTGTCTGTGGCTGGTCTCCCATCTCGGGTTTGGGCAGTGACAGGGCTCAGAGCTCTGCCCACCTCTCCCATCCACTTCCCATCTCACAGCAGCTTTTGTTACAGGGATGAGCCAAGCATTGCCCTAGGAGAGAAACTGGGAGTTTCCACGTATGCCCCCTCATACAGGCAGGGAAGTGCTGTTTTAGACACATTTTAATTCTACCCTAGTGCTGAGAGAGGAGGCTCATTCCATTCCCTGCAGAAGTGGCAGCTGTCCTTGGGCTGGGACAGCGAGAGGAAGGAGCATAGGGAGGTCTCTGCTCAGTGAGGGACGAGGAGCAGTTTGGAAATGCTGAATCTCCTGGAGTGCTTAAAAAAATCCATGCACTGGTCCCACACTGCCTGCTGTGTGACAGCGTGGCACAGACAGCCCCTGGCCAAGATCGCCTGGTTTGGTCGGTGCAGGGACCTGCCTGTGACACTCAATTCTGTGCAGAGAAAACGTAGATAAGAAAACGTCCACGACAACAAGAGCAGACTAAAAGGATTCCTAAAGGGAGCCTGCAAAGGCTAGAGAGGGACTTTGGACAAGAATCCAGAGGGACAAGACACAGGGAATGGCTTCCCACTGCCAGAGGGCAGGGAGAGATGGGATATTGGGAAGGAATACTTCCCTGGGAGGGTGGGAAGGCCCTGGCACAGGGTGCCCAGAGCAGCTGTGTCTGTGCCTGGATCCCTGGCAGTGCCCAAGGCCAGGCTGGACATTGGGGCTTGGAGCATCCTGGGATAGTGGAAGGTGTCCCTGCCATGGCAGAGGTGGCACTGGAGGGCCCTGAAGGTTCCTTCCAACCCAAACCATTCTGGAATTCTGTGGTTTTGGGAGTCTGTGATTACATCAGTCTATGACTCTATGGTTCTGTGATATTGAGCAAACATTTAATTAGATAAAACCACTGTCAGGTCTCAGGAATAATTGTGCACTGAAGTGATGCAGCAGTGGAATGTGGGAAGGGCAGCAGTGGAAGGACCTGGCTGCTCACAGCACTCAGGCTGCACATCCAGATCACCTATTCCAGACCCTTGGGCTCTGTTTGCTTGCAGAGGCTCTCTGCAGTGACCCAGAGCTCATGGCAGGGCTTCCCCTCGAGAACTTGGGTGTTGGTCCCATGGGATTCTGAGTCTGTGTTGATCAGTAACAGTAGCAGTACAATTCTAAATTCCCTTGAAGACCTGTCTGTGGGCTGACCACTGCTATCTGAATAAATCACTTTGTCTCCACTACTTGGCTCCAAAGCCTCAGCCTGTTGAGATCCATGCACATGACCGGAAATGTGAGAAAATAGTTACACAGATGTAATTTGTTTTCTGCTTTTTGGCCTGTGTTTACAAGTTCCCTATGTAGCCTTGCATCCAGCTGTTTGATATCATGAAGATGCTACTTTCATATTTACATTTAATTTCACCTCTAATTTCTTTCAGGTTTTATATCTCTTTACATTATTTGGGCTTATTTACAAGGATTTTCAAAGAGGATAAACCTTTTAGCATTCCTTTCATACAATCCA
Organism: Callaeas wilsoni; assembly: GCA_013398955.1. Classification (NCBI taxonomy): domain Eukaryota; kingdom Metazoa; phylum Chordata; class Aves; order Passeriformes; family Callaeidae; genus Callaeas; species Callaeas wilsoni. The sequence continues at coordinate 28,892 of VWPU01010338.1, forward strand.
ATCACAAGTGTTTTGGGTTGGAAGGGAACTTAAAGCTCACCTTATTCCATCCCTGCCATGGGCAGGCACCTTCCACTGGACTGGGTTGCTCCAAGCCCTTTCCAACCTGGTCTCTTCTGCCATACCTTAATTTTCATAATAGTTTTTCTTCACACCCCAAAGAGAAAACATTCAGGACAGGCTGAAATATATGCAGGTGGTATTTGAGAGGTTAACGCAGAGAGCCTCAGTAGGCCAGCACACTGTGTCCTCAGCCGAGCTCTAATCCAGGGCTGTGAACATGGCACAGAAAAGCTCACCTGCCTCCAGCTGTGGGAGCTCTGGTGTCTGTGCAGGTGCCTTTTGTTTCCCTTCTATTGGCAAAGTCTGCTCCAAAACTCCGCTTTTCTTGGGCACGGAGCTCTCGTGTGACCTCTGGCACCTCTCTCTTCCTCCAGGCAGCAGCAGCCTGAGAGGACCTTTGCTGCTGTTGGAGGAGGTGACCCAGCACATCCC
>VWPU01010339.1:0-76359 GCA_013398955.1 Callaeas wilsoni
GAGGCGAACCCGGGAGGGCCGCGGGGCCTGGCGGGCCCGCGGGGTTTGGGGCCGGGGTGCGGCGCCTCCTGGCCGGGCCTCTGGCGGAGCTGCGCGGCCGGGGACAGCTCGGCTGGCCCAGCGGGGCCTGCTCGGGGAGAAGGGCCGCTCCCAGGCCGGGCTCGGCGCTCCGGAGCTCCCCGGAGGTGCTCGGGCTTTGCCCCGGGTGTCCCGGTGCCTTCGTGCCCCGTATGCCGCCGCCTCGGCCTCAGCCCGGCTCTCGGAGCAGCACAGGCGTTTTGCCGAGCCGTTTTCCGCCTCTTCGGTCGGTGTGGCCTTCCCTGCAAAGAAAGGAAGCTCTGCCTTGGGATTGTAACAATGCAGCATCGAAATTTAAACGTATTTCCTGGACAAAGGCAGCCTCGTGGTATTAGGGCTTAGGAGACATTTTAGCTCTATAACGCAGGTGGGTTTATGACAAACTGCTCCAGGTCTGTTTCTTATTTGTCATCTTTCCTAGTTGATGATGCTGGGAAATACCAAGGAATGAAATCAGCTCCTTACCCCGGGCCTGTGCCTGTCGTGTGCTGATGTTGGCTTTCTTGGAGAAGCTGCTCAAGGATAATGGACTATTAATTTCATTTTATGGAGAGTAATTGGCATTTTTCTTGCAGATTAAATGCAAAACGGTGCAAAGACTTGGAAAATGAAACATGAGATAAAGAACTTGCATTCAGGTGCTGATTTATTGAGCTGAAGTATCTTAAGGGAGGTCAGATGGAATAAAAAATGGCATTTCTCTAATTTACTAGTGCAGACAACAGCATTTTCCTTGATAAACAAGGATTATGAGCAATTATTAAGAGAAGATGTATTCATCATGAATGCCTGTGCCTCGTTCTGTAGCAGAGAGGTAAAGAGAGCAGGTGTTTTTTTACAGCTCTTTTGTCCTTATTTTGCTGCTTCCTCAGCTGCTAGTTTGATTAGTCCTTAAGAAGAGCCAGTAATTTGCATAAATGTAAACCTGTAGTTACTCTTTTGAAGGAAGTGATTTCCTTGGGATTGTTTTAGGAGAGGGTTTCATATGGCACGTGGACAAACTTTGTCTCACTGCCTTGCCTGTCCACCTCTGCACTCCTTCTTTCATGCACCTCCTCAGCCACTGCAATTTCAGTCAAGTAAACCTGTACCAACCTTATGCACCTCTGTTTTCTGTGGGATGGTGCTTCCGCCTCTGGGCTTTGGTTTGCTTGAAAAATTCAGTGATATTGTTTTCATTTTGGGCTTTTAAGCTTTTAAAGCCATCAAGGAAAGGTCTGCTGATTGCATCCTCCTTATAATGCCCGAGAATGAGGTGGGGTTTTGTTGCCGGCGTTTTGTTTTGTTTTACTTGAAAAATTTTGGCATCCTTGTGCTGCCCTGAGAGTTAAAGCTTAGACACATAAAGCTCCCAGCACTTCGTAAGTGCTGTAGGAGGATATTTTAAATCACTCTGTATAAGAGCATGGAGTGACAGGACAAGGGTAAACGGCCTGCCACTGCCAGAGGGCAGGGTTAGCTGGGATATTGGGAAGAAATTCCTCCTGCTGAGGGTGCTGAGGCCCTGGCACAGGGTGCCCAGGGAATCTGTGGCTGCCCCGTCCCAGGGAGTGTCCAAGGCCAGGCTGGAGCACCCTGGGATAGGGGAAGGTGTCCTTGCCCATGGCAGGGGAGTGGGACTGGATGAGCGTTAATGTCCCTCCCAATCCAAACCATTCTGTGATTCACTTGGGCTGAGGCAGGGGGAATAACAACTCCCTGTATGAGTTTGAACTTTATAAATTCCATGTCTCTGTACTTTTACCTTTAATCCGTTTTTTGTTTGTAGGTGATCTAAATATAAAACACTTTGATGTAACTTTTAAAGAAGCACAAGGCAGTTTTGACTGCTTTTTTTTTGGAGTTCTATTTTTTATCAAAACATTCCCAGTTTTCCTGCAGTTGACTCCTCAGTGGCAGCGTGGGAGCCCTTGCTTACATTTCTCAACTGATCTGCTCCTGCAGAGCCTGAGAGCAGGTCAGGTTGCTGTGTTGGGGTGTAGAACAAGGCATAAGAGTGTCCTTGAAGCTCTTTCTAGCTGTCTTTTGGAAGGAAGTTTTGGGTCATGTGCTGCCTGGTGTCCTGTGAGGAGGGGAACCCTTGAGGATGTAATTCGGGGAGATTGGGGAGCACAGTTCTGTGCTGGGGTGCCTGCCATGGGAAGCAGTGGCATTTAGTCTTGAACAAAGCTTTGGGTACTATTCTTAGGTGATCTCAAGATCCATTTTTGTATGAGGAAAGTAGGGGCTTAGCTGTGAGCTGGGGAGGATCACTGTTGACAGGCCTGCACCTGAAAGTTCATCACTCTGATCTTCCAGGGGCATAAAAGCATTTTTGACAGCAACAGCCCCCTGAATATTTGGCAGTTTTGATGCAGCTGAGGCTCTGAAATCTGGATCCCTGCGTGTTCCTGCTGTGCTCACCTTCCCAGAGCCCTTGGCTTCCTTGCCAGTTGGTGTCTTGCTTTATTATTAATAATAAATTATTCAGGGAAGGGCAACAGAGCTGGAGAGGCAGCCATGTGAGGAGGGGCTGAGGGAGCTGGGGGGCTCAGCCTTGAGTAAAGGAGGCTCCAGAGGGAACTTCTGGCTCTCCACGGCTCCCTGGCAGGAGGCTGCAGCCAGGTGAGGTTTGGGCTCTGCTCCCAGGGAACAGGGTGAGAGGAAATGCCCTCAAGCTGCACCAGGGGAGGTTCAAGCTGGACATTGGGAGGAATTTCTTCCTGGAAAGGGTTGTCAGACATTGGAAGGGGCTGCCCAGGGAGGTGGTGGAGTCCCCATGTGTGGAGATGCTCAAGGAACGACTGCACGTGGCACTGGGTGACAAGTTGGGGATCGGTCACAGGCTGGACTCGACGGTCGTGGAGGTCTTTTCCAATCTAAATGATTCTGTGGTAAGAAGTTGATTAGCTAAAGCAGATTTCAATAGATGCTGCCATTATTTGTTCCTATATCCATTCTATCCATATTGCTGGCATCAGCTGGTGCCCTGCACAAGCCTCAGTGTTGGTATCAGCTTGCATAACCTTGGATCAGGATTTGCCCTGCCCTGAGCACAGAGCCTGGGCAAGGGGCTTTGCAGCTGCTGGTGGACCAGCAGCAGAACAGCTTTCCAGAAATGACACATTTCTAACGAGGAAGAATATCAGTTGTGAGGGGCCTGGCGTGTTGTCCCTCTCAGGACACAGCTGTGCCGTGGAGCACAGGCTCTGGGACAAGGTTTGTGCTGCTGTTCCTTGAAAGCCGAGAACACTCTGGCTCAGCTGATCGAGCTCAAATCCCCTTAGCAAGAGGGTACACACTTCATCTGCTGCAAGGCAGCTGTGAACAGCATGGATATGGCATGAAACCAGAATATATTTAGGTGCAGCTCTGGGAATCCTTGTAGGCAGAGCAGTGTAATAGTGGACTAACCAGGGATTTGTTGGCAAACTAACGTGCTCCTGGTACAGTCCCAAAAGCTGAGCGTCAGCACTGCTCTCACCCTCACAGGATTGCCAAGGCTTAGCTGAAACAATCAGAATGGAAAAAAGGAGTCCATTTTTCCAGCTGTATTTCATGCTTTGCTGTCCCTAGGAGCAGACACTTCCCGTAGCAGGAGAGTCCCTATCCACTCTAAAACAAACTCTATGGAAGGAGAACGTTTTCTTCCTCAGACATCCAGGTTTCTGCCTCCTGCCATTGCAGCTTATCAGCAGGAGTAGCTTCCTAACCCTGAGAAAAGATTTTGTTTTTGAGTCAGTTTTTTGTCTCCTCCTTACAACAGCACCAACAAAACAACATTCACGTGAATATAATCCACTTGAGTAGCTCTAATTGTGTGGGTGTTAGCAGGCTTAGGCCTCTTCAGGGGAGGACAGTGAGTGAGTGTTGGAAAGCCTGGACATGCTTTTATTATGTAACAGGACCAGAGCTCTGTCATGCACTAGAAACACTCAAAAAGTGGTTGTGTTGGACTTAAGTTGTGTTGGTGTCTGATTTTTTACTGCGGCTGAAAATGAGTGAGAAGAAAAATGTAAATGTGATACTCCTTATCCCTCTGTTTTTTCTTGGATAGCCCTACAGATTTTGTTTTCTTTTAAAATAAATTAAAGAAGAAACTTAGGAAGTTCCAAGGAAAAATAATAACTGAGAAGTTAATATCATTTTAATGTAATTATACATATTAGTTGATTCATTTTTCTCTGAGAGTAAGATCAGCAAAGCAGACATTAGTAGCTCTGTTCTGATCTGATAGATGATGTAGTGGGTTTGGAGAGCTGCTGGTGTCAGAGGTCTGGGTTGGAATTGTCTTGTTCTGGAAGGTGCTGTGGGGATTGGAGATTCAGGAGACCTGCTCCTTGTCTTGGCAGACCAGCTCTTCTTCCAGTTCTGGCCAGTAGAGCTGTAGTCTGGGAGTGTGGGAATGGTTAGGCCTGGCTGGAAGCTGTGGCATGTTTTATCGTAGGACAGTGTGTCCCTGGGTTCCTGCCTGGCTTTTGGGGTGGCAGCACAGGGGTTGGAGGGCCCTACCCAGGGCCAGGGAGGGTGGAGAAACAGGGAATCGAGTTAAGGGAATCTTGATCTGCACTTAAAGAATCAAGGAGCTGGGAAGAGGCTGGACATAAGTGCTCTCACATGGACTTCTCCCAGCAGAGTTTCCTTTTAGGATTGATGTTCGTGGGGCTCTGCCCTGTGTTTTGATCAGAGCTCAGCTGCTGACTGACCACAGTGTGTTCTGCCCCAGAGCTGCAGGGCTGCACTTCTCAGCTTCTCCCTTGGAATGCTTTCCAGAATTCCTCCGTGGCCAGCAGCTGTGTTCCTGCAGAAGCTGTTGTGTTTAAACCAAAACTTGCAGGGTCATTTGCCTTGGTCACAGGCTTTTGTGGGAAAAGTTGTGTGAGGAAGGAGACAGCTTAGCCAGCTGATGGATGGCTGTTAGCGACTGGAAAGGAAAATGCAGTGAAGAGCTGGGATGATGGGGCGCTCCCCAAAATCCTGAATACTCCTTCTCCTGGCAGTCTGTCAGAGATGACGCCCTAAGTTATTACTGTTCAGAGGAAAATTAAATATTTAATTGCACAAATATTAGTTTCCTGGAGTTTTTTTGGAGGTACAGCCTAAAAGGCTTGAAGGAAAGGATATGGAAAGGCTTCAATTTTACTAAAAATACATAGAGACCATGTGCTTGCATCTCTTTGTCAAGATCCATAATCTTATGCCTGTTTCCTTTTAAACTTTTGGGACATTTGAATTTATACTTCAGAAGTGGTCATGGAAAATCCTAAGAATGGAAACTCTGCTTTTTTTTTCAGAGCACTTCCAGTCTTAATGTATGATTGCAACGAGAAATTGAATTAAAAAACCTTCGAAGTGATGTGTCATAGCTGTGAAGTCTGTCACAGCAGGAATCCTTCAGTGCTGTGAGGATGCCTGGACACCTGAGTCACTGCTTTTGCTTTCTGGAAGATGACGGCAAACGCCCTCCTGTAGCGAGTGCTCAGCAAGGCAGTGAACTGTTTGAAGGGTAGAATGTGAAATAGAGACACAATTTTGTCAGGAAACTGCTGGCCCTGCCCTGGAGAGCAAAGGGGAGGATTAGCTCCTGGTATTTCTGCTGCTGTCACCACTCCTGGGCCTTTGGTTCGTTGGCAGTTTTGGGAAGACGCAGAGAGGTGTCACTGACCACAGCTCTGCACAGGGGTGGAGGCAAGGTCAGGAAAATGAGAGGTTTGCTTTGTAGGGCAAGGAAACTTGTCACAGTGCAAGAACACGGGTGGGAAGGAAAATCCTCACTGGAAGGGGAAGGGATTTGGGAGCAACTTCAGCTCCAGGTGATGTCAGGGCAGTAAGAAATGTTTTGGCAATGCTGAGCAGTGCCAGGGCATGAGCACAGAGCAGGGGGGAAGAGCTGCTCCTGTGCTGCTGGAGAGGCTGTGCCTGGAGGATGAGCAGAGTGGAGGGGGAGTGCTGAAAGGGAAACTAGAGTGATCAAGAGATGGATTTAGGCAAATATTAACACATAACTTCATGAAGATGCAGGTATTATTCATAATTATTTATTGACCATTGTGAAAATTGATGCTGTCAGGGATGGTTTAGGCTAGATATCAGGAAAAGGGTGAAGCACTCACTTCTCCCAGAGGGTACTGGGCACTGCCCAGGCTCCCCAGTAAAGGAACACGGCCTCAGGGCTGCGAGAGCTCCAGGAGAGTTTGGACACCACTGCCAGGGATGCCCAGGGTGGGATTGTTGGGGTGTGTGTGCAGGGCCAGGAGCTGGACTGGATGATCCCTGTGTGTCCCTTCCAGCTGAGGAGGTTCTGTGCTTCTTATTCCATCATTTTTGAAAGGATTTAAAAGATAAGAGGAGTAGAAGGAAATTTAAAAGAAATATTTAGAGTTGTGTGCAGTGTCTTTATTCAGCCCTTTGTATACTGTCAAGGAAAATTTTGCACAAAAGTTATTTAAATTGTGTAGCTGGAAAGTGTTCCTATGGTAGTTATCAATCTTTGGAGTAATGTCTGGGAAATCCTGAGCTCCAGTTTCTAGGGAATGTTTAAAGAGAAAACCACTCAGTCTATTCTACCTTGCAGTCATGGGTGGGCTGGTGACAGATTTTTCTCTCTGAATTTAAATCCTCTCCAAGGTTTGCCCTTCCAGCAAATCCGCACTGCCTGGCTTGGTGGCCCAGCTGGAGCAGGGGGCCGTGGATGGTCCCGGTGAGGTGGTGATCACCTGGCTGGGGAACAGCATTCCGGAAACCACAGGTGTAAAACCAGCGTTGTACAGACACATTGGGACCGGGACATCGCTTGGGAGCTCTGGACGAGCCGGTGTGTGCCACTGGGATTTCAGGGATCTGCCTGGAACAGAACCACTCCTCAGAGTCCCAGAGAGCTGTCCTCGGGTTTCTCTGTGAGCCAACACTGCTGTGTTGCAGCAGTCTGGGAAGTGGCCCTGTGGAGCCCTGGTGTTTGTACCAGTTTGGTTTGCTGTACCTGCCTCTTAGGGAGGGTTATACGCTGCTGCTTTTGTTTTCCCAGTAATGGCCTAATGCCGGTAAGGTGTGACAATTCCAAACCCAGCTGTCAGCACTTGGGGAAGTCCTGGCTTTTAATGGATGCCTCTTCCAGCTGGGCTGCTACAGCCTCTCCTTCCTGCTAGATAATACCTAAGTTCTCAGGTTTTCTGTGCAAGATTTCAGGTATTTTATCCAGAGCTTTTCAGTGAATGAAGAAAATCAGTGTTGGATTGCAATTTTCCTGCTTGAGTGAGACCAAAAGATTCACAGAGGAAAGGAGCCCTGAAAGACCCAGTGCTGATTTGGTGACTATTCAGTAAAACTTCCCCAAAAAGAAAACCAATCTTGCTTATAAATGAAAAGCATTGACTAGCTGCTGTTACAGAAAACAGGAGATGCAGTTTTTAACCAAAATGGCTGTGAAGAAAGACAGCTCCACAAAGTCTGATTGAATTTTAATCCCTTCCCAGAATCCAAACTCTTTGCATTGGCAAATACCACGCAGCCACAATGGAAATATCCAGAGCCAGGGTAGCCTCAAATACAGAGCAGGGCCCACAAGCCAGAGCTTGCAGTGAAACCAAAGATGTGTTAAATCAAGAGAAAGAAAACCTTTTTTTTAAGACTTTTTTTTCTTTTGAAAGCAGTTAAAAGATGATGAGAGCAAGGAAACATTTGCTTCACTCTTTCGGGATTTCAGTTCTGAAAGTTTCCTGTGGCTGCCTCTCAGAGCCTGGGGCAGGGAGAGGAAGCCCTGCTGCTGCAGAAATGGGAGTGGAGGTGGCTCAGATGGATCCTGCCCCAAACCAAGAAGCAGACATGTGATTAACAATGTGGTGTTAAACCCAGGACAAGGTTTTAATGTTAATTAAAGGGTTTTGGCCTTTCCTGAGAGCATTTAATTGCTGAATTCTGCTCTGTGCTACTGGAACCTGAGATTGCAGCCTGTGCGCGTCATCCCTGCCTGTGGTATCTTCCACATCAGCTGGAGCTGGAGAGTTGGACTCTTTCCCTGGCATTTTGCTGTGTGTTCTTTGCACTTTGCCCAGCAATAATCCAGTTCCTCCCACCGCCTGTGGGGTTTGTACTCCTCCCACACCTGCAGTGGGGCAGTGGTAGAGCTCCTTTGGCTCGCTCTGCTCAGCATCTCAAGGAGAGATGGAATCTGTGACTTCCACGGAGCTGACCCAGAGCGCAAATGATGAGAAGTCATTTTGAATTTCTGGTTTGGTTCTTTGCTATTTTTCCTTCTCAGAAGGAAACTGTGTCATTCTCCAGCAGTGCTGGTTGATTCCTCTGGTTCAGAAATCAGAAAGCAGGGAAAAGTTAAAAACCGGAGAGAATTTTATGCCCCAGGTGTGCTCATGCTGCTTCAATCACTGCTTGTAGCAAGAAAACCTGGTACTTCAAGACCCTTGAAGTTCTTATTTACCTACAAAATTAGGTATTTCGTCAGGAAAAGAATCCCAAGTACCTGGGAATCTTACAAAGAGGGTGAGGACCCACATTAGCTGCATTGCCAGGCTGAGTTCTCAGCTTGCATCAGTTTTCTGGTCTTCCCATATAACAAGCAGAGAAAAGGGTTAAACTCTCAGTCAGAAATTGGAGTATATTTGCATATAATTGTCTAATCAGGAATTGAATGGCCCTTTGGAATTGTGCACTGAGCTGTGTCTGAGAATGCTGTCTTGGCTGAAAGAGTAAGAAGCGAGATTTAAGCAGGTGGGAGGGAAATGTCACTGAACCACAGAAAGGTGCAGAATGAGAGCAGCTTAGGGGTTTAGGCCTGGGAGTAAGAGCAAAGCAGTGAATGTGTCAGGGGAGGGTCAGGCTGGATCAGGGAAAGGTTCCTTCCCAGAGGGTGCTGGGCACTGCCCAGGCTCCCCAGGGAACGGGCACGGCCCCGAGGCTGCCAGAGCTCCAGGAGCGTTTGGACAGGGATGCCCAGGGTGGGGTTGTTGGGGTGTCTGGGCAGGGCCAGGAGCTGGGCTGCGTGATCCTGTGGGTCCCTCCAGCTCAGGACGTTCTGTTTTCTAAGGTTTGCCTTGAGGTACTGACCGGAGGATTGGGGTTTTCTTTGTTTTGTTGTTTTTATTTGGAGGGTCTATAAAACATTTGTAAACCAAATCCTGCTGGAATTGTTGTCTGCTTTACCCTATCCTGTGTACAAGGATCAGTCCCTGTGTTGGGGTTGGTGTAGGTACCTCTGAAGTATCAGAGAGGAAAGGAGTTAAGTTTGGTTGTCATTGGCTGGATGGCGAATTTTAATTAAAAGTCCTAAGCTCCACCTTGACAGCTTCTGCTGGCATTAACCTGCAAGTCTTTAGGCTTCAAAACACCTTTTGTGGATTTTAAGCAGAATATTTCAGTCTTGTGCTGCTACTTCTTTTTTTTTAGGTGTTAAACACAGATTGATGAATATTGAGAATTTTTTTTTACTTTAGGGAAAAAGGAGGAACATTGAAGAAAGTTTGGACAGCTATAGTAGCAAATGCCAAGTGTTCTTTTCTGTGGTTGCAGCCTGTTTCTCAGGATAAGGCTGGTGGTGGTGTTCTGCTGATGTAGTTGGTGATCTCCATTTACAACCAGCCCAAGACTACAGAGGGGATTTTCTCTCTGTCTTTGATATGTTCCTACTTGTAAATCTTTGTGGTTTGGGTCATTGCTGTGACCAATAATGACTTCAGGGACTTGGCTGAGGAAATACTCCTTTCTAGCTGAATGCATCAAGTAATGAAGCCTTTCCATCCTCAGCATTCTGCTCCTTAGACCAGTGTAATTTGAGATGGTGGCAGGGCACCCATTTCCTCCTTCACTGACCTGTCAGTTGGAGTTCTGCTAATGGAATTGTTTAGAGACTAATGTGTTCCCATTTTAAAATACACAATCAATATAAAATACTGAATGAGATTGTGTACTCTAAATGACATCTGCTTTAAGCCCTGTGCTGCTTAAGATACTTTACATCTGTAAAATTCTGCAGCTACCTATCCTGGATAAATTGCTGCATGGAAAAAGGTACTGGATTTTGTAAACTTTTTTTTCCAGGGGGGTGATAAGGTTATTTTCCTGGTTGTGAAGCACTGGGCACATGGGGAATTACGTTCTTCCTTTGTTGCAGATCACAGAGGCCTTGTTGAAGGAGAGAGATAAACAAGCGAAATGGAATGGGATCCCCTTGCTGTTGCAGAAGCTGTATGAGCACAGCCACCCAAACAGCGACTTCTCCCAGTGCCAAAGCATCCTCAAGGTACTGGCTGCACCCTTCTTCCTAAAGCCTGAGATAATTTTGTTGTGGCTATCTTTAAAGTCCACTGTGATCATATTCTATGAATTTTTTAAGCTGTCTGCAGGACGATATCTGTCAAAAGTTGGCTGGTAAGTAAGAGCTGAGGATGCAGGTAATGGTTAGTCAGTGGATCACAGAGATAGTGGAAGATAACTGTGTTTATCCTGATGAACAGTTTTCTTTTTGAACCATCTCGTTATTTTTCTCCTGCCTGCAGGAAATTTCTCCACTCCTTTCGATGGAGGCCATGGTTTATGTCACAGAAGACAGAAAAGCTGCTCAAGAGTCCAGTTTCCCAAACACATACACATTTGACTTGTTTGGAGGAGTCGATGTAAGTGTGTTTTTTCAGCCATATCAAAAGATCTGTGTGATAATCATGCCACTGAGAAATCTCTTCAATGAGGCCTTTGAAGCTTCTCAATTCAAGCTACAGAATGACTTTACCAATTTGATGTTAAGCATTAGAATTTTGCCTCTTTGTGTTAATCAGAAATAGGAATGAGGTGTATTTTTCAAGGTATTATATCCAAAGTGAGGTGTTTTTTTCTTATATGATACGGAATACCTGGCTATTTCTTGAGTCAGTCTGTTTTTACCTTAAAAAAGATTAGACCTTTAGTTCTGAGTGCAGACAATTTCGAGTGATTCCTGGTTGTGAGATAAAATAACACAGTTGGCATTGGAGCAGTGAGAATTTCACTTAACACTGGGGGGTCTGTGGCAGTTGAAGCACACCAGGGCTCTGCCTTAGCCAGGTTGTCTGTGTTTATTGCTTCATCTGTGGCAAAGTTTTTTAAATAGAACTGGAAGATTCCTGTGGACAGTCTGGCAATTTATCATTTTGTTTATTTGCTTTAATTCTACATTGCACAAATACCCATTTGCTCAGTTTTATAGTGCCTGACTGTGGCTTGGCTTTCATTAGAAATGTATGATTTGTATTTTCCAGTGAACTAATTGACACGCTCTTTTTATTTGGTTTAACTAAACAGATTTTGCTATTTATTTCTTGTTACAATTAGCTTGCTTTCACTTAAAGCTGCTGTTTATGTTGTTTTGAAGTGAGCACTGGTTTAGTTGTTCCTGTCAGTTGAGGGCAAAAGCCTTCAGCTACCCAAGCGAATGAGAACACTATGAAAATGTTTTAAATTTCCCTTGTTTTTAAGGGGAAATAGTGGTACTTCCTGTAGAAATGATTTTAACATAGTGCACAGAATCTGTGTGTGTTGGGGACAAGTTGGTTTTTGATTTGGTTTGTTGGTATTTGGTTGGCTTTTTCCCCTTGGGCTGGAAATGGTGAATATCAGATACACTGTAATTACCTGGTGCTGTGATCAGAGATTTGGCTGATAAAGGTGGGTTTAATGGGATTAAAGGCAGTGATGGAACCCAGTGCTATATGTTTTCAAAAATCCTGCTCTAGGATTTGAGAGGGAAGAAGTTTGATCTGCTGGTGCTGTGTGTGCCATGTGCTGATTTTATGTTGCAATGTTCTGATAAGTGAACATGAGTAACTTTGAAGGACACTCAGTTTGCAGTGTGCTCTCTAAGCTACAATGTGTGAGAGTTAAAATATTTTTGGATTCTGACAGCCTTTACATGGAGGAAGAACAAAACCACCTTGGTGGCTCCTCCCTTTGTATGAATCCATGTAAAATAAGAGCTGAGAGTGCAAATACACAAACCTCATGGATTTTATACCTGAATGTAACCCCATTCCAAGAAACACAATCTCATCATTCCCTTTCTGCTCCTTCAGCCTCTAGTGAGAGGCAGAAAACCCAAGAATTAAAGCATAAACTTATAAACCCCAAACTTTGAGGTGTGCATCCTCCCCCTAAAACACAAGCCATTAATATGAGATCTGCCTTGCTGCAGTCATTTTTCTCTACCCTATTAATGCTACAGCTACTACTATAAATATTGCTAGAAAATGTATCTTCAAAGTAGCCTATTTATTTATTTATTTGTCAGTGCTTTTAATGCAGCTTCCAGTGATGTCAGGTGGTTTCCTCTGTGTCTGGATCAGTAGTTCATGCAAAGAAGGGTAAAGTTAAGATGGGACAAATAGATCAAGTTGTAAACTCTTAAATACCCTGTGAGTTGGCTGGATGATGCCTGCATTGCTGTTAGTAATTTTAAACTGAATTTTAAGACCAGCAGCGTTTGCAGTACTTCTTGCAGAGGTCATCGGTTCCTTTTGTTTGCTAACTTTCTTTTTTAAATGAAGTGCTGTTTTTTCAAGTTTTTAAGCTAAACCAGTGGTATAGACTAGAACAACTAAAGAGGAGCTCTACATCAGTCAGAACCATAGTCCTCCTCTTGGAAAGCTGATTGTTACATTCCTGAAATAGAAATATAAATGTAAATATACATACAGCATCCTGTACACAAACAGTGGCTTTTTGGTGCTGAGATAAAATCTGGAGCTGCTAAATTCTGTCTGGACCTGAAATGTTTTTGAAGCCCAGCAAGATTTAGGGAAAGCCTTGGCAAAACTTGCATCTCTTTGCAAATTATTGTTAAAGATTCTTAATTTTAGGAGATGTGTGATCACCATCCTTGATGTTATCTGGAGGCATATGAAATTACATTCTTTGCAAGCTCAAATTCTTTAAAACTTGCCAGTGGGAGATTATTTTGTACAGCTCTTACTGTTTCTTCAGGGTAAATGCAACTATTGATTGTCAATGTGATTTTGACACCAGTGGGGGTTTGATTGTAGAGCCTTCATTATTCACCTCTGTGACTTCAGCAGAGACAGGTTTGGGTTTGTCACTGACAAATTAATGGGTTATTTGTATCTTAGTGATCATTCCCTTAATCTTTGTCTTATTTTTACAGCTTTTAGTAGAAATTCTCATGAGACCAACTCTTATTACACAGAAAAAGAAGCAGAAAAGTAAGTAAATAGGTGGTTTCTCTCTCTTTTCCCCAATTTTGCCTTGTGTTTCTGTTTCAGACAGAAATTGTTCTATTTTTTTTTTGTTATTCTCTTTCCATCCCAGCAATTTCCTGTTGATTCATTTAGGAGTGAATCATTGGTTTCTTTGTTCTCTGTGGTACTGATTCGTGCTGGGATTTGGGAGAGTCACCTGTTTCTGGGCACATTTCTGGAGACTCACGCACGCAGCGCAACATACTTGACTCAAAGCACTAAATCTGCAATCAGTGGAAACTCTTGTTGTTCTGTGGCTATAGCTACAGTGAAAAATTATTAATAATAAGCCACAAAACATTGTGTAATGGGAGCTACAGGGATTGTGAGATGAGTAGCTCAGGAAAAGAGCACACTTTTTGTTGTGTGACTGCTCATTTCCACGTTGCTGTAAAGTGAGGGGGTGCGGTGGCTTCAGCTCAGCTTTCCTGGAGCAGCTTGGCTGCAGTGTTTTCATTCGCCCTGTTTGGAATTCTGCTGGTTCCCTGAGCCTTGCTGAGGGGATGGAATGTCATGGTGCACCCTGTGCCTGCCAGCCAGAGAGCTTCAAGGGTGAAGCGACTTGAACTTGAGCTATAGGCAATTGGAGGTCTGTACTGAAAACATATTTTGAATATTAAAGTGCTGCAGTAAAGCAGATTGAAAGTTTTTCTATGAAGTCCAGCTGCTGAGAAAACAGCATGAGTTTCCAGTGGAGAAAACTGCATGAACTGTCATGTTTTTCCCCCATACAAAATGAATATAGCATGTGAACAGGTCGGGTGTGGAGCGTTTGTTGTGGTTTCCATCCCATAAGGCGTTTGCATGCAAGGTCTGGGCTAGCAGCCTGAAGTTGTCAGGCGTTCCAGAGCTCTGCAGGTCCCTCCCACGGCCCCTGGTGTTCCCTGGCAGGGAATGGCTGGTGACTGTCTGCTCTCTCTTTGCAGTAAGTGATGACCTCATCAAGGACTGTTTAAGCATACTGTACAACACCTGTATATGTGTAAGTACAGCTCTTCTCCGGGTCGCTTTTTACGTGTGCTGCTTGATGAGACAACAAACAGACTCTTCTAACTGTCATTTAAACTTACTCTGAAGCTTTACAGTAAAATTCCTTCAGTTAAATACAGGATCACTGTATTTTGGTGTGCTGCTCAAATAATTTGTTTTCTGAGCCACATTGTCAGGCTTAAGTTCCCTTGTTTGGGTCTTTCTGTCTCTGTGTTTCCATAGGAGAGCTGTGCCAGCCTTTGTTATGTTCCAGCTTAAAATCTGAAGCTGGGAATGGATGCTTGTTAAGCCCAGCTACAGCTGGTCTTGTTCAGAATTGGGGCTGGCAAAGGGTTTTAAATTTGATCCTGCAACTCCACGTTCTGGATTTTAGTTCAGTTCAGTCCTGGCAGATCAGTGCAAAGGAAGGTGCTGCGTTAAAGGCCTCTGGAAATACCTTATTGTTAAAATCCTGAGTCTAAAAGCAAAGGCCTCAGATTATGCATGCAGGGAACATCCTCAGGATTGTTTACTTCATCACACGCCTCGTTATGCCATAACCAAGGGAACACTGTTTAACAAAAATATTAAAAAGAGACACTTAATGGCTTGGAGCTCTTCCAAAAACATCAGTCTAATCTCCAGAGTTTGAGTCTTACTAGAGCATGTCTCGCTGATAAGGATCTGTGTACACCTGCGAGGGGGAAGAGAGGGAACACTTTTTCCTTGCCTTGGTTGATTTATTTTTTTAACTGCAGGTAATGCAACTTCTGCAGAGTGTGAATAACATGATATACTAAAAAACAAGTTTGCAATTTCTAGACCAGCTGCTCTGTTTTAATTCACTTTGGTATTACTGCTGGGATTGGATGAGATGTGTCCAGGATCACAGAAATGGTCTGTGGGCAATATTAGCTGTTCTTATGCTTATCTGTAAATACTGGGAATTATCTGAACTAGTTTGATTCTGTCAACACTGGGAATATGTCAGTCACGGGTAAGACACAGCTTTGCAAGCAGTGAGGATGTAGTTGTGACTTCCAGGCTGTGAAAGCCTGGCTGTGCTCTCAGCAGAGCTCAGTGTTGCAGTGACCCAGACTATCCTGGGTGATTCAGAATGGGTTAATGTCACTGCACCAGACTCTGCCTCCGAGGATGGGTTCAAAGAAGAGTCCACAGCATAAAGATTCTTAAGCCCCGAGGTCACCTGTGCCTGCCTCCTCTCTTTGTTTCAGAGATTCAGGCCTCTCACAGGACAGTGTGTTTCAAGATTATCTGTAGCTGTACTACCATTTGTAACTCAGGCTGAGTTCCTCCCCTGAGATGTTTCTATTAGTTCTGTGTCACGCGTGTCACCTTTGGATTGGCTATCTCTATTATACCTCTCTCACTTTGTAACCCTATAAAAACATGGAACCAAAGAGTTAAGGGGTCTTTCTGTGAGCGCCCCTTCAAGAAAATAAACTTGGATTAAAGCTACAGAAATTCCAACTCTTTCCTCCTTGTCTTTGCTCCTGCCGATCTAAAGCCCAGAGACTGCTTGTTGCAAACGGCTTCGGGCCAGAAGTGCCCCTGTCTGGAGCAGAGCCGCTCTCCTGTGAGGGTGGCTGCCTGGGTCCTCAGGCCAAGGCAGAGCAAAGCAGCAGGCAGTGCGGCAGCTCAGAGCCTTAAACTTGGCTTTTCTTGCCTCAGCCTGACGCTGGGGTTCGTCACCCTGTGGGCTTCCAAGCAGGGGTTCAGAGATGCAGCGAGGCAGGAGTCCAGAGCGAGGAATGAATTATTTATTAAATTTACAATACCATTTATATATTCTAGTTCCATAAAGCAATTGAACAGTGTTCACCCTTCTCCTAGGGTGAGTGGTCAAAGTTTCAGACACCCACTTAGAAATGTTTTTTCCTAATATAATGTACACAAGGTCAGAAGATACCAGATATGAATGCTATTTACAAAAACCCTATCTATTGTTTGCATAGCTTACACAGCAAAGGAAAAGTTCTCACAGAATGAATGCAAGAAGAGAAAATTTCCCTGCTAAAAGCATTTCAGCATCCACAGTCACCCCATTCGTGTAGGCCAGTGCTTGATTCAGGTCACTCAGAGCAGTGCTGAGGGTTTAGGAGCTGCTGTGTTTGTAGAGCATGGCATGGAGCTGGTCCCAGTTTGTGTGGCAAGCAGAGCCAGGCCCCTCTGGCAGGGTCGGCTTTACATTCAGACAAGGAAACCGCTGCCTTGAGGTGACTCCTCTCATCCTGGCGTCGCTGCAGGCACCACATTGACTTCAAACAAGGACCGGAGATGGTTTTGGTTCCATAAAGACAACATTTCCTGGTTTCAGGAGCAGCTGACTCGGTACCAGCTCATCTCTGGGGCTGTCCTGCACGTGCTGTGCCGTGCGGCCGCTCGGGGTGGGCTCTCACTGCCTCTGTGTGTGCTCGTTTCCAGACCGAGGGAGTCACAAGGCGGCTGGCGGAGAGAAACGACTTCGTGTTGTTCCTGTTTACACTGATGACAAACAAAAAGACATTCCTACAGACTGCAACGCTCATTGAAGATATCCTGGGAGTTAAAAAGGTTAGTTACTGGTTTCTTGATATTATT
The DNA here is from genome assembly GCA_013398955.1 of Callaeas wilsoni. Lineage (NCBI taxonomy): Eukaryota > Metazoa > Chordata > Aves > Passeriformes > Callaeidae > Callaeas > Callaeas wilsoni. Next base: position 16,860 of record VWPU01010339.1, read on the forward strand.
TGTATGGCTTTTCAGCCCAGTAGAGGAAAGGCAGCTGTTTCTTTGAAGAGTTGCTGAGGATAATCCTCTAAGCTGCCATTCTCACTTCTTGTAGCTTATTTGAAACCTATGTGTTCATAGTGATAATTAACTTCAATCACTTCTCATAAAAGAAGCCAAACTATTCATGTGCTGTCATACTTGTAGTACTTTTACCTGGTTCAGAGAATGATGGGAGCTGTGTACCCATGATCTGAGTACCTCACTGTCATTAAAGAACAGCCAGTATTACAAATAAAGAGGATGAACCTCATATAAATTCAGCTTTCATCCTTGCCTGCTGATTGTATTTCACATACATTTCTTGTCTTCCTGTATTCCTGAGCATTTCCCACCTCTCTCAGAACTTGTAGGCTGGGGACACAGGGCACTTAAATCTTCTGCACAAACCTGGTTCTTGGACTTATTTGCCAGCATCATTGCAGCTCAGTGCCCTGATGTGATGCAAGTCAGATATTCGAGGTGTGACCTTGGGAAGACCTTGAATGGAAAGTGTCTATGTCCATTTGGTGGAGAAGGTCAGGAGTCTGTAACTTGATACTTTATTATTTCGAATAAGGTTGAGGCTGATGTACTTCCCGAAATAGGAAACAAGCTTAGTTTATCTGAACAAAAATGTGGTTTTTTTCTGAAAGCCGTTTTCAACATCTCTTTATTAAAAAGAACTACTGATGAAAAGACCGAGAAATAACATAGAAGTTGATTCTTCTCTGTGAGTTTCAAAGAAAAGACAGGATTGGAAAACAAAATTGAATCTTCTAATACCTAAACATAATTTATGTATTAAATTAGGTTGTGGTTTTGTGGGTTTTTTAGTTAAAAAAGGCCCCCTAATTTTTTGTAAATATAAAAATAGTATTTAAAATATGGATATCTGTACTTTTGGAATTGCTAAGCCATCTGTACTTTTGGAATTGCTATGCCTGACAGCAGTTGTAAATCCCAGCTGCTTTCAAGCTGTTCGCTTGCTTCTCCTTTGCTAACGTTGGAGTAACCCAGAGAGCTCCCCAGAGAGGATCTGCCTGTGTTCGTTTACTGACCATCACATGTGACTGAGCTGGTGTTGCCTCCTCCAGGAAATGATCCAGCTGGATGATATTCCCAACCTGGCCAGCCTGGTGTCCAGCTTTGACCAGCAGCAGCTGGCCAACTTCTGCAGGATCCTGGCTGTCACCATCTCGGAGCTCGACACAGGCAGTGATGACAAGCACACGCTTCTGGCCAAAAATGCCCAGCAGAAAAAAAACTTGGGCCCTTCCCGAGCTGAAATTAATCAAGGTAATTGTTATGCAGTGAAAAAATCAGAATAATCTCAGCAATGTGTGAAGTTTTCCTCTCTCAATGTCACATAGTGTTATGTTTCTGAAAGATACTTGAAGTGTTGTGTCTTACAAAGCGTTTTTCTTGATTCACTCCTCTCTGATAGTTTCCTGAAAACAATCTTTCCTGCTAATGAAACTTTGTAGCTTTTGGTTTTATTTGGTGTTGCTAATTAGGTGGCTTAATTTCTGTCATTTCAGCACTCTCTGATGAACTGAGTGGCTTAAAGTAATTAGATTTGTTTTCTATGCCTCAGCCACATCCGTGGACTTCCCATTAGCAGCTCTCCATGTTCTGTGTCCTCCATAAAATATGAATTCCTGAACTAAAACTGCCTGCAGTGTGGTTGCTGTTGGAGCAGTTCCTTCTCTGATTTTATCTGATGTTGTCCTGAACAAGATGTCTGTCTTTTATCAAAAGGAGAAGTGTGTTTAATATTAATTACGTTGCCCAGTGTTACCAAACCAGCCTTGGAAATCTGTGGGTCTGATCTCAGCCTTAACTTCGGGCACAGTGCAGCTTTCCTTATTTTGCTGAGTACTTCTCAGTGCAGAAGTCTTGCACAGAAGGATGAGTAGGAACTGAAAAAGTTGAAGTACCATCAAATGTAGAATCTGCAGGTTCACTCTGAACCTGCAGCAGAGCTTGTGGACTTCCCATCCCTGGAAGTGTTCAAGGCTGGGGCTTGGAGCAGCCTGGTCTGGTGGAAGGTGTCACTGCCCATGTTTAATGTTAATTACGTTGCCCAGTGCCACCAAACCAGCCTTGGAAATCTGTGGGTCTGATCTCAGCCTTAACTTCGGGCACAGTGCAGCTTTCCTTATTTTGCTGAGTACTTCTCAGTGCAGAAGTCTTTCATAGAAAGATGAGTAGGAATTGAAAAAGTTAAAAGTACCATCAAATGTAGAATCTGCTGGTTTCAGCTCTTACTGTGCTGAAAAGCTTTTGGGCTTCTGAAGCAGATATTTGCATAGGCCCATGCCAAGCAAATGTCTAGCTAATCATTTTTTATAGGCACAATCAGAGAGTGACTCTAAGGCTGTACAGTATATTCTAATTTAAAAATTTTATCAGGAAGCTTATTCTTTCAGAGATGCAGCTCTTTCATGTAATGTTCAAATTCTTTGTCCTTTTCTCCTTGCCCCTGCAAGTGTGAAGTGAAGCTTTAGCCATGTATCTTTAATAAACAGGTCCTGTAATTAAGTTATTCTTGAGGGCAAAATGCACTTCCCCAAACATTTTGCAGAGCAGTGACTTCTGTCCTTGCACTGCTCTTTCTAAGGGTGAAGTTCCCCAGTTAAAACCCTCACACCTGGGCCTGCTGTGGTGTGTTCTCCATCTGTTTTACTCCATGAGAAACCAATTCAGGAACCTAGTACTTAAAAAGCTGGCAGCTTTCCTCCCAGCTCTGCAGGGAGCCAGTTCAGTTACTGCAGACCAACACCACAGGAGGGAAAAAGGAGGCAAGGTTAGGAAAATGAGAGGTTTGCTTTGTAGGGCAAGGAAACTTGTCACAGTGCAAGAACACGGGTGGGAAGGAAAATCCTCACTGGAAGGGGAAGGGATTTGGGAGCAACTTCAGCTCCAGGTGATGTCAGGGCAGTAAGAAATGTTTTGGCAATGCTGGTAGCACAAGGCTGAGCAGTGCCAGGGCATGAGCACAGAGCAGGGGGGAAGAGCTGCTCCTGTGCTGCTGGAGAGGCTGTGCCTGGAGGATGAGCAGAGTGGAGGGGGAGTGCTGAAAGGGAAACTAGAGTGATCAAGAGATGGATTTAGGCAAATATTAACACATAACTTCATGAAGATGCAGGTATTATTCATAATTATTCATAATAAAGGGGAGGTGGAGCTGCCCCTCCCAGGGGCTGCTGCATTATTTCTGCCAGCTTAATTTTCAGCCAGATCAGTTCCTTGATAAGACTGGAGAACAGCACTGAATTATTGCTGGGATATGGATGCTCTCTTCCAGACCTTAACAGGAGACTGAATTCTTTCATCTTTAGATCTTTCTAACCAGATCTTTTTAACCATACACTTCTGTATTCCTAAAGTGGATGTGCTGGTGCCATGTGGTGATCTTAAATTGTAATAAAATTATTTCTGGTTGGTTTTTTTTTTTTTCTTCCAGCTACACTTCTGAATATTCCAGGCTTCATCGAGCGATTGTGCAAACTGGCCACACGGAAGGTGTCTGAAACAACAGGGACTTCCAGCTTCCTGCAGGAGCTGGAGGAGTGGTACACCTGGCTGGACAATGCACTCGTGCTGGATGCACTGATGAGAGTGGCAAATGAAGAGGCAGAGCAGAGCAGTACAGGTACCTGGCTGGCAGTGCTCCACCCACCAGCAGCTGATGCATTTCTTAACCTTCTTCAGGGTTTGCCACGTGTTGCTTTTCCTTTCATCTGGTCCTGATCCCCCTTTTCTTGCATGAAGGACTCACATATCAGCATTGAGGTCTGACTCCCTTTTTGTTCTCATGTAGCACTGATTTTTTAAATAAATTAAAATTAGCCAAAGGAGAGATTCTACAGCAATCTGTGCCCTTTGCATGCCTAGCTAACACTGAAATGCTGTGCATCCTCAGCCCTGACCTCCTCTGGAGTGATTAAAATAACTCTGCTGAGGTAAGTGGCTTCACCAGCATTTTACTCTAAAACTTTGTCTCATGACTTTGGCTTCAAATGCTTCACACCAAGCAAGTGGTCCCTTTTTCAGAAAGGAAAGGTAGTTCCAGCTAAATTAAGTAAGTTAATTCAAAAAAAAAAATTGTTCCAATGGAAGTGTTAATACAACCTTAGGAAAATGCTTTGCAGCACGTGTGTGGTTTGTTTCTTCAGCCTTTGGTATGACAGAAATGATGCAGTGTGTGTCTGGTGGAACTCCAAAGTGCTTTGTACTCCTGTTTCTGCTCTTAGCAGGGTAATTCTCTATAAGGTTGTGAAGTGTGTTTAACTGGGGCCTAAGTGTACTGGTACTGAGGTATGAAAGTAGATTTAACAGTGAGTGCTTCTGATAATCTCCCATCTACTTTTATTACCTTTTCTGCCATGCCCTGGTGCAGTAGTCTGTTAATTCATTTAGGTGAGCCTACTTATTTTAGGGACATGCTGCCATTTAGTTCGTTATGGAAAAATAATTTCAAAAATCTGATTTTATCGCCTCTTAAATTTTCAGCTATATTTTTTCTCTGGCATGTAATTCAAATCGGTTATTTGCTGTACATCACTATTTTTAGTGGAGAAGATTCCAGCAGACGTGCTGCTCCTGCATCTGCAGTGTTCAGTGTAAAAGTAACAACTGTAACACATCTTTTCCTGTTGAAGCTGCCTCAGTCTCACATCTTTGCCATCTTTCTCAGAGTCTTCAGACGAGAGTGGACTGGCCAACACCTCCACGAGGACACAGCTGCCCCAGTCCATGAAGATCATGCACGAGATCATGTACAAGCTGGAGGTGCTCTATGTGCTCTGTGTGCTGCTCATGGGCAGGCAGAGGAATCAGGTGAGCCCCGATGGATGCTCACGCTCACAGCTGGTGTCCCTTTAAACCTGAGTGCTCACGAATGAGGTCATGGACACACAAACACCAGGGCAGAGCTCAAGGTGCAGTGCTGGGCAGCCCAGCCCAGAAAACAGGGAGTGTTTCACTGGGGACCAGAAGGAGCTGTTGGGCAGGGCAGGTCACACACTGTGCTCACCACCGTGGGCTCCTGGCCCTGCAGAGCTGCTGCTCTGCTGCAGGACAGATGCAGGAGGATGCCTCCCATGTGAGGAGGTACCTGGGTGCTGCAGGAGCTGCCGTCAGGTGTTCTCCCCCCTCCTGGTGCTCTGGTGACCAGTTTGGATGGAGCCCCTTCAGGCCTTCCCCTTCTTTGGCTGCTTTCACTTTGGAAACCCTCTGGATGACTTTTGCAGCATGTTGCCATGACTTGGTAAAGTGTGAGCATGGTGTTAAACTCCCAGCTGGGAAGATGCACTTCAGTGCTGTCTGCACTGATTGCTGCCTGGAAATCCCACTCTTCTGTTCCTTTGCCTTTCTTCCTTTTAAAATGAAAAAAAGAAATTGTTCCCCGCCTCATACTGGCTGATGAAGAACCAGTCAGTGCAGCTCTGCTGTGCTTTGATTTAAATGGGTCAAAAGCAGGTTGTGAAGGGAAAGCAAAGCAATCCTTGGTGCAGTTTTGACAGGTTTCCAGCTTTGGCAGTCTGCTCAGCCCAGCGAAGCTTGGGATAGCAGTGGCATTCAGATGTCCTGGACACTGGGACAAACTGGGAGGACCTAACTGGTGTGAGATGTTCAAGGGCAGTTGTATTAGGCAGGAGAGGCTGTGTTGTGGGGCAGGGGCTGGAGCACATTTATCTGGAGTATTCTGTTCTTTGGTAGCACCCTCCTAGGGTATCAGTCCCCAGCACTCCCCAGGGCAATCTCCTAAATCTCTTAATCTCAATACAAGTGCAGTTGTAGTTCAGTACCAAACATAGCTGACCTGTTCACTCTGAACCTGCAGCAGAGCTTGTGGACTTCCCATCCCTGCAAGTGTTCGAGGCTGGGGCTTGGAGCAGCCTGGTCTGGTGGAAGGTGTCACTGCCCATGGCAGGGCAATGAGATGGGCTTTAAGATCACTTCCAACCCAAACCATCCTGGGATTTTGTGATTCTAAATAGACACTTGGCATTAAAAGAAGCAGGTTCTGCATAAGAGGAAGCAGAGGGAACCAGCAATTCTTGGAGAAACCCAAGTCACTACCATAAACAATTCCTAATCATGTTGTCATTCCTTTTAGAAGTGCTGTTTCTCTTAGGCATGAAATAAAATGTAAACAAAGCCCAGAACATAACTGAAACTACCAGAACATGGATGTGTTAGGAGGACTTTTTTTTCCATTGTATCAAGGCCCATAATTTATCTGTGCCTGAGTTCCCCACAAGAATGCAGTTTTATAGATACTGCAGAAGCTGCTCACAGCCTGCACTCATCCTGCTGCTACTGGAGAGAGCTGGAGGTGCTGTGTTCCCTGGGTCACTTCTGGTGTGTTCCTCTCAAATGTGACAAGGCAAAAAATCTGCTGCTGAAGCAGCTAGCTTTGAAGCTGAATTTACTCTTAATTTCCTGGGAAAACAGCTCTTTATCCTTCATCTGCTCTTTCTGCCCTCGTGCAGATGGGGAAGCTAAGGGTAAAGCTGGCCTGCAGTTCACTTCTTCCCAGGACTGATGCAGGACTGGAGCTGAATTCTTGAAGGATTTGAATTACTTCATTCCCAAACACTTCTTGTCCAGAGCCAGTTTTTTTTGAGTTTGGTTTTTGGTGGGGTTTTTTTGTTGGTTGGTTTTGTTTGTTTGGTTAGTTTTTGGTTTTGTTTTATGAAATCCTCTGCCTTTAAAAGACATGATACGTGCTTCATTCCTTAATCTGCATAAGACTTGTGTGGCAGATGTGAATCCACTGCCTTTCCTGGGAGCCAGGCAGAGGGAGACTGGAGCTGAGCTGTTCTCCATGGGAAGCTGTGGAATGCAGGCACAGCAGTGTCTGCAGAAACATACTCAGACAGGCATTTCAGCTGCTTTTTGGTCTCTCTTTTCTGTGAAGGAATAAAAGCTCAGGGTCTGTGGTACCAGTCTGAGCAGCCTAAGGATTTGCTGGTTTTACATTGGATTCATTTTGCATAGAATTTTATTAAGGCCATCACAAACCTGCTTCAGTCCACTGTAATAATTGACTTGATGGTCTAGCATTTGCTTGAAGCAAGGTGCAGCCTCCTAAACTCAACCTGTCCCCAGATGTTTACTCTGAATCCTTGGTTTAAACTTGATTGCTGGCTAATTTGCATCAATTGATAACTGTGGTAGCAGTGACTTGGCTCCTCCTGCCACCACGTTGGGGATGATCTCACTCTTGAGGATAAGTGGCGTTTCTCTGCAGATCTGGGCCTTTGCTGCCTTCTCATTATGGTCACACCCTAAATTACTCTCCTTAAGTATTTTTCTAGGCCGTCCTGCGTGTCTGTGTTGTGGTGAAGAACCATCAGCTGATTTCCTTGCTTGTGCTGTAGGGAGCCACACTGCACACACACAGACTCAGCTTAGCAGAGTTGAGAAAGCAATAGAGCAATTCCTGGGAAGCTGGATGGCAGCAGGAAAAAGCCAAAGTAGCTTGAAGGGTGAATGCAGAGCAGGACTTGTCTCGGCATCCTCAGGCAGAGTGATTGTGATGTGTTTGGGCTCTGGGAGAGAGAGTGATGCAGAGGCAGGGACGTGACTCAGGAGCTCAGTCAGGTGAGAACTTCAGAGCTGAGCAAACTGAACTGCACACGTTTGAAATCTGAGTCATTTGGAAAGGAGCAGATTCAGGAGTTAAAACTGAGTGTAGAGAGCTGTTCCTTTAGTGAGGGCTGAGGCTCCTTTAGTGAGGGCTGAGGCTCTTGCAGGCAGCTCACACGCTTGGCTTCCTCCTGCTGTGCCTGTGCCATGGAGGGACGGGGGCACTGCAGGGAGCACTTTGTTCAGAGAGATTCCTCAGAGCTGCTTTTGTGGCTAAACCAAAGTGTCCAAGAGTGTTTTAAAGTCATGGAGCAGCAGAGGACTCCAAGCTCAGCAATCTGTCAGGGCAGCATGGGTGGAGTAGGAAGGAGCTGGATGCTTCCTAGGTGTGTATTTGAGGTGTCCAGCAGCAGGAATGTGATTTCCATAAAGATGGGGCATCTGGTGGCTACAGCCAAGAGGAGTGCAAAAGCCATCAGCTGTGCCGCAAACTAGAACTAAAACCTGTTAAAAGACCATCAGGCTCACATATTTTGATTCGTTCAGTTATTTGAGTAAATAGAACAAAGTAGACTGATCTGCTTGAAATGCTGCTGGTTACAGTTCTGCATCTCAGGACAACCTGGGGTATTTTTAATTGATTTTGTTTGTTGATTTTAAGGAACATGTCCATTACTTAGGCACTTAATTCTTGCAGCATGTTGGACATTCTGGTCGTGGTTTTCATTTGCAACTGCATCTCGAGGAATAATGCTTGTCCTAGGCCTGCAGCTGATAGGGAAATACAAAGTGGGATTCTTTAGTCCTCATCTTCCAAATTCCTTACATCAAAACTATTCTAGCTTGGACTGAAGGTATTGAACAGCTGTTCACACCAAAATTATTAGCTTTTTTATATGAATAAAAAAGAGGTACCAGGCAGACTGATAAATAAACCTGAGTAATTTGGCTTTTTTTTTTCTAAAGAAGTTCAGCTTGCCTTTAACGTGACGGAGCAGCGTGGTGTGGTTGTGTTTCTGCTGGGCTCTGCTCAGGATTCCTGCCCAGGTCACCTGAACAAAAGCAGTATTGGTGTGTTTTGTTGTCATTTTGTTGTTACCTGAGCTCCAGCTGTGAGTCTGGAAAGGGAAAGGACACTCAGGGAATGAGTGGCTGCAGAATATCCCCAGCTCAGCTGTTTGCTGTAGATGCATTTTCAGTGTGCTGGAAGTGATGTCCTGATGCCCAAAGCTGCTTCCAGAGACACTGTGGTTAATTGAAGCCCTGGTGAAGAGCTTTATCCCAAAATGTCTGTTTTCTGTCCATGCCCACCAAGTGGAAAATGCTGCACTGTGGTTAACACAAACATTAGCTGTTTGAGACAAGGATTCCCAGCCTTTTGTCAGAGTGACATCATTGTGCCCATCTGTTTCCAGACTACATTAGAGCTGTGTTGAGGCTGGAGGAAACGTGTTCGTACCTCTCTTGTTCCCCAGGTTCATAAAATGATAGCGGAGTTCAGGCTCATTCCTGGCCTCAATAACCTGTTTGACAAACTCATCTGGAGGAAGCACTCGGCCTCAGCCCTGGTTCTGCACGGACACAACCAGAACTGTGACTGCAGCCCGGTGAGGAACTTCTGGAATTCTTTTGTGGATTTTCATCCTCTCACACGATTCTGAGGAGTTATGCTGAGTAACTGGGTGTTTGTATGATCAGTGACTTGTGGTAGCATTCGGATTTTGGGGGATTATCGGTTTCACTGAAGTCTTTCCTTGGCTCATGCTAGCAATTTAGCAGGGCTAGTTTAGCCTCTGCCCTCTTTCCTAGTTTGGGAATTGGGAAAGGAGTAAATTTCTGGACCTTGGAGGCCAGAGGTAGAAGACAACCAAAATTCAAAGAGATGATACCTAGGAGAGGCACAGAGTACAAATTGTGCCACAGTCAGGTTTAAAGGGGTTGGGTTTTGTGTTGGACTCTTTTTTTCTTTCCAAACCTAGACATTCTGAATTGATCAGTACAATTATAAGCTTTTTTGCTTTTGCAGCGAGAAGAAATTATTACTTGTTATGTGCATAGGCTTGGAGGCAGTCTCCACTTCTATTTTGGGAAGTGCAGCCTTCTCCATTAATGCAAGTCACTTGCTCTGCTGTCCAAAGGGGTTTGATTTGGAAAGGTTTTCCATTCAGCTGTTTCATGCCAGCTTGGTAACTAATGATAGCCAAAAATACTAAAGCAATGCTTTTTTTTCTTTACCTTTCTTGTTTTCTTTTAGGACATTACTTTAAAGATACAATTCCTGAGGCTTCTTCAGAGCTTCAGTGACCACCATGAGTGAGTATGAGAAGCTGTGGTGGGGTGTGCCTCGGTGGTGTTTGCCTGGCTGTGGTTCCAGGTGTCCTGGGCATGGGGCAGGCTCCACGTGAGGGAAATGTTGTCCTGTCCCTAAACTTCATGCTCCTTTCAGCTCTTGCTGAAGCAGCCTAAGAATTTGCTCTGTGGTGGGCATGTCTGAATATGTCTGGTGGTGGTTAAACCCAGCCCATCTTGTCTCACGTTGAAATGAGCTGAAACATGTCCAGGATGAGTTAAACTTTCTGGCTGAAGGAGCAAGGAGGCAGCTTTCCTCTTTTTCTGCCTTCTCCCTGAGAGCAGTGAGCCAGGGAAATAGGAAGGAGGCTTCTGTCTGCCTTCAGAAGGCATCCTTAGGAAAACTTGGGTCTGTAGAATAGTTGGAAAGGTGATGCAGTTTGTTAGGGGGTTTTTTTAATGCTGTGCTGCTGGTACAGAGGTGTTTGTGACTTGTGGAATTGCATCCTGCATTCCATCAGTGTCCTGCTGCTCTCCTTCAGTCCTGGGAGATGGTGTGCACTTCCTTACAAACACCTGTGTTAGGGGCATGTTGTGCTGCAGGTGCTGCTCATTCCCAGAGCCAGGCTGGTAATTTTGTGCAGGTTTTTAGTCCTTTAGTCCAATCAGCCTTTTTTATTGTGGAATATTAGCTTTGAGAGCAGGGAGCTGCTGGACATAGACGAGGGGGGAATGCTGACCTATTGTAAATCCTTCATGCAAGACACTGCCTGGGAATCACTCCAGGTTTTCCAATAAAATCTCTACAGGTGATGTTACCACTTAAGTGGCTGCTACAGAGATCTCAGGCTTGTTGGAGCAGAAAACAGCTCCCTGCTGTAACATTTGAGCAAGTGGCATGTGTGGAATCTGGTTGGGGGGTTTAAATAATTAAATGAACTTTCTGTGAAATCACAGATAAGCTGAGTTAACTGAGGAGAAGATGAGAGCAAAGTACTTGTATGCCAGTAGTAATTCAGTGAAATAGTGTCCAAACCAAACTTGCAGAGCTGTTTATTGCAGGGGGAGAAAGGCTCTGTTCTCATTGCAGAAACCCGTTCAGTCCACATCCGAGGAGGCTTTACACGAGAGCCCCAGTGAGCACTAATCTGGATGACAGTGTTGGGAGCAGCAGGACCCTCACTCTCATCACTGCACCCGCTGCTCCCTGAGCTTTCCTGAAAACGAATCTTTGCTGGCTGATTTTGGGCACTTGGAAGCAGAAAGACTCTCAGGGAGCACACTGGCATTGGGCAGGGAGTCTGGCAAAGGGAGCCCCTGCACTGCATTTCTGCTCTGTCAGACTTGCTCTGCATTCAGTTCACTTTACAGACAAAATTATGTATTTTCATGATGAAAAGTTCCGTATTTGATAAAGAATTCTTGTACATTCCCAGGGTTTATATCCATTTTTATTTGGATCTTTACATTTCATGATGTTTTTAAATATTTCCAGGGTAAATTTGTTCAGATAATAAAATACCAGGATGACTGAGTCCTTTTTTGCAGTTTCTGCTTTCTAACTTAGAAAGAGATTTATTACTTAAAAAGAGCAATCACTACAGGGTAGAGAAAAACTTCAGGAAGCTGTGAAAAAGTTTGCTATTTAATATTTATTTCGGTCTAAAATTCAGCGAAATGTTGCTGAGATTTTTTTAAAAAAGAGTGTTATCCAGAAGAAAATATTTACAAACCATAAGATCCCAAACAAGTCTGCAAAGAACCATCATCTCAAAGCTGGTCAGTGTTGGAAGTGGCATTTGGTAAATTTTGGAGGAGGTTTTCCCAAGCAGCAGCTGGCTGACCTGGTGCAGGGAGCAGAATGGGAATGCTGTCAGCAGCAGCCAGGAGAAGGCAGCTTGGCCAGTCCTGCAGCCCTCGTAGGCCCGTGGCTCTGCTTTTCATGGAATTGCATTTTTGCCTCTAGAATTCATGCTGGTTGTCTCCCCTCCTTCCCTTGTAGGCCCATGGCTCTGCTTTTCATGGAATTGCATTTTTGCCTCTAGAATTCATGCTGGTTGTCTCCCCTCCTTCCCTTGTAGGCCCATGGCTCTGCTTTTCATGGAATTGCATTTTTGCCTCTAGAATTCATGCTGGTTGTCTCCCCTCCTTCCCTTGTAGGCCCATGGCTCTGCTTTTCATGGAATTGCATTTTTGCCTCTAGAATTCATGCTGGTTGTCTCCCCTCCTTCCCCACTGTCTTGCTTCAGGAACAAGTATCTCCTTTTGAACAGTCAGGAGCTGAATGAGCTGAGTGCCATCTCCCATAAAGCCAACATCCCTGAGGTGGATGCAGTTGTCAACACTGACAGGTGAGAGGGGACTGGGGGTGTAGGTTGGCAATTTAAGAGTTTTGGAAGCACTTAGACTGGAAGTTTGACATCAGCTGTTTGGTTTGAGCTTTGTCTGTCCACCACACTTTAATTTCAGTGACTCCTTTCATTGGGAAGTGTCCAGGTTTGTGGGACACTTAGCAAATCTCATTAGCATTGAGGATGGTCATTAGCAAATCTCAGGTGTGTTCGTGCTCAGAGTAAGGTGCTTTAAAAACAAAGGCAACTTTAAAAACCCTAAAAAGAGGGGTTTGAGTTCATGGCTCAGACTTCACTATGTGCTTTAAAAACCCTAAAAAGAGGGGTTTGAGTTCATGGCTCAGACTTCACTATGTGCTTTAAAAACCCTAAAAAGAGGGGTTTGAGTTCATGGCTCAGACTTCACTATGTGCTTTAAAAACCCTAAAAAGAGGGGTTTGAGTTCATGGCTCAGACTTCACTGTGATGTGCTGGTCTGCCTGTCTGGCCTTGCTCAGGTCAGGCATTGCAGACAGGCCTGGAAAGTCAACTCTGATCCCTCAAATCATTAATTGCCCCTGCTAGATCTTAGTTCTGGCACTCAGGAGCAGTGTGTGCACACACAATGTCCGTTTCCAGGCTGCTTGAACACATCCAGGTGTCTGCTCAGAGTATTTTAAGAGCAGTTAATAACCAGAATAAGCTAAATTAGATTAACATGTTAAACCACTTACAGAGTCTGTGCTGTTACATTTGAGGATCTGTTAGAGGGACTGTTTTGCTCTAATAAGCTCTTTAATACACGATTCAGGTGTGTGAACCTCAGCGGATGGAGCGTGGTTTGCAGAATTCAGTTTGTCAGAATACTCCCAGGATACCAGCAGGGACTTGGCCTGCACAGAGCAGATTTACCTCACTCCAAAAGGGAATCTCTAAGAGGATTTCTAGATTACAGTTATTATCATAATACTGTGTCTGATTGGGAAGAACTTGGGGGATTTTTTCACTCTTAGCATTTAATTTTTATTTGGCTTTTCTTGATCCGTGAGATCAAGGCATTACTTCTGCAGGAGTTTAATGCAGGTGGGTACTCCACTGAGGGTGCTGTTTAATACAGGTGGTGTTGCAGTTGTACAGCCTGTGTGCTTTTACTACAGCCTTGTGTAGCATCCAGCTTTCCATACTCTGCTCTGCCTCCTAAGTGGAATTTAGACTTTCTTTTATGTTTTTTGAGGTGGGAAAAAAGGGGTTTCTTTCATTCCTAAGGTCAAGTGTAGTATTTTTTTCTTATCTCTTGATTCACACGAGGTGTGAATTGGTAATCTTGAAACCATTAAAATTTTGAGAGAAAATGTTTCTTTTGGACTTACTTGGAAGTCGTGTTGCAGGTATTGCAGATACATACCAGGGGCAATGAAGAGAACTCTTCTGCACAATAGAACTAGCACAATATTTGTACTGTGTACTTCAATACTGAGATTTTGATCATCAAAAGCTCTGGAGCAGTGCCTGGACTCAGTGTTCAGTGCTTGCCCAGCCCTTCCACTCACACTGTCATTTCCCCACCTGCTGCAGGAGTCTTGTCTGTGATGGAAAGAGAGGATTGTTGACCAGGCTGCTTCAGGTCATGAAGAAGGAACCAGCTGAATCCTCCTTCAGGTAGGTTCAGTTTGTCTCTGATGAGCTGTTTCAGACCCCTGGGATGTAGCTTTGGTTCCATCCAGCTTTAGAGCAGCTGAGAATGTTTGAGAATAATCTCTGGAAAGGTCTGGCTTTGTTGTGCTGTGCTGGCAGTGCAGGTGAGAAGAAATCACAGCCAGTGATTTTCTGCAGGATCAACAGGTCTGACTCCAGCTTCAGACTGGAATGAAACAGATTGGGAAACTGGATTTAAATTACAGTTGTGATCAAGTACTTCCCCTGCTCCAAAACTAACACCTCCTTTCTTCTCTTTCTCAGGTTTTGGCAAGCAAGGGCAGTTGAAAGTTTTCTGCGAGGCACCACCTCCTATGCAGACCAGATGTTCCTGCTCAAGAGAGGACTCCTGGAGGTAAATCAGTTTATGTCAGGCATCCTCCATAGCAATCAAGAAGTATCTGCAGTGAATCCAAAAGTGGAGGAAAATGTAGTGTTAAATATTATGCTGGGTTTAAAAACTCAGTGGTGAAATTAAGGCCACTCAAGCTACCCCTGTTTGATAGTGGGGGAACAAACACTAAGGGAGATAAGTCAGGATCACAATTTACTGGAGAAATTACAATAGCTGCAACAATAATAATAATAATAATGATAAATGAAAAGCTGCCCCTTGTTCCTGTGTAACTGTGACAAATACTGGGAACACTTAAAAAATACCTGTGAATTCTGCTTGTGGCAGCAAGATGTGGCCATTTGTATAACCTGCATCACTGGGAAGTTACTGTAACAGGAGACTCACCTGAATTGTTCAGTTTGGTGTTGTGACATTCAGTCACCCAGGAACCTGCAGGTACATGCTTTAAATACTGATGAAATCAGAGTCTGTGTAGTGCTGCTGGCTTGGACTAAGCTGTGGCAATAACATGTTTTCCTCCCCTGCCAGCATATTCTCTACTGCATTGTTGATAGTGAGTGCAAGTCACGGGATGTGCTTCAGAGTTACTTTGACCTTCTGGGAGAGCTGATGAAATTCAATATTGATGCATTCAAGAGGTTCAACAAGTACATCAACACAGATGAGAAGGTAAATATTTGTAAAAGCTGCCCCCTGTGGCTCAAATTACACCCTTTTATAACCAAACATTGCACTAAAACTGGGATCCATTTGGTTTTGGTGTGGTTTTAGAGCTTGGGGCACAGTAAACATTAAGGGGTGAATTGCCAAAGTCCCTCGGTGTTTTCAGCAGTGCTCCAGCTGTCCTGAGGCAGTGCTGAGCTGGTCAGCAAACATTGCCCTGTTACATGGTCAGGCTCAAGGGTGGCAGAACATGTCCTGTGAAATCGCCACGTTTGGGGTTAAATGATACCTCCCAACATTGAGACAGCTCCAAAAAATCTTCTACTGGAGCTTGCAGTGGGAAGTCCTTCATGAAAAAGGCTTAAAATACTTGATACTGCAAACAGACATAGGTATTTGCTGCTATTTGAACTTCGAGACATTTTAAGAAGGCATGGCTTATGTAATTAACTCTCAAAATGAGCTGCACATCTCTGGGCAGCTCTATGCAAAGTGGTTTCATGCTCTTGTGCATTTTGGACATACAACATCCGCTGGTGGGGAGGTTCTGAATGGCCTCATCATCTTACTTTTGTTACTGTAATGTTTCTCTCAGTGCTCTTAGGTCTGGTAGACCTTGGAGAAGGGATGTATAAATGTATTTAAAAGAAAACTGTATTTATTTTTGGGGTTTTTTTCTCTAGTAAATAAACATTCTAGAGAATGTCTCTGTATTTCCTATTTGTTTCCTGTTTATTGATCTGTAACTGGGTTTAGTTCTCATGCTGTGTGACTCCCTCACTGTATTCCTCCCTAGCCGTGTCTGCTTGTACAAAATCAGTGTAGAGAGACATGGAGCTGCAGGAATTACAGAGGCAGCTGCCATGCTGTCCATGTAGTCCAGTCTCCCTCTTTCAAAACACATAGTGTATGAAATCTCACTTCCATTGGAGTGACACAGCTTCAAACGGGATTTTAGGGATGCCAGGACTGGCATTTTTCCATTCCATAGTGTTTGGTCAGCCCTCAGGGCCAGTTTTGCCTTGCACTGCGTGAGGCAGGGCCAAGAGCGATGTCCCCCACTTATACTTGTTAGAGATAACAAAAAGGTAATGACCCTGAGTATTAATATCTTTAAATCTTTTAAAATCAACACTAAAAAGTGTTTCTGTTCAGTTCCAGATATTTTTAAATCAGATCAACAGCTCTTTGGTGGACTCGAACATGCTCGTCCGCTGCATCACGCTGTCCCTGGACCGGTTTGAGAATCAGTCTGATGCTAAAGGTGAACAGGAAGCAGTGGGGTGGGACTGGGGGGTGTTCAGTGGTCATTAATTTAAATCCAGGCTTTCACAATCTGAGGGTTAGACAAGGAAATGCCACCCTGAAAGTTTGAGCACCTGTTCTTGCTGCCCTGGTGCTTGGATCAGTGTGGCTGAACCTCCAGCACCTGGTGATGGTGTTTCTCCTCTTGCTGCAGTTGCAGAAGTCCTGTCCGAGTGCCGCCTGTTGTCCTACATGTCCCAGATGTCCATGAGAATGTCCTTCCTCTTCCGTCTCATTAATATTATCCATGTACAGACACTTACACAGGTAAGGAGCTGGCAGGGGCTTCACAGTTGCCTTGCTGGGACTGGAATGGGGAGCAGGGCTGGGAGCAGGGAGGAGCCTGGTTTCCCTGGAGGACGCTCATGTCCCTTTTTCCTTGCTGTGTGCAGGAACACCTCCACTGTGTGCTTTCCACAGGCTTGTTTTATGAGGACATGTATATGACAGGTATCTTGGTATTTAGATTTTTTTGCTGTGTCATTTTTACTTCCAGGAAAATGTCAGTTGTTTGAACACGAGTTTAGTTATCCTAATGCTGGCCCGAAGGAAAGAAAAGCTCCCTTTTTATCTGCGCACCTTGCAACAGATGGAATACACAGAAAAATACCCTGGCTTCATCCTGAACAACTTCCACAGTCTCCTGCGATTCTGGCAGCAGCATTACCTCAACAAGGACAAAGACAGCACCTGCTTAGAAAATGTATGTGACCCTCTTACCACGGCAGGAGTCAGTCACAGCAGCACCTGACTGCCAGGCCCGTGACAAAAATGGGAGGTTGGGAAGGGAAAGAAGGGAGGAAGGGCTGCCCCCAGTGTAACTCCTGCAGTGCTTTTCACACCTCCTCCCAGTCAGGCTGCCACAAGGTGGGTCCTGGGTCTCCCTGTAAATGCAGCCTGAGCTCTTGGCTCTGGCTCACAGAAGTGAGACTTGTCAGTGCTGAGTGGGGTGGAGAGACAGGGCTGGCAGCATGGCCAGGGAGGGGGAGGCAGCACGGAATCCAGCTCCCAGGCTAGTTAGGGCCTTAGCCAGACTGCTCCCTCTTCCTGGTGTGGCAGACAGTGCAGGAAAATGATCCAGTGTAGCTGCTGGAAGCCAAGGGAGCAGCCTGCAGGTTTCTGTACCAGAGCTGGTTTCTTCTGGGTCTCTGGTGGGTAGAAATAACCAGTTCTCCAGTTATATGGGTGACACATGGTCTGGTGTTGGGCTCCTGGAGTGGCCTTTTGGCTTTGAGGGAATAATGCAGGAGGGGTGTGAGCAGGAGTGTGTGTTGGTTCTCTGTATGTCTCGGGAGTGGGAGCTCCTTCCAGCATTGGCTCATCTGCAGCACCACAGGATCCCAGTTTGTGTTTGGAGTGGACAGCAAAGGAGAAGTTTGGGGTTATGGGTGTACTGGCCCAGGCAGCTGGGCTGGGGTCACCCTGTGCTGCTCTTAACAGCTGCCAGAGGCTCTGGGAGTCCTTGTCTGGAGCTGGATCGTGGGCAGCTGGTGGTAGAGGGTGTAGTTGTTCAACAGCCAGCCCTTCTGCTGCGGCCCCAGGGAGGGAGGGCACAATGGGGAGTCCAAAGTGTTGGTCCCAGTGTGGGGCTGGGCAGCTGAACAGGAGGTGATTGTCAGCTCTGAGAGGTGTCTCCTGCCGTGTTCCCCACTGAGCCCCGTGTTGTCTGTGCCCACAGAGCTCCTGTATTAGTTTTACCTACTGGAAAGAGACTGTTTCGATACTGCTCAGTCCGGACCGGACGTCCCCCTGTGCCATAGTGAGCTACATCGACGAGGCGTACATGGACATTGACAGAGACTTCTCCGAGGAGTAATTCCCGCCTCCAGCTTCTGACGGACAGCTCGGAGGGTCCCTCGCAGCCCGGGGGTTTTCAGGGATCCGCTGTGTAGTGTGTGTGTGCAGCTCGGAGCCGCGGAGCATCGTCCCACCCCGCCCCGCCGGCCCCAGCTCTGACCTCTGAGACTCGGACAGCTCTCTGGGCAACACATTCAGGGATGTATCTTCCAGTTGTTCTGGGATAAAAATAATCACCTGCAAAAACCAGCCTGTATTATTTTCTTCCTCTCTCCCAGTCCGGTGGGGCTGGCAGAAGGGGTTTTGCTGACATGAGGGTTCTCTGTATGTGCCAGTTGAGGTGTGGCTCTCTCAGGGCTGCCAGGACAAGCCAGTCGAAAAGCACAGCAATTGCCCTCCAAGTGTGAGGTCCAAGGAGCCCATCAGAGCGGGACCCTGCCACAGGCCACGTGCAAAGCCACCACGAGGACTCCCTGCAGGTGTAACTCTTCCGCTGGGCTTCGGAATCAGGGCTTTGGGGTTGGTTAGAGCATGAGTGTGTGTGTGTGTGTGTGTGTGCTTTTAATTCCTGAGAGCCCCAGCTCCAGTCACCTCTTTATCATCTCCTTTTGGATCATTTGGTACTAAATCTATCTTTGCATTAGGAGAGAACTTCTGCTCCTTCTGTCCTTCCTGCAGATCCTTCCCTTCCGGAGGCGTTTCGCAGTGCTGGAGAACAGAGACATTTCAGCAGTGGTGGAATTGCAACAGGGGTTGGCTTTTTCACGGAGCACTAGCATTAAAATGTACTAATTTTTTAAACTTGCGGCTTGTCCCTTCTTGGGTAACTAATCTGGTTTTAAAATCCTTTTCAGGACCATTGCTCTCGATGTTAACCTGCTATGCCTGGAAGTCTTACGTCAGTCTCTGCTTTCAGTCCTTAATACCAACACACACATTAATCTTGAAGTGCAATATTTACTGGAGATGTCCGTTTTTTCCTGGATCTGTTTTAATCAGAATGTGTTAAATGCTGGGAATAAATACTCCTGGTTGAAAGTAACCTTGTAGGATATGTTGGGAAAGGGGGAATGGGGTTTTGGCAGTCCCAGTTGCCAAACCTGCACCTGCCCTGCGTGCTCACCAACACGATGTTGCTCCAACACATTCAGATACCCAGGAATGAGATACACTACACTTAAGCCACTACATTTAAGTCAAAAACATGTCTTGCAGCTACAGCTAAAAGAAACCAGTTTTGAAACAGACATCTGAATTTTTTAAACATTTTCTAATTTATTTGATGAGATGACTTCAGCTCTGCCCAGGCTCCGAAGGGGTGAGGATGTCCCGGAGCTGCAGCCTTTTGTCTTCTTGCCAGCAGCATGAAACCGACCCTGAGGTTCCTGTGCTGGGGCTGGGGGAGTGAAGGAGGCTCCAGCCCCAGGGGCAGGACTTGGCCCTGAACGTCTCCTTTCTCTTCTCCCACACCTCAGTGTCCCGCTGTGGGCTCACAGGGTGGTCGGAGCTGCTGAGCTTGTGCACAAAGCTGGAGCCTTGCAGGAGCTCCCGGGGATCCTGGTGTCCCTCCCTGGGAGCTGCATCCCGCTCTGGTGAGGGTACCCTGGGGAGCTTCTTGCCATGGCAGCTTCACCTCTGTTCCTCACCAGGTCACCCCCACCCTGCCCCTCCCTCCCCCCAGCTCATTTCTTTCTCATCTGTACTTTTTTTGTTCTTGGGTATTTGTGTTTTTGGTGTATCTTTACTTCTTCTTAACTGTAATAGATGTACACTTAAAATAAATGCTTCAAATTAAAAGGCTTTTAAGTTGAGGGATGCCTTTTCCAGAGTGTAGTTAATTGGTGCATCCACTGATTGCTGCTATAACCCTGTAGTCTCACTCCCCTCTCTGTATTTTAAAGACAGTTTGGGGCCCAGCTGCCTCTGGCCTTGCCCCTGGGCCTGGGGGAAGCTGAGCTGAGCCCACACCATCCCTGGGGGTCCTCCCAGGCCTGCGAGCACAGGCTGGGCTTTGCTTTTGGGCTGATTTGGCAGAGAAGGGCACAGGGAAGAAACCCCTGTCAGCTCCTCCAGGGCTGGAGCGTGCTGGGCTCCAGGGAAAAGGCTCTGCCCAGTGCACACAGGGTCACAGGCAAATCCCAGCTGGGGCCACATTCCTTTGCGATGTCTGTCCGTGCCAGATGCCTCAAGAATCTCATGGTGAGAGGGACCAGACCCATGGAGGTGGCAGCAGGCTCTGTGCTGGGATGGGAGGGAGGTGGGACCCCTGGCACTAACAAATACCTCTGGAAGTCTGCACTGTCCCCATGGATTGCTGAGGTTTGTGCTGCCCTGATTAATGCCAATTTGCTAACTGCAAATAAACATATTAAATGGAAACTATTAAAGAAATCTATTTTAAAGAAATAAGTGGAGATGTCTTTCTTTGCAGTGCCTTTGCCAAAGCCCTAACCCCCTCCAGGGCTGTCTGGAGGGCTTTATGTTCTCAGGATAGTGGCTGAGGTCTGTCTTGTCTCATGCCTCTGCTCTGGTCCCTTGCAGCTGAGAGTTGTGTTTTGGAGGGGAGGGGTGAGGAGAAGGCTCTTTTCCCAAACCCATCCCAAGCCAGGGCTATAGAGCTGGGAGAGGGAGGACTGGGCTTCTCGTCTGTCTGTGAAAAACATTCCCCAAGAGCCCAGGAGCAGAGGCCAAGGCCGGCTTACCCTGTGACACACAACAGAGCCAGTCCTAGCAGATTGCGTTTATTCATGCAGTGCAAAGCTGACAGTGACTGTTGCAGCCACTGGCCTCCAACCTACAGCTGCAGCTGGGACAGGGCAGGGCCGGCAGCCGGGCTCCTAATGCTGGAAAAAATCCCCGAAGGGCTTTGGTGAGAGCTGGGATCTGGAGGCAGGGAGCACTCTGCCACCCGTCAGCTCCCAGCATCAGTGGGAGGCGAGGCGGCAGTGCCACAGCAGGATGTGACCGTGGCTGTGTGTCATTCCCCTGGCTCCAGGGCTAGCAGGAGCCCCTGCCCCCTCCCCACGCTCCCATCCAGGAGTGCCCACCTTGGAGATGACGACGTCCCTGGTGCGGGCGCGCAGTTTGTTGACCTGGGTCTCGGCGATGTCGGCGCGTTCCTCGGCGTCGTCCAGCTCGTGCTGCACCTTGCGGTACTTCACCAGGTTGGAGTTGGCCTGCTGCTCCTGGGCAGGGAGAGAGGAGGGGTGGGTGCATGGGGCACAGGGGGACAGTGGGCCCCAAGCTCCCCCCCTTGCTCTTATGGCCCCTGGCAGCCATGGCAGTCCGTGCCCTGTCCCAGAGCAGTGATGGGCACTTACTGCCTCCTCAAACTGGCGCTTGTAGCTCTTGACTTTGCTCTGCAGCTTGTCAATCAGGTCCTGCATCCGAGCCAGGTTCTTCCGGTCTTCCTCAGCCTGCAAGTGCCCCGGCTTCCTTAGTCAGACCCCAGCAGCCCCTCACCTCCACCTTTACCAGAGTCCCAGTGGTGCCAGGTCAAACACAGCACCAACCTGCCCCACCAACCCAGCCCCATGTCACAGCACCCATCCCTTGGTCCCCGCCTTGTTTCCCATCACCCAGCTCAGGAGGTGCTGGGAAACTGGCAGAAGGACCCAGAGCAGAGAGTGGATGTGACAGGGACAAGCTTGTGCAGCTGTTGTCATTGCCCACACAGAGCCCAGAACAAGCCCAGGCGGGGCTGGGCTCGGTGGGTGGGTTGTTGAGTACCACAAGAGGCCAAGCAAAGAGAATTGTGCTGCTGGACTGGGGCTGGAGCTGTGCCCAGAGCTGTTGTACCTGGTAGCTCAGCTCCTTGATCCTGCGCTCGTACTTGCGAATGCCCTTCTGGGCCTCTGCCATCTTCTTCTGCTCCGCATCGAGCTCTCCCTCCAGCTCCCGCACCTGCAGGGGCATGGGCCGGCTCAGCACTTCGCTCCCAAGCACCAGTGCCAGCCCAGATGAGGCCAAGCCACTTCCCCAGAGCAGAAGCTAAAACCATCTTGAGCTGGGCCCAGGCTGGCAGGTCCCTGGGGACTGTCCCCTGGTCCCCCAGAGGCACCACCTGGCCCCAGAGGGATGAGGCAGAATCTGGTGCCACAGGGACTGGGGTAGCCCCAGGAGTCGGCTCCTGAAGAACACAGCCAGGGATCTGCCCCTGCTTTCTCACCCTGGCCTCCAGCTTCTGGATCTGCTTCTTGCCCCCCTTGAGAGCAATCTGCTCTGCCTCGTCCAGGCGCATCTGCAGGTCCTTGATGGTCTGCTCCATGTTCTTCTTCATGCGCTCCAGGTGTGCACTTGTGTCCTGCTCCTTCTTCAGCTCCTCTGCCATCATGGCAGCCTGCAGGGGCAGGGGAACATCACCACAAGGCCGGGCAGCCCTGCCAGACCAGGGGCTCAGTGGAGAAATTGTGAGACCCTCCCCAATCACACAGCACAGTCCCAACCACTCTCTTACATCCGTGATGGCCTTCTTTGCCTTCTCCTCAGCATTGTGACACTCCTGCACCGCATCCTCCACCTCGTTGCTCAGCTGGGAGATGTCTGCCTCCAGCTTCTTCTTTTGGTTGATCAGCCCCGTGTTCTGCACACAGAGCAGGTTCAGTGTGACCGGGGCTGGTCATTCACCATTGCTGGACAGACTCCTGGCTCTCCCACCAGTGCAGACATGAGACTTGGCAGTGCCTCACCTGGGAGTGGAGCAGGGTGACCCTCTCGGTGGTCTCCAGCAGCTCCTGCTCCGCCAGCTTCCTGCTCCTCTCGGCCTGCTCCAGCGCTGCCCGCAGCTCCTCCACCTCCGCCAGCAGCAGGTTGTTGCGGCGCTCCAGGGCACCCGCCTGCTCCTTCAGGTCGTCGTTGTGGCGCTGAGTGTCATCCAGCTCGATCTGCAGGTCCTGTGGGGCAGCGTGGGGTCAGCGGGGACAGCAGGGAGCCGGGCTGGCAGCAGGGACAGCACCAAGTGTGTCCCAACCTTGATCTGGGCCTGGAGCTGGCGGCCCAGCTTCTGGAACTCGGCAGCCTGGCGGTTGGCATGGCTCAGCTGGATCTCCATTTCATTCAGGTCTCCCTCCATCTTCTTCCTCAGCCGGACTGCCTCGTTCTTGGCTCGGGCCTCTGCGTCGAGCGAGGCCTGCATGGAGTCCATGGCGTGCTGGTGGTTGCGCCTGCAGGAGAGGCCGTGCATCAGCCACGTCCCCTGGGGATGCCCAGCCTGGGGCAGCCCTGCCAGGGCCATGGTGCCAGCTCTGCCCCCGCAGTGACGTCCCAGCCTGTCCCCTCACGCCACACACCTCAGGTTCTCAAACTCCTCGTCCTTCTCTGCCAGCTTCCTGTCCATATCAGCCTTGATCTGGTTCAGCTCCAGCTGGATGCGCAGAGTCTTGCTCTCCTCGTGCTCCAGGGCTCCCTAGAGACAGCTCAGCCATGGGAAGGTGGTTCCTGGGAAGGGGGCTCTCCCCAGCCACCCACGCCAGCCTGGCCTTGTCCCCCAGCCCATTGCTATGGGGGGCAGGGCAGGTGGAGCCACCCCAGTGCCTGCAGTGGTTGCAGGACCCCCATGAATGGGATTCCCAGGGGTCACAGCCTGGTTCGGGACTGTCACCCCCCAGCAGCATCCAACCAGAGCTTCAGGGTGGGCCAGTGGCTCCTGGGGCAGCAGGAACATATGGGAAACAAGGACTCACCTCAGCCTCCTCCAGAGCTGCCTGGATATCACTCTTCTCGCTCTCCAGCATTTTCTTCACCTTCTCCAGCTCATGGATGGTTTTGCCACCCAGACTGATCTGGTCAGTCAGATCAGAAATTTCCTCTGCCAGGGACAGAAGGAGTTTGGTCAGGAAGGAGTTTGTGGGCCCAGCCCCGTGCAAGTGACATCCCCATCCCCATCCCCCTGCCCAGGCTCAGCTGATGTCCCCCAGCCCCTTGAAGAGCAGCCAAGGCTGTGCTTGGGGACATTTCTGCAGTCTGGGAGAGTGCACAGAAGAGGTGTTAAGGACCTGGGGAGACCTGTTTGTCCAACAGCAACACCCCCAAGGCAGTGTCCTGTCACAGCCATGGCACTCAGCAGCACATCATGCACCATTTGGGAACAGGAGCCTTCTGGGGACCGGAGCCAAGTGGCTCTGCCTGTCCTCCCAGAGTGTCCCCAGCGTGAGGGCAGGACAATGCTGGCATCCCAGCAGGGCTGCTGCGTTCCTCCAAGGGATGAGCTGAGCAGCAAGGTCCTCTCCTGGCCAGCAAGGGACCCAATCCCACATGTCTGAGGACAGGGCAGGACTCTGGGCAGAGCCCGAGGGGAGTGCTTGAGCCCAGTCCTACCCTGCAGATTCTTGTTCTCCCTCTTGAGGGTCTCCAGGTTGTCCAGGGACTCCTCATAGGCGTTCTTGAGCTTGAAGAGCTCCGTGCTCAGGCTGCGTGACTCCTTCTGCGACGCCTCCAGCTCCACCTGGGTCTCCTCGTACTTCTGCTTCCACTCAGCCAGGATCTTGTCGAAGTTGCGCTGCTTCTTGTCCAGGGCAGCGCAGGCCGAGTTGGCGCGTTCCAGGTCCACCGAGAGGTCCTCGATCTCAGTCTGCAGCCGGTGCTTGGTCTTCTCCAGCGAGGAGCACTTGGCGTGGGCAGCCTCCATGGCCTCCTCCGCCTCCTGCAGCCGGGTGGCCAACTTCTTCCTGCCGATGGCACCGGGGTGAGCGCTCCCTGCCCCGGTGCCATCCCACCCCACCGCCTCAAACCCAGGCAGGAGTGTGCTGTGTCACTCCAGGTCTGGGAGCGCCCCATTGTTGAACAGAAAGTTGCCACCTACAAGGAACCAACTTGTGCCGTGTGGGACTTACTTGGCTTCCTCCAGCTCCTCAGTCCTCTGGATGGCATCAGTCTCATACTTGGTTCTCCACTGGGCCACCTCGGCATTGGCTTTGGACAAGTTCCTCTGGAGCTCGCTCTTGGCTTCCACCTCCTCCTCGTACTGCTCCCGCAGCAGGTCACAGTCATGCCGGGAGGCTTGCAGGGCATGGGCCAGGGCATTCTTGCTCTGAGGAAGGGAGAGCAGCAGTTTGCTCCAGGACACAGGCCATGGCACCAGGACTGGGAGCAGCAGCAGGGGACTTCTGTTCTTCCCAGGTGAAGAGCTGCCCTGTGTGCAGGTGTGTCCCACCTCCCCAGCCTAAGAGTCAGGGCCACTGCCACTGTGCCACTCAGAGACCAGCCATGCCCTGAAACCTCACCTTGGTCTCTTCCTCCAGCTGCCTCTTGAGTTCCTCAATGTTCTGTGTGAACGAGACCTTGCCACGGCTCAGCTGGTTGATGAAGGACTCCTTCTCCTCCAGCAGCCGACTAAGCTCCCCTGGGTTCAAGCAGAGCCAAAACAGCTACTTCAGGCTGTAGGGCTGCAATCTGCACTAGCCCACAGTCCCCCAGAGCCTGTGGCTCCCAGCTGGATCCCCACCAGGGCAAGCTGGGCCATGGGCATAGATGCAACCAGTTAAAGGCAAAGAATGCCAGCAAGGGATCCCTCCTGAGGCACGACTACTTTTTCCCTGCATGGGAGAAGGAGGACAGACTGCCCGGCTGAACCCCACTCCCCCAGCCAGACACCCCAGAGTCAGAGCATTCCCGAGGCAGCCCTGTGCCCCTGGCTCGTGCCCCACACACCGTTCTCGGTCTGCAGCCGGCCCCGCTGGGCGTTCACATCCGTCAGCTGTCGCTGCAGCTCGTCCACTTTGGCCTTGGCCTCGTTCAGCTGGTCCTCGTAGGTGCGGCACATCTTCTCAGCATTGGCCTGCAGGCACCAAGCACAGCCTGGCTGAGCCCAGCTCTGGCCGCAGAGCACTGTTCTCCCATCCTGGGACACCCTGCCCTGCTCAGTGGGTCCTATGGGCACACAAGGCAGACAGCAGGAGCCTGCCAGAGCTCACTGCTAAGCTAACAGAGGCTCTCTGCAGTCAGTGTCTCAGGAAATGTCTTCCCAGAGCCTCCAGACTTGACTAGGACAAGTAATGCACCCTGCAGTGACATAGGGACAAGCTATGGGTCAAACAGGGACTTGGCCGTGGCAAAGAGCTATTTGAGACCCCATCCCATGGATGTGGCTGTGCTGGTCACGCTGCACCCAGTTGCACTGACTTCCACAGGAGAGACCAACCAGCCCTGTGGAGTGTAGAAGAATTCTTAGAGCAGAATGGACACGGTCGGTATCTGAACGTGCTGAACAAGCCAGACTTAGCAGGGCCTGCTTGCTGTGAGTGCTGTGAGATTAACATGACTTAGTGCTGGGAGGGTCCTTGAGGTGTGCGTGAGAAAAAAGGGAGGTTTAACGGGATGCGATGACCGCGAGCTGGGAGGAGGGAGGACACTTGTTGGCCGTATGTTATCCAGTTAGTAGACAGTAGACGGGCTTGATTTTACCTAAGTATCCAATCACAGAGTTAGTTACAGTGCGTGGACAACGGATGACTAGTTGGAAATGCTACATAATCCTGCTGGATTTGAGCGATAAAGGAGAACGCTATCGAACCGTATCGGTGTTTGGCGTTACTCGGCTCCCATTCTCAGTGGAGGACCCTGCTTCGGTGGAGAACCAGCACCCACCTTGTTCTTGGTGATGTACTCGACGTTGGAGGACAGGTCGTCAATCTCCATCTTCATCTCGCTCTTCTCCTTCTCCAGTTTCTGCTTGACGCGCTGCAGGCTGTCGATCTGCTCGCCCAGCTCGGCCACGCTGTCCGCGTGCTTCTTGCGCAGGGCGGCAGCCAGCGCCTCGTGCTGCAGGGTGGCCTCCTCCAGGTCCCGCCGCAGCTTCAGGAACTCCGCCTCCCGCTTCTTGTTCAGCTCCAGCTGCATGGCCGTGGTGCCGCCGGCCTCCTCCAGCCGCTCGCTCAGCTCCTCCAGCTCCCGGGACACCTCCGCCCGCTGCTTCTCCACCTTGGCCCTGGCAGCTCGCTCGGCCTCCAGCTCCTCCTCCAGCTCCTCAACGCGCGCCTGGACACACAGAAAAGGGCAGATGCTCCAAGCTCTGGGAGCAGCGCCAGCATCTCTGCTCTCCACAGCAGAACAGTATCTCTGATGATGATGGGAGGCAAAAAGCCACCAGTCTTGGGCTGTTTTGGGAGGCAGGTGCTCTTTGGTAGCATGTTTGGAGCTCCTGCTCTCCTCTGTCCTTGCCATCAGGATCCAGCTCAGTCTTTAATTTTCAACCCACCATATTTTGGCAGGGGGCTTGGCTCCTGCTACCCATGCCAGCTTTTTCCAAGGAGATGCCCCTATGCTCAGAGAGGGAGTGGCCCATGCAGATTCCCCAGCACATTACATCTAATGGAAATTTCAGACTCCCAGGCTGTAAGAACAGTTCTTCCCACCATACCTGGACCTCCTTGATCTTCTTCTGCAGCTGAGCCTCCATCACTTGCCCATCTTCAATCCTTGAGTTCAGCTGACTCATCTCAAAGTCTTTCCTGTACACACAGAAGGCAGAGCCTCTGGTCAGACAAACACTGTCCTGACAGGTCCTTCTGGCTCCTAAATTTCCCTGCACTGTTACACCCAGGCCAGAGGACGAACAAACCCACAATGGAAACAGATAAGCAGCAGCTGATGGAAAGCTCTCAGAGAGGGCTGCAGCAGCCAAACTGGCAGACAACTGGCTCTGAGGGATTCCCTGTGAGCTTCCAAGGTGTTCTCCAGTTTCCCAGTGAGAATGGGACATGACTGAAGTCTGTACTTGCAGCTGAGACACCGGCAGCGTGTTGGACCCTGCCAGGCAGATCCGTCCTCTCCAACCCCACGTGCAAAGGAAGGTCTATTGTGCCCTGGTCTGAGTCTGTCACAACTCCTCAGCCTCTCTGCAAAGTGCCCAGGAAAACCAAGCCCTCATTGTGCCTGGACTGGTCACACAGCAGTGCCCAGAGCCACAGCCCAGCAGCCCCTGCAGAGGCCACACATGTGCTGGATTTAGAGGTGCAGAGCAAGCCCAGAGCCCAGGCACATGTCACACACTCACTTCTTGAGCTTCTCTTCCAGCTGCTGTTTGTCGTTCTCCAGATCCATTACAGACTCTTGTGACAGCTTCAGGTCTCCTTCAAGCTTCCTCTTTGCTCTCTCCAGGTCCATGCGCACCTTCTTTTCTTGTTCAAGAGAGCTTTCCAGCTGGAGAATGAAGGGAGGTGGGGTAGGGAGGGAAAAGACCTTCTGTAGCCCCACCCTTACTCATGTCCAATGCTGTGGGAACTCTGCCAATCCCCTGGGAGCCAGAGGTGTTTCCCAGCTGGTCTCCAGCCCCATTCCCTCAGCCCAGGACTGCTCTCCATAAGGTGCTCTAGACCACCTCTTGTTTCAGGGGTGGTTTGTCAATGGGATTATTCATCAACTGGCCATATTAAAGGGGGATCTGGTAATGATCCCACACTCCAGATCCCACTCAGGGACAGCCTTTGGGCTCTCCTGGAGATAAGACTCAAACCTCTCTTGCTTTATTCTCACTGGCCTATGACTCACATCATCCACTTGCTGCTCCAGTTTGACCTTGGCTTTGGTCAGTGTGTTGACCTTGTCTTCCTCAGCCTGCAGGTCATCCAGGGCCTGCTGATGGGCCTCTTGCAGGGCTTTCTTCTCCTTCGTCAGCTTGGCAATGATCTCATCCAGGGCAGCCATCTCCTCAATCAGGTTTTTAACCTGGATCATCACGGACAAAAGTAGAGAGCATCTTCTCAGAGGGAGGGGATGCAAAGCTACTCCAGCAGCCTGACCTTGAAAGGCAGGAGTCCATCCATGGGCAACAGCAGCTCGGCACCCCACCAGCAGCCAGCCCCTCTCCCCCTGGCCAGGCTGGTCCCACCAGGTGGGTTTTCCATGCCCTAAATCACTTACCACAGCACAGAACCATTTGCTCACACCCCTCTGGGCAGTGAGGCAGGACACGGAAGGGTTTCCCCTCTTCCATTCCCCTTTTCCCTCTGCCCTGCCCCAGCTCCCCCACACCAGCAGCCTTATCCCAGATGTTTCTCTGGTGTCCTCACAAGCACTGAGGTCCCAGGGCAGCGAGGCTGGACCCTGCAGGAAGGTTGGTTACCTTGTTCTCCGTGGCGTGTTTCTCCTTCTCCACCTTGGCCAGCGTGAGCTCCAGGTCATCGATGTCCTTCTTCAGCTCTGCACACTCGTCCTCCAGCTTGCGTTTCTTGGCAGTGAGCTCCGAGTTCATCTCCTCCTCATCCTCCACACGCTCCATCAGCTCCTTCACCTTGGCCTCCAGCTGGATCTTGGATTTGATGAGCAGGTCGCAGCGTTCCTCTGCATCTGCCAGGTTGTCTTGCTCCTGGGAGAGGCACAGGAGAGCCAGAACTCACCCTCTGCCCCAGGACTCTGCTCTCAGCCCTGCTGTCCTGGCCCAGAGCTGAAGGTCTCTTTGTGGAAGGGGCAGAGGGAGCCCGAGGTGTACAAAAAATACAGCTCCAGTCACTGCCGGTGTTCAAGGTTCGCAGAACAACGACTAACACTACCCAGGGCAAAAGAGCAACGCAATCTTTCCAGAAGAAGGACACACTGGCACAAAAAACAGCACGAAATTTGGCAAGCAAACATTGCCATCCCCTCCCACCCCCTTGTGAGATCACCCTTCCCAGAGCCAGGGGATCACAAACCCCTGTGACAGCCCCAGGATGTGATGGTACTTCAGGTCTGCAGCCTTAGGTTTTGTTTCAGACAGATTGTGGCAATGAGGGAGCCGCAGAACTGTAAGAGGCTGGAGGAGGGGTCTAGGACATTCTGCTCCTTCTTCTACCCATGGACCCTGCACTGTCTTTATGCCTCCAGCGAGAGGGTGAAGCACTCACTGCCTGCAGCTGGAGAGCCAGGTCGTTCTTCTCCTGGATCATGGAGACCTGTTTCTCTTCCAGCTCCTTCCTCTTAGCCTCAGACTTCTCCAGAGCCTCCTTCAGTTTCTGGAATTCCTCCTTCAGGTTGGACATTTCCTTCTCAGTCTGAGCAGATTTGAGTAAAGGCTTGATCTTGAAGAACAGCTTCATCCAGGACCAGTTCTTGACAGCATTGAAGGCCCGGATGTTCCACTGGATGGTATAGAGGGCTTCCCTGGGGGAATATAAGCAGAGCATCATCAGGGGTGTACATTCCCCATGTCCCATCCTGGCTTCTACAGGCCTGGACACGGCTTCATTCTCCACCAGCTGGACAAATGGCAGAATGGTGCATGAATGGCACATTATCTGCACACTGTAGTGGCCCTACTGGGGTGGGTGGGGTGGCCTGGATTTCAGCTCTCCTCACTCTGCCTCCCTCTGAATCTTCCAGTGGAAACCAGAGGCTCTCCACACCTAGATCCTCCCTACCAGGGCCATGCCAGACCTCTTCCAGGTCTGCCTCCATCCCTCAGGACCAGGCAAACCCCACAGGTCAAACCCACTGACATGTGCAGAAGAGACAAGGAGACACAAAGTTCTGCCTTTTGCCCCCACAACTCTACCTCCTGCTGATGATCTTCTGATACTCCAAACGCATGAGGTACCCGCGGATCCTGGCCTGGAGCATTGTCAGGACCTTGGCCAGACGCGCATCTCGCATCTCCTCCAGCAAGCCCAGCAAACCAGCCTTGAAAAACACCTGTGGGCAAGAGAGCGGAGTCACCAGCAGGACAGAGGGCTCAGAGCTAACACAGCCTGTCAGGGACACCTGGAGGTGCACCCACACATGGCACAGGGAACCAGATCTGCCCTGACAATATTGTGCTCCCCAGCAGGGACAAGATGCTGTGGTGGGATGAGGTCAGGCAGCAGCGACCTGCTCTTTCTCTTGCTAGCCTGCATCTTCCTCTGCGCTCCTGAGTCCCTTCAAGGGCCACACACACCCAGCAGAGTGCAGGGCTGTGGCCAGTGTCTTGGGGTGATGCTCTCACCATACTGTATTCCCCATCGCCTGCTGGATCTCTAGTGTACCTTTAAATTGCACAGGGGGGAGAGAGAGAAGCCGAGAGAACTCTTCAAAGCGGCCAGCTTGACCTTGCATCTAGAATGTTTTGCATTCTTTTCTCTCCCGATCTGACAACATTTGTTGGTTAGAGGACTTGCTCTCTAGTCTCTTCGGCTTTCAGTGGAGAAGGGACTGTGATCTGCCTCAGCGGCTTCTGTTCCTTTTTGGACTGTTTTTGGCTTGCTTTTCATCCGGGACCAGCTCCCATCTCCGGACCTGCTCGGCGGGACTCTCCAAGGGGGATCGTCGGACCCTGCCTGGCCCGGCCCGGCCCAGCTCAGGACTGCAGGTTTTACCTACAGAAAGAACTCTGAAATCCATAGTCCTCTTTTAGGGGACAGGGGAGGGGGTTTCAATATCCTTTTTTCCCCGTGACAGCGGGGGACTCTGTTTGTTAAATAAATAGTTTTTTTCACTTTCACTTGAGAAATTATTTTCCTGAACCCATGGGGGAGGTGCTGCCGGGGCCTGCTTGCCTGGCAGGCAGGAGAGAGAGAGACATCTCTTTTGGGTTGTTTCCTCCTGGATTTGTGTCCAAACCGGCACAGCCAGGCAGAGACAGGCACAGAGAGCAACAGGAGGGACAATTTGTCCCTCCCAAGGACCAGCTGCTCACTCTCACCTTGGTGTGACCAAACTTGTACTGTGCATGGTCCAGGTCCAGGGAGCTCAGCAGCTTCTCTGTGGCCTTCCTGCTGTCCACAAACTTGTCTTCTGGAATGGCTGCTGGATTGAGGATACGGTAGCTGCAGGGTAAAGCAGAGGGAGGACATGTAAGAGAACTGCAGCACCACCATCCTCCCAGAACCCCAGCCATGCCAGTTCCCACTGGAGCCATGTGGCTGCACCACAGGCAGGAGCTGTGTGTGAACCAGTTGCTCCAGGGCACAGGATTGCAGGCACCAGGGAACCCTGCCAGATTTTAGTCCGTGGACATCGGGGAGACTGTGCAAAGAGGCCACCGGCCTCACTAGGCTTGGGCTGAGCAGCATGGATGGGACCAGCTGGAGAACTCTAAGGATCCATCCCAAGGGCAGAGAGAAATCCGAGCCAGGATCAGAGGGGCCTGAGCCTTGCCACCATCCCCCTGCAGCAGCCCTGCATTCGGCACCTCAGACATCCAGATCTGATCCCCAGCTCTCCATGTCAGGCACCTCAGAGTCAGGAGCAGAGCTATCCCAAACTGGACAGGCACTGGGGGTTTGTGGGGGTTCAGAGCAGCCCTGCACAAGCTGGGGAGCAGGTTGGAACCAGGACAAGTCTGTCTGCCCTTGAAACATGTGCTGGGTGAGGAAGAAAGGGCGTTACCGCTGCTTGAAGTCCGCGTAGAGGATCCTGTTGGGGAAGCCCTTGCGGCAGATGCGGATCCCTTCCAGAACACCGTTACACCGCAGCTGGTGCAGCACCAGGAAGGAATCCATGGCTCCTGCGGGGGAGGACACACATGGAGCAGATGCTCAGCCCAAGAAGACAGAGGAAATGGAGCTGCAGCCTGGACCTGAACCCTGGGAACATCCCGTGGTCTGAACACAGGCGTTAGCCTGTTCTGTGGGTCTGTGCTGAGCACCAGTGCTGCAGCCTGGGCCTTGGATGGTGGAATGCAGCCTGAAAGACTCATCCATGCCTGCTGTCATACAAGTGCTGGGCTGCACAGCCAAAACGGGAGCCTGGCAAAGCTCATTCTCCCCAGCAGGGGAGATTGACCTGGGTCACAGGAGTTTCAACACTGAGCTGGGGTCAGGGCTCTGTGGCAGCATGAAAAGGGTTGGGGAGAGGGTGGGTGCAAGAATCCCTGCCAGCTCCCCTAGGGCACTGCCAGGCTACTGCCTCAGCTCTCTCATACCTGGGGTCTTTGTCTCGTTGGGGATGATGCAGCGGACGAAGTGGGGCTGGGTGGAGCGCAGGTTGGTCATCAGCTTGTTGAGATTCTCCTGCAGGGCAGACACAGGGGGTGAGGGGACAGCTCTGCTTCCCTACAGCACTTCTCTGTCTCTCCAGCCCCTTCCCCCCACAGGCAGGGAGGGAGCAGACCCTGAGAGCCCCTTATGGCAGGAGAAAGGGGGAGTTTCCTCCTGCTCTCCTGCCAGTGGACATCCCCAGCCCTGGGGCAGGATCAGTGCCTCCTACTGGGGTGGGAGACTGTCCCCATGGCAGAGGGGACTGAGCTGGCAGACAGGCCAAATGGCACCAGCGGATTTTGCTGTGCTAGAGAGGTTTGCTGTGCCAGATGCTTCCCAAGTATTTATAGGTAAAGTTTTGCTGCAGAGGAGAGCCAGGGACACAGGACTGAGCATATTCCTGGTACAGAGCTCTGTGCTCAGCACCCTTCACTTCCAGTGCTGGTGTCCACACTGCCTGCAGGCAGAGAATGTTAGGATCTGCAGGATTTCCCTGCACCTCCACAGTGCTTCACCCCATTTGGCCATGACAGCGGGCCCTGCTGATCCAGACTGCACCTCCTTTTCTCTCCAAGGCACAGACTTGCCTTTGCTTGTGGGAAAGGCATCTCCATCCTTGATCTTTCCCCAGCTGCCTTCCCCTGCTTGTACAGGCTCAGGGAAGGGAACACCTTCCCACAGCTCCAGATCACCACAAGGCAACTCCTCACCACAGACATCTTTCCCTAAGGCCTGTGACTTGTTCAGAAAGAAGAAAGTCACACTATCCCCTGAACAGGGGTTCTGCTACAGAGCTGCCCTCGTCAAGCACCTTAACACAGAATCACAGAATATTCTGAGTTGGAAGGGACCCACAAGGATCATCCAAGTCAAGCTCCTGGCCCTGCAAGCGTGCCCTAACAATCCCACCCTATGCCTGAGAGCGTTGTCCAAACGTTCCTGGAGCTCTGGCAGCCTCAGGGCTGTGACCTGTCACCACGAGGCTGTCATGGCAGGACACATGTGCTGCTTTCCAGCTGGTTGAGCTCTGGGTTGGATAAGTAACTCCTGTGGTGAGCATGGGATGGAGCTGTGTGACATCCTGAGCTGCAAAATGGGTCAGGTCACCCCCTGGGACAGGGAGCTGCCTGCTCAGAGACCTGCAAGATGCTCCTCCATTTTCTTCTGCCCAAAGGTTATCCTTCCCGCTGACAGGAATGAGGAGAGAAGTAGCACAGACTTAAAGTGATGTTCATGTAATTAATTATCTAAACATCACTACAAGTCTTAACTGCCGCTCTCTCAAAGGCGGAGGAGCTGCCACAAGCATCACGTGGGCAGGAGCAGCACGAGCCCAGCTCCAAGGGAGCTCTCCCAGCCTGGAACCTCGTGTCCTGCCCTAGGAGCACAGGGACAGGGCTGGGACTCTGCCAGGCACAGGCCCCTTGCCCAGGGATGAGACGGAGTTGGGGGCTTTGGCCTAGTGGTGGTCCTTCAGGAGCTCTGGTGGGCCTTCAGGCCCCAGGAGGTGCAAGAAGCCAAGAGTCTTGGCAGGGAGGTGGGACTGCCAGTGGGACCCTCAGAGCACGTTCCCCTCATGGCCCTGGATGAGGCGCTGGCTCTTACCTTGTGCAGCTGTGACACTGTTTGAAAAGAAGCTGCCTTTTTACGTTTCTCCTTGGTCCCTGGCTTGTGAGGTTCCTCTGTTGGGTTGAAACATTGATTACTTACATCAGCAAAAAATCTGCCTGGCTTGAAGGACTCAGGGGCACCACCAATCACCCCTAAAATTCCCACAGCCCTTGCTGTCTCTAAAGCAGAGGTGGTTGTGCCCTGCTGCAGAACAAAGGCACTGACCACCAAAAATATCTCCCATAGCACCCAGCTCTGGGCATTGCTCCTCAGCTCCTGGTAGCAAGGCACCCTTTCACACCCCCAAAGTCACAGGGCCACCACAACAGCCCTACAGCCCCACACAAGCCCTTAAACCAGCACCCACCTACCCAGGCCAGGGAGGAATTTAGGGATCAATGGGGGTTTTCCCTTTGCCTGGGCTGCCAGCGACAGGGCAGCTGCACCAACAGCTGGGCACGGAGGAGAGGAGGGGAGAGATTGAGGTAAAAAATGGGGTGAGGGAGTTCCTCACCTGAGGCAGAGCCCACATAGTTCTCATAGAGGGAGGCCAGGAGCTTGTTCTGGGATTTCTGGAAGACGGACACCACTGTCTCGTTCAGGGGGTCCTTGTTCTTGTCCAGCCACCCCACGATGTTGTACGGCACCTGTCCCCAGAGAGGAAAGGTCAGGACAGCCCTGTCCCTGCCTGGGGAAGGTGTGGGTGCTGGGAAGAGCTGCCAGGAACGTACCACACCAGCGTAGTGCACCAGCTCAAAGTGGGCCTCGTATTTCCGCTTCTTGTCCGGCCGCGGCTTCTGGAAGTTGGGCGACTTCCCAATGTGGTTGTCATAGAGCTTGGATTTGAAGGTCATGTCAGAGGCTTTGGGGAACATGCACTCCTCTTCCAGGATGGACAGGATTCCCAGGGGCTGCAGGGAGAGGGGGGGATAAAGAGGACTGAGCTCAGTGTTGCCATGTCCCATCCTAAAATTGGATTCTCTGTGCCACGGAGCACGGGCTTGACCTGGGAGATCCCGTCCTAATCCAGGTCCAAGACATTGGCCAAAGGGCCAAGCTGTCACTGGCAGATTCCAGGCTGTATCTGACCTCCCAGCCTCATGTGGGACTGGCCAGGCCTGCAAGATATGGGAGCTGGGAGTTTGCCCTGGTCCAACAGATTGCTGAAAAAGAGGGATACTCTCCAGGATTTCTCCTTTCAAAAAAGGAGTTTCCTTCATGCAATGGTGGAAATATTTTCTACAAGCTGATCTGAATCAGCAAGTGCTCAATTAAGAGGCACTGAGGGGCAAGTGGGTAGGAAAAAAGGGGAAGAGGTGATTGCTCTCTGGAGGAAAAGGCTGCACCAGGTTTTGCGGCTCACCAGTGAGTAGGAATAGAATTTCCATGTTTTCATAAAGTCAAAATTTGTGTCAAAAATGTCTCAAGGGGCTGGAGGCTCTGAACTGTAAGTGTGGGGAAAAAAGAGTTGGGCACTTGCCACTGACTGGGGAGGGAATAAATTAATTTTGGTAGCAGAGCACCTCTCACTGTGGCAGCCTTTGCAAAAACAACCATCCCCCAGCAGTACAGTCCTGTGCCCTGCCTCACACTTCACCTTCTCAATCAGGTCGATGCAGGCCTGCAGGTCCAGGCCAAAGTCGATGAAGACCCATTCAATGCCCTCCTTCTTGTATTCCTCCTGCTCCAGGACAAACATGTGGTGGTTGAAGAACTGTTGCAGTTTTTCGTTGGTGAAGTTGATGCACAGCTGCTCAAAGCTGTTGAACTGCAAGAACAAAACATATCAGAGTCAGAAGGAGGAGCTCCAGAAGTGAAGGGATTCACTCTTGTGCTCTGTCTGGGTGTGAAGGGTGATCCCTGCCAGGCTCAGCTGTGTTGCTGCCAGAGCAGGTAGCCAGCAATCCCTGGAGATATGCCCACAGCAATGTTAAATCATTCCTTGAGAGCTGCCTCAGATAAATCAATTCAGACAAGAGCTCGGTTTCTCATCAAGGCCAGCAGTTTCTTAGAGGAGACAGAGCTGTCAAACACCAGGGGACTGGAGGAGGCAGCCAAGGGAGGTCTGAACCCACTGCAGGGGCCTGCAGAACTCACGTCAAAGATCTCGAAGCCTGCAATGTCCAGCACCCCGATGAAGAACTGCCTGGCCAGCTTGGTGTCCAGGGTCTTGTTGATCCGGGTCACCAGCCACTTGAACATGCGATCGTAGGTGGCTTTAGCCAGGGCCCCCACAGCGTAGACCACCTGCCAAGGCAAACCCCAGAGCACACAATGAGCTTCTCCCTGCTCCTGCAGGGGCCAGAGGCTGAGACCGAGCTCCTCCCGGCACACAAAGGATGGGCAGACAGATCCAAGGAGCTCATGGTTACAGTACAAGCTCCAAAATTGGTTTTCACGTTCCTCACAAGTGTGTTCCTGCCTACCTGGCCTATCTTGCCTCCAAGGTCTTAGGATATAAATTGAGTTTAAAGTGATATTTTCAGAAGCCTTGTGCCTGGCAGGAGCCTACAGCCCACTTTGGACGAGACACCAGATCCTGAGGTCCTCTTGAATTGTGCTCAAGGACTGGCTTGCACTATTCAGGCCAGGTCTGGCTTCCCAGCTGGGGCATGGCTGGATGCTGACAAGACACATGCTTGGTGCGTTTGAGTCTTCCACAAGACCAACACTCAGATGAGTGTTTAGATGAGTTTTCTACTTTTCAGGGCTGAACTCTTCACTGGAGTGTGACTGTCTCTGAAGCAGATCTATAGCTGGGATCCAACCCACATTTCAAAGACATTGCATTGAATCTCCAGCCCTGGTTAATGTGCAAAGCTATCAGCCAGCTCTGCCGCCCCCTTTCCCTGCTGCTAAAAGCCAAGAACTGTGGATACACCTTCTCCCGCTGCTCTGGAGTCTCCTTCTACACCCAAGAGAGTGAACTGAGGCACCAGTGGGCCCATGCAGAGCACGTTGGGCAGTGGGCCTGAGCAGTCACACCCCAGGGTGAGCAGGGGACACGTGTCCTGCTGTCCTGTCACACTCACCTGCTCCACGTTCTGACCTTTGGTCACGTACTCATTGCCCACTTTCACACGAGGATGGAGCAGCCCCTTGATGAGGTCAGCTGAGCTGATTCCCATGAGATAGGCGGCTTTGTCAGCACCTGGAAAGCAGCACAAAGGCATGAGGAGCCCGCAAGGAGGGTCTGGGAAGGGAAAAAGGAACCAAAATAAAACATGACCTGCTCTTACGATGATCAGTGCTAACCACACTAGTTTTTCCACCTGCTCCAGAGTCTCCTCCAGTGTCTAGTGTGATTTTCCATCTTGGATAGTCTATGATGCTTTAAAGTCTGAACCTCCTGCCTGAGAAGTTACTGTTTGGAGACCTGCTGCACCTTATCAAGTGCTTATCTGGGTTTAGCCTTCTTGATCTGGGATTCTCTACACATTTTCTAGTGGAAGTTTGAATTTCCATGCAGTGAATGTGAACTGACCAGAAGAGAGATGGTTGTCTTTCATAAACCCCTAACAGCAGATTGTAGGTAGAAAATCACCTCTGTAGGGAAATCACTGCCAGATCAAAACCTTCATTAATTACCAGGTAGCAGCTAAAGCCTGTGTTGCCATTCCTGAGGCAAAGAGAACTTCTCTTTCATGAACGTTAACACAACAAGACTGATCCAGGTAGTCATTTCTGCTGGATCCCTGCTGAAACCTTCCAAATAATGATAGAGCTCCCCTTCTCACCCTTCCACATGCTGGAAAATCACCCTCTCCCTTCAGGTTTGCTCTGCAGCCTGACTGTTCTTAGATCTGCAAATTGCATTAGATTTTCCTGAGCAACAAACCAGGAAAAGTGTTAGACAGTGATTGTGTCGTACTTTAACTGCTCTTCAGGAGGCTGTGAGCTGAGCAGGTCCTGCTCCTGGCCTGGCTCATCCTCTGTGGATGCCCTGCCAGGAATGCTGTCCAGTGAAGTGCAAGAGATGAAGAGCAGGAGGAGACTGCACAAGATGAAGCCCAGCTGGGATGTGACACCCTGTGACAGTGCCGAGATAAGTCTGAGGCAGATGAGACCATCTTGCAGAGAGGCTGTCCCAAACATTCTCACCCAAGGACAAGCCTTTTGTGCTCCCCCAGCAGCCTGGGGACAGCCTGGGTGTTTGGGATGACAGTGATTGACCTCCACAGGCCGGGCAGGGGGAGTTATCCCAGCCCGGGCAGGGCTGGAGCACAGAGCCTGACTCACTTTCAGTGCCGTCAGCCTCTGCCTGCTCTTCCCGCTGCTTCTGCTTGAACTTCATGTTCCCAAAGTGCATGACGGCCCCCACTATTTTATAGGAGCCGTATTTCTCATCGTTGCTGAAGCCCAGGATGTCCATGGCGTGCTGAGGAGACACAAAGCAGTAGAGAGAGAACAAATTCACCACGCTGAGGTAGCAGTTGGTTCCTTCTCCCACCATCTCCTAAGGTGCTCTCCCTGTCCTGGGGCTGAGCAGGGTGCTCTCTCTGGTGGGCACCTAACCAAGGAATCCTGTCCATGGGGTTTGAATGTGGCTCAAGCTCCCACAAGACCTATTTGAAAGCAAAAGGACTAGCATCCACAAGGAGAAGGTTTTCCAAGCTCAGGGCTCAGGAGGAGACCTGACTGATCTCTACAGCTCCCTGACAGGAGGAGGCAGCCAAGGGAGGTCGGGCTCTGCTCCCAGGGAACAAGGGACAGGATGGGAGGAAAGAACCTCAAGCTGTGCCGGGGAGGTTCAGGCTGGACATCAGGAAGAATTTCTTCCCGGGAGGGGTGGTCAGACATACGAAGGGGCTGCCCAGAGCAGTGGTGGAGTCCTCATCCCTGGAGGTGTCCAAGGAAGGACTGGATGTGGCACACAGTGCTCTGAGCTGGGTGACAAGGCAGGGATAAGTCACAGGTTGGACTCAATGATCTTGGGGTTCTTTTCCCAAATTTAATGATTCCGTGACCTTCTTTCTCATGGGCACTATGGGAAGTGCTCATGTGCTGCAGGCCCTTCCTGATGCAGGGAATTACTCTCCCTTTCCTGCCTGGATGAGGCTGTTGGTAGAGATCAGAGTCACTCTGCCCCTTCTTGTAGGTTCAAAATAACTGCCAATAAACCAGAGGGAATTCCCAGCTAATTTAAAGAGGGACACACTGAAAGCCAGGACACATCCCAGGAGGAGGCTGTGCCCTCCCCAGGCCCCTGGGCTGTGCACGTACATCTGTGGCCATGAGCTCCTCGCCGTCATCCAGGTTGTCCACAGTTGTCACCCCCTGGGAGCAGAAGTGGTAGTCGTAGGGGTTGAGGGACAGCAGCAGCATGTCTGTTGGGGGATGACATGCAGAGGATGAGGCCAGTCTGGCAGGGACATCCATCCCTGGGCAGAGGGACAGCCCTGCACATGGATGCAGCAGGAAGCCTTCCCCAGCCTCAACTAGAGGGCACCAGCTGGGGGAGGAACAGCCTCTTCCAGCACAGGCAGGTCCACACATGGGTCCACCTCTTCTGTGCTTGCCTCCTCCTTGCTATCTTGGGATATGGCCTGGCTGCAGACTGATTTAGAAGTGGCCACCATGCCCTTGTGACTCCAGATAAGATTACTGCTCCCTCAGACCTGCCTAATAAGGTTCTGTTCAGCACCAAGCTCAGGAGCCCTCAGCCAAGAGCTGACCACCCCAGGGGGCTGTGCCAGCCATCCTTCTGCCTGGGGAAGGGCTTCCTGGGTGTGATGTGGCACTAGGAGGCTGCTCAGAGCACAGAGCTGCCCCAGCACAAACTCAGATCAGGTGGGGCTGTTCTGGGGAGCACATCCGTGCCAGAGCCCTGAGAGAGCTGTGCAGCTGTTTCCAAGCTCACCTGAAACAGGTCATCTCGCTAGAGAGGCTGAAGGAGTTCTGAGGAGGCTGCAAAACACTTCCCTCTATCCCAAAATGAGTGAATCTCCAGCCTGCACACGCTGAGGTCAGTGCTGTACCCACCACCCCACAAGGACTCTGCGCAAGGCAGCTTTGCAAAGCACGTTCCCACCTTGCAGATAGACCCTGAGCGACCTCTGCTCCTACACAGTGGCATAAAGAGCTTTAGTCTGGCTCCTCAGCCTGCGAGGACAATAGAGGCTGGGCTAGATGACCTCTTGAAATCTCTTCCACCCTGAATTATCCACCAACCCTATGATCCTGCACAGCTAGCAAAGCATTCGAGGGCAGAACCTGCATGGTGAGCTGGGTTTGCTCATTCCTGTGGACCCCAAAGCTGACAACAGAGCTCTCTGGGGCTCTTTTCAGGCCACTCTGCTCTAAGGGCTGTGCTATATCTTTGGCTGCCTTACCTTGCAGTTCTGGTTTCTTCCCAGAGAGGATCTGGTAGAAGATGTGGTAGCTTCGCTCTTTGGGTTGCTGGAAAATCACTCTGGATTTTTCCAGAAGATCTAGAATGAAATAGGCCAGATGGGTCAGAACAGGGCTTGTTCCTTCCGGGAGCTGAGCACAGATAGTGGGATGAATTCCCTCCCCTGTGCAGCTACTCACAGATGTCAATGTCTGCAGAGGCCAGTTTCCCTGAGGGACCAAAGTGGATCCGGATGAACTTGCCCTGAAAACACACACAGTGCTGGGTTTGGCTACAGAGGTACGGTTCTGAACAGCCCCTAGAAACTGAATTAACTTTCTGCTTCTTGAGCTTCTGCAGATGCCAGGCAAGTTACTGGGCTCTGCAAAGGGGTGAAGTTCTCTGGTTTGTAATGTGCAGAAGCTCAAACAGCATTGCCCAAGGGTTTGAATACCAGGCAGGCAGAAATTTCACTGACAGCAGATAAACCCCTGTCCTCAGGTCTATTCTTACCACTGAGCACTTCTGCAGGGCCCTGTGACACTGAGCCTGCCCGCAGGCCCTGCTCAGTGCTGGGCTCAGGGTCTCCCCAGCAGTGCCTCCCTCCCCTCCAAGGCACAGGAACTCTGCAGCCGCAGCAGAGCCAGGCTGGGCTTAGCAAAAACGATGCTGCTCCCTGGAAGGGACACACCTGTCTGTGCCAGTGCCAGCACTCCAGGCTGTGCTCACTGTCCCTCTCAGCTTTGGTCCTGCCAGCGATGTCTCTCCAGGCTGTGCCACCAGGGCCGTTTGTGCTGGCCACCATTTACTGCACTGACGTAGCCAGAAGACCTTGGTTCTGGCCATCCAGTCCCGCCAGGAAGCAGATGCAGCTCCCTGCTGCGTGCCCGTGGCTCCCTCTGCACAAACCCACAGTGCCACCCGCCGTGCACCCAGCCCACACGAACAGCACAGCTCCCTGTCCCGCTGAGGCACTCACGAAACGCGAGGAGTTGTCGTTTCTTATGGTTTTGGCATTGCCAAAAGCTTCCATGGCTGGGTTAGCCTCGATGATTTGATCCTCGAGGGTGCCCTGGAAAACAAAACCAAAGGATGTGTCAGGTGCCACACAGCCAGAGGGGATCTGTCACCAAGACCACGGAGCAGTGCCCGGGCTCCCTGCTGCACTCCTTAGCTGTCCTTGAGACCTGCTGCTCCCAAGGCATCTCCTTGTCTGCCCGGGCAATGCAGCTCAGTTTAGGGACCAGCAGAGCTGGGGTTTGCAGCAGTGCCCTCTGTGGGCTTTTCCTCGCCTAAGCTGGAGACCCGGGCTGCTGTCCCCTCTGCACACAGAAATCCTTACCCCCTTTCTTAGGAGCTACAATGTACAAACCAAGAGCAAGCTCGTGT
The DNA here is from genome assembly GCA_013398955.1 of Callaeas wilsoni. NCBI lineage: Eukaryota > Metazoa > Chordata > Aves > Passeriformes > Callaeidae > Callaeas > Callaeas wilsoni. Next base: position 59,115 of record VWPU01010339.1, read on the forward strand.
TGTCACCACAGCAGTCTGAACCCTTTCAGGCTCTCTGACATCAGGCATTTCCTCTTCCACCAAACCAAAGTCTAGGACAGTTCATATCAACAGCATATTGCAAAACAAGAGGTCCCTACACCAACAACATGCATTGCAGGGTCCCAGCATGATGGGAATACACCACAGTCCCAGCTGGCATGATCTGCTGGGAATACTGGAGGTCTCCTGAGCAAGCCTTAAGATTAATCCTCTCCTAACCTTGTTTTTCCATGTGAATTTCTCTGTTCAAAGATAAAGAGACAGCCTCCACCTAATGCAGGTAAATCAGGACAAGGATTTGAGGAGAGGAGCAAGAGACTGGTGCCAAACCACATGAAGGACGGATGGGCTTGACACCAGATACAGAGTTTGGTGGCACAGGCACCTGCAGGATTTTTCATGAGAGCTTTGCCCATGCTCTGACACAATACAATCCACAGGGTTTTCCTTAGGTGGGGAACACCAGCTCTGGGCTCTGCCCACCCAGAGCCACTCTCGCTTTCCAATGCTGGAACCACAACTGCAGCTCCAGGTGTGTGAAGGGCGAAAGAGACAGGGAGCAGCTGTGAATCACACAGTTACCAACACACTATCACCTGAGCATCCCTTGATCTCCTGTCTCTAAATTCAGCCTGACCTAAAATTACCTGGCCTGTGAGATTCAGTGAGGGCAGCCCTAAGACCCACAGATTCAGCTCCTGAGCTGTCTCACTCTAAGTTTGTCCAAGTGGTCACTCATGTGATGATAAACATCCCTCAGCCAAAGGTGTGCACCAGCTAAAGGCTCGGAGAAATCAAGGGCCAAGGATGTGTGACTGAGCCCTTGGGCTGTTGGGAGGCCCAGGGGTTGAACCTTTGCTGGGTTTCCTTGGAGCTCAGCAAACACCTCACAAATGTACCCCAGACAAGGACATCAGCTGCCTGCAGTGGTGGGCAGAGCCAGTCCGGGCACCAGCAGGGCACTGGTCTGCAGCCAGAGCACAGGGCTGCCTGTGGCAAAAAGGGTCTTCTCCTGCCCCTCAGCTGGGCTTCGAGGCTGAGGAGGATCTTCAGAGAGTGGAGGCTTCACCTCGCCTTTGGAGGAGCCCACACCACCCCCAGGCAAACACCGGATAGAAAGGAATGTTTGAAGAGTAATTATCCCTTGAAGGAGAGGTTGGAGTCGTCAGAAATACACCAAGAGATGAAACAGCAAAGCTTCCAGCTATGGGAAGGAGGGAGACACAAAGCCAACTGGAGAACTAAATACTGCCCAGCTGCTGCTCCCAGACCTAAGGCAGATGCCCCACACATCACCCCATCATAGATCTATGGTGCAGCAGAACTCTGTGCTCAGCATTAAAGAGTCCACAACACTTACCCCAGTTTTAGTGGTAAGAGCTGCCTAGAGAAAGGAGAGAAAATTGTCTTTAGAAATTCAGAAAAGTCAGGCAAGAACCACAAGAAGCATGGTCAGAAAAGCAGGGCATGACCATTTAGTGCCAAAAAAAGGCCAAGAAAAAAAACCTGGGAGGATTAAAATCTATAGGAGAGGCCAAAAAGTTGTTAAATAGATTAGCTCAAGAAAATACAGAAATGCGTCAAAAAGCAAGAACAGTTAAACTCAAATTCAAAGAAGAGGAAAGAAAATAATGCTGAAGTATTGCTTGTCTGATACCTAAAGCAGCCAGTTTGCTTCCATGAGGGGAAAGCAGGCTGGAGCCTCAAAGTATCCAGAAGAAATAAGCAATTGCAAGGGCAGCTCAAAAATAACCAGCACCAAAGAAAAGCAAGAATCAAAACAAGAGCAAGAAAAGCACAAGGTAGAAAAGGGTCAAAATTAACAAAAGGAGGGAAAAAAAGGAGAAAATGCTGAAAAGCAAGGCTTAAAAGAGGCAAGGTGGGAAATGGAAGGTTTACTTCATCCCTTTAATGCTCCTTAAGAAGATCATTGGGGTGTTGAATGAGGAAGAGAAGAGAAAAGAAAGAGAACAACTAAAGCAGCTCTTCCAGGCTGCACGGATTGAGCAGCCACATAAAAAAAAAAATTCCATTTCCCCTTGAGCAGAGTAATTTCAAGCCTTGCTTGTTCAAAAGTCAGGGAAAAGCCAAGCCCTGGGTGGGTCAGACCAAAACAGGTTTCCAAACGCAAAAAGTTGAGGGGAAAAAAAAAGTAAGAAGAAGAAAGGGGAAGGAGGGGGGAAAAAATTAAAAAAAAAAAGAAAGGAAGAAAACAACAAGAACTTGTTTCGAAAGAAGGTCTTACTAATTTCTTGCCCGGTGTGTCGCCCAAGGCTGCGACAATGGCAAAGTACTGAATGACCCGCTTGGTGTTTACAGTCTTACCAGCACCAGATTCTCCGCTTAGAGTAACAGAAATACACAGATCAAGGGCATGAGGCAAAGAACAGGCACAACCCATCACACACACCCTGCCGGGCTGCGCCCCGCGCCGGCAGGGAAAAGCAACGTCTCAGAGGGATGGGGAGGCTGGAGCTCTCCATCCCCCAGCCTGGGGGGTACGTGCTTGTCTTTGGGGCTTGCCTTTGGAGCGACACCCAGCTCCAGGCTCTCCGTGTCCCCGCGGCTGCCAGCCCGGGCTCTGCCCGGCTCCCGGAGGTGCCGCGGGGGCTCAGCTGCCCGCCGCAGACGTGGCACGGGGCGCCCACCGAGGCCGGCCAGCCCTGGCCGCGGGGCTGCAGCTGTCCGGGATCAGCCGGGGCCGGCCTCGCCCGCGGCCGCTCGGGCGCTTCCAGCACGCCCGGCTTTGCTGGGGCATCTCGGAGATGGCAGCGGCACGGTGCCGGGGTGGATCGTGCCCGCTGTGGGCTGCGGGGGGCTGGCGGGCCCCGCTGAGCTCATCCCTATAGTTAGCGAGCTGCTCTCCCATTGTAATCCCAGATCACAAAGAGCCGGGGGGAGCGGGCAGCGGAGCCGCCACCGGACACGCGCCAAGCATCTCTCCGCAGCCCCTGCCTTTCCTAATTAGGCCATGGCCGAGGCTAAAAATGTCCGTGGCTCCTGGCAGCGGCGAAGGGTCCTTTAGAGTCCTTTATATAGCCCTTATCTATATGTCACTTGAAATCAACCTGGCCTCCACCCTCCCACGTCACCCTCCTCCCCCGCCGCCGCCCCTCCGGCCTCCATCTCCCTCCGGCCTTGGCCTCCATCTCTGCTTTCCCCTCGCTCCTGGGAGGGTGCCGGTGGTCGAGGCGCCCCACGGCAGCTCCCGCAGCTGTCGGGGTGCGGGGGAGCCCGGCCCGCGCGGGGCTTTGTCACCTGGCACGGTGGCGGCCGCAGCCGGGGCGGGAGGGGTGACAGCTGCCGGGATGGGGGGGACACTGCCGGGGGGGCTCCTCTGGGCACAGGGTGCCCATCCAGGGAGCACAGCGCGGGGGTCTCGACTGCTCACAGGGGTCTGGGCAGGGCGAGGGGATGCAGGGGCACTTACGTGATGAGCATGGACTGGTTTTCACGGTCTGGAAGAGAAGGAGCCGGCGTTAGGGCAGCGCTGCCCACCTCGCCCCTGTCCCAGGAGCCCGGACTGCTCGGGATGGGGTCCCCCAGGGCAGGGCTTACTGCGCAGCATGTCGTTGTAGGCGTTGTCGGCGATGGAGTAGATGTGCGGCGGTGCCTCCGAGCGCCGCTTGCCCTTGTAGGCTGCCACCACGGGCGCCGTGTACACGGGCAGCCACTTGTAGGGGTTGATGGTGACACAGAAGAGCCCCGAGTAGGTCTGCAGGGGGAAAACGGGTGGATGAGGGATGGGGGTGTCCCAACGCCCCCTCACCTCCCCACCCCACGGGTGCTGTGGACTTACGTAGATCATCCAGTGGGAGTAGCGGCGCTTCAGGTTGTAGAGCACAGAGGCCTCGTTGAGGTGTGTCAGCATGGCCATGTCCTCAATCATGTCAAACTTCGGGGGGTTCATGGGCTGCACGTCGTCCTCCTTCACCACCCGCGTCTGTCAGAGGAGGGGGGACACATCAGAGGGACCCCAGTCCCCACCGAACGCTCTCTGCCCCAAAACCTGCCGGCTGGAAGGACATCCTGACAGTCCCATGATGGGGACAACCTTGGCCCCAATGCCTGCTGTCCTCCTGACAGGGCTGCCCTTCGTTTTGGGGTGAGAGGCCGAGGGTAGCCCCACCAACACTTGGCCACAAAGCCCAGCTGGGACAAGCAAGCCCAGCTTGATCCCTGCTCAGGGAGAGGGGCTCTGGCTGAGCCTGACAGAGGGGTCCAAGCTGGGGGACACCAAGTTGTTCCCCCACAATGTGCTTGATTCCCCCATCCTGTGTTCTCCTTCCCAGCCTAAATGCCCATGGCAGTGCAGCCTTTTGCTCCAAGAGATCCCTGGTTATTTGGGCAAACAGCTGAAGCCCGTACCCCATCACTTAAAACTGGATTTATTTAATCCCACGAGACCAAGCACGGGGAAAATATCACGTTACATATCTGGCCTGGATGGGAGAAGCCGGATTTAGCAAATGGTCTTGTTAATAAAGATTAAATGAAATCTTTCAGAGGTTTATCTTTTTTACGGGTGAAGATGAAGTGCGTGGTGTTAAAAGGCGTCAGGTGTTAAAAGCAGGAGGGTACACAGAAGGATAAGGGTGGGCTTTATGCCTCTTGAAACTTTCTGCTGGAATTGCTGATCCAGGGAAAGCTGATATCGTTTCTGATTTTGTAAATCCATGACAAATCTTTAAAAAGACAGTTTCAAGAGGAAACAGCAAAAGAGGGTTTGGAAACTGCTCTGTTCTCAGAATCTGAAGGTGTTCTAAATATTAGAATAAACTTTTAAAATTTATAACTCCTCTATGATAAATTTTACTTTGGAGAGGGCAAATCTCTTTACTTGCTTTCCGAAATTCAGGCAAAAATATTTTCAAAGCCTTGGCACTTTTCAAAGACAATTACCTATATTTTTTTTTACATTTGGCAGGCACAAACCCTTCTTAGTGCCATTCTGACTAGAGAAGAAATAGAAATAATAAAGTCTATCATCTACTGCCTGGTAAGATCCTTGTTCTTTTTCCCAGTTTCATACCAGTGTGAGTCCCTGCTCTGCAGTGAAGTTGCGGGGCCATGAGACTCCCATAGCGAGAAAGGAATATTAATTAAGCTCATTTGCAGCTAATTGCATTGGCTGTTATCTTGATAAATACCAGCTGGTCCTCGCTTGCTTTGCCTCTCTCCCGCTGCTGGAAAGCTGAAGCCTCACCACCAGAGATAGCCTGTCCTCCCAACACTCACCCCACTGCAAATCCGGGCTAAAAGGAGCAGGAATTGGCCAGCTGGTGCCTTACCTGTTGTTTCAGGCTCCGGGATGAGCCGGGCACCGGTTCAGCATCGCAAAGGGCTGTGCTGGGGGGTGCCTCCCCAAAGAGGAGCTGTGCTGGGCCAGCCCCACCGTGCCCTCGGTGTGTCCTGCAGGATAGCCCGGCTGCGACAGCAACCCCTCGGTGGGAGATGCTGAACTGGTGCCGCTCTTGGCAAGTAACTGGCCTACGTGTCCTGACACTGCCGTGTGTGTCCCCCCGGGGCACGACTGATCAGCAGGACAGGGTTATCAGCAAGAGCTCATGGCTTCAGACGTGATCCTGTCACACATATCCCCCCTCCACACACACTTGCTCTCCCTTGGAAAAGGAAAGGTATTTGCTTACTTCCTTATCTTTGGTTTCCACAGTGACTTTGCCACCAGAGCTGTCTTTTATTTCCACTTCGATATAGGCTTCTTTCTCGTCCGGGATCCAAGCTCGCTTCTTTCCTGGAGGAGAAATGGGGAAAGGAAAGGAAAGGAGACATAATACAAGTTGAAATGTAGGAGACCATTTGAAATTGTCATCTGAAAGCCACATAAATGCAGTTCGATAATGTGGAAGGACAGTGATTATTACTTCCTATGTTCTTGGTCATAAGAGCTGGGATTTCTTTGCCTTCTTCATGTTTGGCAGCTTTTAACTTTGGTGGGGTCAGCTTCTAGCCTGATAGAAATCTTCTGCTTCATGTGTGCCTGCACTCAGACCGTCATGAGAAAAGGACAGTGTGAGGAAGCAAGACTCTTCTCTTTTGCCAAACTGCAAGGAGCAAGTTGGGCCCTGGAGCCTGAGCACGGCAAGCCGTGGAAGAGCAGGGTGGCTGGGACAGAGAGGACTCCTCCGGAATGAAAAGAGCTGCAGAAGGCTTTGACACCAGTCCCTCAGCCCTCCTGCCCCTCGGGGACAGGGGAGATGAAAGATCACCTCCACCCACACCTCAGCAAACCAGGGGAAAGTCAAAACTCTGCTTTTCCCACTTTTGAGGTCTTGCCCTCCAGGGTGCTGGGGGAATTCTGCAGTGCTTGTGATGCCTTGAGGAGCAGCACAGGGAAGGGGGCAGGGAGGTTCCTAAGGGAGCCATGGCAGAGGGGCTGGCTCGGGGACACACACGGGGCTCTGCTGAGCAGCCTGGGGCTCTTACCATCGAACGGGATCGTCTGAAGCTTCAGCTGCTCCGTGTAGCTTTTCCGCAGGTACGGAGCAGCTTCCCCAAACTCGCTCATGTCCAGCATAGACATTTTGTCCGGCTGAGGGAGACTCGCAGCAGAGAAGGAAGAGTGAAAGCCACCCGAGCGCTGAAAGGAGGGAAGGACAAGGAGTCAGTGCATGGGGAAAGCGCCCGCCGCTGGGTTGAGAGCCAAGAGCGACATGGACACCAAACAAGCTTTGAGTTTTAGGGAGCGAGAGAAGACAGCGACAACAATGCTAGCTGATAAAAATTATATTAATGAGACAATTACTGAATGCTTTCCTTTCTGCTGCCGTCATCCCCACACTGGAAGTCCCAGCTGGGTGAGCCAGAATCGCTTTGGTGTCAAAATCCACATTCCCACTTTAGGTGAGATTGTTAATAACAGCCCTTTCCTTGATAAACTCAGCTAAAACCTATCCCTGCTCCACAGACGCGTTGGAGCCTGGTGTCCTGCACAAACCCTCTGCAAAGACCCAGGGCTGTTCTGCTGAGCGATACTGCAGGAAGATAAAAGCAAGGCTGGATGTATTACCCCTGGGAAGACCCTTCTAGAAGGCTGGTGTGGCAGCTGCTTGGAAAAGCGCTTTTATGACTGTACCTCCTAATATCCATCTAATGCAGTGCCACCCCGCACAGCTCTGGAACACCACAGCCATCACGAACGGAGACACAGCTTGGAAAAACACACAGTCCTCAGCAAAAATGCTCATGATCCAGGTCTGTCCCACCCTCCCCTGTGCCACCAGAGTCAGCCCCCATCCTCTGGGATCAGCCACCCTGCAGGGGTGAAGCGGGTTAGTACAGGGGACACCCGTGCACACAGACATGCTCCGTATTACTGACCTTGGTGCTAGGACTGAGTGGCTCTGTGCGTGCTGCAAAGCCCCTTTTTATTGTGTCTGTCAAGGTCAGAGTGGGAAAAGATATGTCAGAAATTCCCATGTGTCATGTCCACACAGCTCCATTGGTGCTGCTGTCCCACTGCCCAGACAGACACAAAAGGCAAACTTCACTTTTATCTCTCTGCAAATGCAGCCTGGTTATTTTTATTCCTGTATTGTCAGGCGAGTACAAAGGCAGAGCGAGAGACTCCAGCTTGGGAAGGCAGCACAGCTCTGCCAGCCTGCTCTGCCTGCTCCAGTGGGGAGCTGAGGAATGAGAGCTCTGCCAGTTCCTCCTGCACCTGAGCACTCGATCCTGCTGCTCCTTCCTCTCACCATGCCAGGAGAGCTGCTGCTTGGTGGGATGTGTGTGTCTGCTGGCTTTTCCAGCTGGAACATCCCAGCTCCTCACTCAGCTCTGGCTGAGCCTCTCCCAGACAGACTGTCTGGAAGGGGAAGGACCCTGGGGCTTCATCCTCCAGGTTCTGCTCCCAGAACTCCTCATCTTGGCATGGGAGTGTGTTTTGTGGCTAGGCCAGGTTCATAATCTCTCAGCAGAGAGGTTTCTGGGTTTCCTGCACACCGTTTTACCCAGACAGCACCCAGAGGTGCTGTGTACAACACGGTGATGGCAGCCTGGAGCACACCTCCATCCTAGCAGCACCTCCTGGCTGCCCGAGATGGGAACAGGACACCCTGGGGCCGTGCCAGCCCAAGGAAAAGCCATTTAGCTGCTGGCATCCAAACTGCAGCGAGGTTTCTACCCTGGAGAACAAGGGCCCATGGCTGCAGGGTTTGATGTTCCCCATTCAGCACCTCTCACACCCCAATGTAACCTGGGGCTGCTGTACCCTCCTGAGAACGGGGGAAACTGAGGCAGGGAGTGGTTGAGGATCAGCTGTGCAGTGCTGTGCCCAGGCTGGATGTGGCACGGCCTCTGTCACAGCCAGAATAGCAGCACTGGAGGCTGCTTTGGGCATGTGGCTTCAGCCTGGGCACACAGCCGAGGTTGCAGAGAGATTTTTGCAGCCCCAGCACCTGCCCTGAATCAGAGCCCCAGCCATGGGGCTCAGTCTTTCCATCCAGCACACAAGTTTGCTGCTACACCCCCCAGTCTGGGTTCCCAGTGCCGTTGTCTCTGCACCCCCCGACAGAAAGGTCCCCTGCCCTCCCACCCTGCTGTGGAGAGAAGTCTGGGACATTCGTGGGTGGAGGAGGACTCCAGACCCACCCCCTGCGGGTTGAGCCCCAGAGGGAGGATGGCGGGGCTCAGGGATGGGTTGATGTTGCCTTCACTGGCTGTGCAGTGCAATGTCAGTGCTTTGCACCGTGCCAGACTGCCCCAAGAACTGAAATGCTCCCATGGAGGGGAATCTGTAGCAGGAACAAGGACTTTGGGTACGTCTGGATAAAATGGGGTGCGGGCCCCCGTCTCCATGTCCCATGGGGGCACTCCTCAGCAGGTTAGTGTTCGGGAGTGCAGGTCCTCATCTGGGTTTGTGAGCAGCTGGTGCAGAGCTGTAACCCCCCCTGGGAGACCATGGGGACACCAGTCCTGAGGTCCCTCTTGACCATGGCACGACAGAGGTGCTCCATCTTGCCAAGATGGCAGAGTTCCAGCATCCTGAAGAGCCACAGGTTCTGGGGGACCACAGGTCCCTCTGAGGTTATCCTGGTGGTCTTCTGCCTCTCTGTCCTGGGCTCGGAGTCAGGTTTCCACCCACTCCCTGGAGGGACCCGAGGCTTTGGCGGGTCCCGTGCCAAGTACCTTTGCCACAAACGCCCCGGCAGTGGGATGAGCCCTTGGCCCAGACCCACCAGCTGGCCCAGCCTCACACATTCTTCTCAGGGCATGTACTCGCCCTGCACTCTGCTCACCCCCTCCCCTGCCTTATCTTTAAAGCAATTTTATTTTCGGAGATTCCTCTTGCAGTTCCTTCTGTTCGCCTTGGTTTCTCTCCCTCTTTGAAGAGGTTCCAGCAGGTTCCATCAAAGGCCAAGCAGATCTGTAGAAGGGGAAATGTGAATTGGTCACTCCAGCAGCTGCTGAAGGGTTCTTCCGCCAGGTTTGGGTGTTTTTGGCACTGGTGTTTGTGATGTGGTTTTTCTGGATGGTGGGAAGCTCATCCTTGTATGAGCTGTGCCCTGCTCAGGGAGGTGGGATAGGGCATTCCCAGTGGGGCAGTAGGATCCTACAGACCTCCCACAAAATCCCATGGGCACAACGAGGAGCTCATGGCTTCAGCCTGAGCAGAGGGCAGTTTTCTTTAGGTGGCTCTTGCCCAAATGATCCACCAGCCCTGCATGTCCACCCTCAGCAGGGAGATCATTTCCCCTGACCACTGAGACAGCCCTGTTCTTCCCCGTGGGTTCTGTGCTTGGTGTTGGTGTCCCATGATACGATGGAAAAGGATGGAGCTCCTCAGCCAAGCCTCCAGGGCTGGACAAGCCTCTCCCCGTGGGACAGGACACCACCAGCACCAGACAGCAGAGCTGCCCCTTCGGTGAATGTTTTGTGGTCAGACCAGCTCCTACCCAGCCCTGGAGAGCCAGGAGGGTGCCAGGGGCTCAGCCACCCTCTGCAGAGAAATCCCCTGGCTGCTCCCTGACCCCCAGGAGGAATGTTTCCCATTAGCAGGCTCTGATAAGTGGCAGGAAGGAGAATTACTGTCTGTGTCGGGCAGCTCACTAGAGGTTTCCACACTTAACATATCCCCACTATCAGCTCCCTGAAATGCACTGGAGGGGAGTGCGAAGGCGGCTGATTAGATAAAGACAATCTGCAGAGGGGCTATTTCAGGCATATTTCCATGGAGTGGGAATGTCTGCTTGCAGCGAGGCAGGAGGTGACAGGCCAGTGCTGCCAGACTGGCCACATCCCTCCAAAGCAAAGCCCTAAGCCCCGCCAGCCCTGTCCCACCAGGGTGACAGAGACAGCAGCCACCAGCCCAGCACAGATTTCCCTGCCCCCTCAAAGTGAGCAGGAGATGGGGGCAGCAGCAATGCTGCTGGGGGGATCCTGAAGTCAAGGTGCTCCTGTGGGATTTAGGATGGGGTTAGCACTGGATCCCCTCATCTCACAGCTCCCTGGGCACTTCTCTGCCTGGATGTCCCACCCTGGGGACAGGGCTGGCCCTGTCCTGAGCTGGCTGGGGTGAAGTGCTGCCTCTCCAAGCCTTCATGAACACACACAATGCTGCTGCTGGGATCCTGAAGTTAAGGTGCTCCTGTGGGCTGTAGTATGGGGTTAGCACTGGATCCCCTCGTCTCACAGCTCCCTGGGCACTTCTCTGCATGGATGTCCCACCCTGGGGACAGGGCTGGCCCTGTCCTGAGCTGGCTGGGGTGAAGTGCTGCCTCTCCAAGCCTTCAGGAACACACACAATGCTGCTGTGCCACGAGCACCTTCCTGCAGTGGTTCTCACCTCGCCATGCCTGAGCCTGGGGCAGCACAGGCGTGTCGGTGGCTGACCCTCCACACAGGGGCCTCCAAAATGAACATCAGGAATGAGAAAGTACCTTCAAGAGACGTGGCATGAGAAATTAGTGTATAGAGTTAGCAAGCAGGGTCACAGGCAGGCATGGAGAGAGTGAGGAGGCATGGAGAGACTGAGGTCACCTGGAGACTGGGAAAATTGGAGAGGTTTTGTTTGTTCACCTTGAATTTTCCAGCTTTGAGGTTCCAAGGGTTTTCTTCTGGGGATTGCCATGATAAAACATCTGTGTAGGAATGAAGGTTGTACTGAACACTGCAAAATTACAGGAAGGCGTGAGCCTTCGGTGAGGTTTTGGCAATGCACTTCAAAATAATGAGAGTAAAGAGAATCTTGCCCTGTTCGTTTGAATACTTAATAGCACCTTAATTGCAGCTGGCCTGCTGGGACAGACCCTGGAAGACGGCAGCCTTTGGAAATCATGACCAGCAGCTGCCCTGGAGGCTGCAAGGGAGGGGCAGAGGCTGATCAGAACCAGAGCTGGGCTGCAGTTCTGACACTCTGTGGGCAGGTTCTGCCCCTGCAGTGCCCCAGCTGCTCTGGTTTTGCACCAGTTTTCATCCGCTGTGAGATCTGGGAGCAGATTTGGGAGATTTTTGGAGGAGGTTGGGTGGGTGTTGTCCTGCACATACACACCAAGCCCACACAGCCAGTTCCTGGGATGATCCCATCCGATGGATGATCCCCCTGCTCTCTCCATCGCTCTTGCACCTTCTCCCTCACTCCATGGGAAGCCTCCCCACTGCTCTGGGTCATCAACCCTCACACGAGACCGAGCTCAGTCCATCTCATGGCAGGGGACAGTTGTTCAAACTGGAGTGGCAACAGATCAGATTGGGGATCTGGTCAGCTTGGACCTTCCTCAAGACCCAGGAGGAAGGAATATTCCTGCATGTCCTCACATCACGACAGGAGAACTTCTCACCTCACTATGGCACATCAGCCAAGATGGGCTTTTCTGTGTCAAAACTGCAGCGAATGTCTGACTCCAGGGATCCGGTCTCTAGTCTGGACTGCAGACAGCAGCTTTTCCCTACAAGCTGTCCCTTGTCCCTAAACAAGGCTCTGTCCCATGGCTCTTGGGCTCAGGGTTTTCCTGAGCGCCCCAGCAGAGCAGCTGAGCTGGACACACACACACAGAGCCCATGCTCCCACCTGCTTGGTGGCTGGTAAGTGAAATAACCTGTCGCAGTAGAGACGGAACACGCGACACACTTATTGAGATCTAAAAACATAAGAAGCAAAAGTTTATTATTATGTTTTGCTATTACTTTTATACTTTTTTACAATTATTGTAGTTTATTTTGATTGGTTGCGTAGCAAACAATGACAGAGCTGTTTTTAAAATAATGACTATTTAAACAGTAATACAATTAGTTATACAAGTAATTAGTTATATAGTATATGTAAGTTATTTCTTGTACACTCCTGATGTTCCATAACAAGGACATCTTCTCCTTGTGTCTAGAACATCTTTTATTGATTATCTTTTGGCCTTCCACCGTGGCTTTCACTATGACTGTAGTTTCTCATGGGTAGATTTTGACTGTCTTTAAGTCAAACTCTATGAGGCTTTCAGACCAGCTGTCAGCCTCACCAGATCCCACAATAACCCTCCCTAGAAGTCTGTAACTCCCTCCCGAGGGGCAGAGGAGGGGCAGGCACTGATCTCTGCTCTCTGTGACCAGGGACAGCACCCAGGGAAGGGCCGGAACAGGGGAGGCTCAGGCTGGATCAGGGAAAGGTGCCTCCCCAGAGGTGCTGGGCACTGCCCAGGCTCCCCAGGGAACGGGCACGGCCCCGAGGCTGCCAGAGCTCCAGGAGCGTTTGGACAGCGCTGCCAGGGATGCCCAGGGTGGGGTTGTTGGGGTGCCTGTGCAGGGCAGGGGTTGGGCTTTGATGAACCCAGAGTGTCCCTTCCAACTCGGGATATTCTCAGGGTGATTCCAAAAGCTCCCCCAGGAGTCAGTGCTGGTGTTGGTGGGCATCTGGTGCCAGGACCAGCTGCTGGGTCCCTGCACGTCCAGCACTGGGGCTGTGCCTGCAGGGACCTGCTCCCTGACGGCAGAAGGGGATCCGCATCCGCGGCTGGTCCCACCCTGGTGCTCTAGAGGCTTGGGCACAGCTCGGGAAGCAAAGGTGCAGCCCAGCACGGCGGCTCTGGCTCCGCTGGCTCTGCCAGCAGCCCGTCCTGCTGCCCCTCTCACAGCCAGGCTCAGGCTATTTATACCTCACTCCACAGCCACTTCACGGCACAGAAAGGTCTGGTGGAAAAGCCAAGGTAGTGAAATTACTTTGGGGAAGAAATGACACTACTCGCTTATAAATAAACCCGGGTTTCATTGATCTTTTAGATGCTCTCTTGGCAGAGAGTCCAATGTCACCGCTCCAGCAATGCAGACAATACTCGGGCATTGTTTTATTCTCAGTTACAGGCAAAAGGACAGCACCAGCTGCCGTTCTATCTTTAGCCCATGAGAGCACCCTTCAATTGTTCTGCACTTCAAACAATAGCCACACGTGGGGGAGAGGAGGATTGCGGGCTTTACCAGAGCATTTTGCATCGAAATACAGCCTTAGAGACAATCGACTTCTGTCATCCCCCGGCTGAAGCTGGTGCTTATACCGAAGGGAAGCCAGGGTTCCAGAGCTGTCTTGTTTTTCTTGTGAATGATGGGCCAGCAAGAGGTTTGGCTCCCCGAGGAGACCTCTGAACGCTCTTCCATGAAAATAGCCCTCTTGTTCTGTCTTTATGGGTCTGGTGCTGGGCATCACATCATCCCCTCCTCCCGTGGCTTTAGGACTGCTCTATTGCAAACATGGGTTTCTGCAGTGATTCCCAAATATCCTGAGCTACAACAGAGCTGCCCAAAACCTCAGACTAGGCTAAACTGGTTTCTCTGCAGCTGGAACAGCAAAAGAGAACCGGGGCTTTGGGGTTTTTCCCCTCATTATAGGGTAGCAGGGCAGCGAATGTGCGAGGGATGAGCAGCTCCTTGGAGGCGCGGAGGGGCAGCCAGCACCCAGCTCTGCACCCCCGGCAGCTGCAGGGTATCAAATGCCCGTGCAAAGCTCAGCAGTGGTGTGGGCAAGCGAGCTGCTGCCTCTCCGGTGGCCCTGCCAGTGCCCTCGGTGCCCGGCTGCCCCTGCCCCGCGATGTGCCATGGGCATCCTGGGAGCGGGATGCGGCTGCCTGGGGATGAACCTGCTGCAGAGCTCCCATTCACGTGTCGGGCTGGGATGAGGGAGGAGAGCAGGGTCATGGCACAACTATTCATTCCCCCCACCCCGTTGTGGCTGATGTTGTCTCGAGTTTCAATTGTCTGAGCGCAGCGCAGCCTTTGAAAGGGGATGCGACAGCCCAAAGCCACAAAGCCCATCTTTGAAGGCTCTTTAACAGGGAGAGGAGAGGTTTACAAATATAAAATGCTTTTCTTTAAACTTTGCGGGACTCTATTTTTAGCAAATAAATATAATGGCCCAGTTGCTGTCGTTCATCTTTTGTTGCATGGAACATGCCAAATACTTACCATGTCTGCCATATTTTTTTATGATTCAACCCCCTCTGTGCTGCACTGCAGCTCTCTGACCCTGTAGCAGAGATTATGAGCAATCTGCATGTACAAATCCTCCCCGGGCTACTGGATTACTCTTTTAAAAAATCTCATTCTCCAGAGTAAAGTGGGAAAAGAGACAGAAAAAGCAAGTCACAGCTCTCTATAAAATACTTCTCCTATTCTGAGCAGGGTACATTCATTCCAGGAACTCCCAAAGAAAGGCCAGAGCTTTTTCCCCAGCTTTTTGAAATGAACTTGGACTGCTATTGCAATGTTTTGCTTAGACACTGAAGCTTTTTATGCCCTTTCTCAGACTCTCACAGCAAACATCAGGTAGGGGAGATGCAGGACCCTGACAGGACTGAGGACTGAGAAGGGAAACGCTTCTGTTTGAGAAAGCTCTGTACTTCTGCATCCTTATTAGAATTTGTTCCTCACTTCTGGTGGGGTCTGAGCTGGATCCTGGCCCAGGGCAGTTTTCCAGTGAGATAAGACTGGATTACCAGTTGCCAAATTCACATCCTGGATCTGTATTAATTAAAGTGTGAATCCACAGTTACTGACGGATGGGGCAACAGAGAGGAAAAGGAAGGAGTAGGATTCCTGTGTCCAGAAAACAAACAGGGTGGATGTTCATAGAATCACGGAATGGTTTGGACTGGGAGGGACCTTAAAGTTCATCTCATTCCATGTCCCTGTCCATGTCCATGTCCCTTTCACTATCCCAGGGTGCTCCAAGCCCCGTCCAACCTGGCCTGGAACACATCCAGGGATGGGGCAGCCACAGCTCCTCTGGGCAGCCTGTGCCAGGGCCTCCCCACCCTCATTTCTTCCCAATATCCCATCTAACCCTCCCCTCTGGCAGTGGGAAGCCAGTTCCTCTGGTTTTGTCACTCCATCCCTTGCCCGAAGTCCCTCTCCAGCTCTCTTGGAGCCCCTGTAGGCACTGGAAGGGGCTCTGAGGTCTCCCCAGAGCCGCCTCCTCTCCAGGTGAGCACCCCCAGCTCTCCCAGCCTGGCTCCAGAGCACAGCTGCTCCACCCCTTGGAGCATTTTCATGGCTCTGCTCCAACCTCCCATGAGAGCTGTAACTACAGAGCTTCATTTTGGTGATAGATCCCTAAGAACAGAGCTGAGAGGCCCGAAATGACCTGGACAACTCCTGGCACAGGTAGCAGGATAAAGAGCCAGTCCTGTCCCAGCCTGCCCAACAGTGATGAACTCTCTGTGGAGGGTGACCACAGGCAAATGTAACAACAGGCATTGTCCAACGTGCTGGAGGCACGTCCCAAGCTCAGGGCTGCCTTTGCAGCCTCCTCCCAGTGCATCCCACTTCAAGCTGCCCTCCTCGGATTTTCCCTTGCTGCCCCAGGGTGTTATCCTTAATCCACCCACAGCCTCTCTGCAGGTTAGGTGGGCCAGGAGCCCTCCTGTACAGACAGGTTTGGGGCAAAAGGGTTTCTGTGGGACTTAGCACTGGCACTGTGGGGTTTGGCACCAGTGCAGTGACAGACTTGGTGCTGCTTTTGCTGCTGCATAAGAGCAGCTCTTAGGACAGCTGGGACACTGAGGCAAAGGATGAAGTCACTGGCCCAAGATCATCAGCAAGTCAGTGGTCAAGTGAGGAAAGAACTCATCCTCTAGGCAGGCCAGTGACACATCCTACAGCTCTGGGACAGGGTCACCCAGGCCAGGTGTGAAGCCACGGCCTGCTCTGTTCTTGCTCTAGGGATNTGGGGAGGTCTCCATCCTGGGAGATTCTCTAGCCGTGGCTAAATGAAGCCATAGCTGCTCTGTTCTTGCTCTAGGGATGCAATGCAGCCATGGCTGCTCTGTTCTTGCTCTAGGGATGCAATGCAGCCATGGCTGCTCTGTTCTTGCTCTAAGGATGGTCCCACTGGGAGCAGGAGATTGGGTTAGAGACCAGCCACCTCCCTGACAGCAGGAAATGTCTGAGCTAATCCCTGCTGGTAGAGCGGACAGAAAAAAATAAGTATCCAATGGCAGCACACTAGAGTCAATTAAATAATTTAAAATTTCTCAGTTGTGTGACTGCAGGATCTGAGCATCATATGTGGATTTACTCATCCCACTCCCAAAGCTGCATTAGTAAAAACTGAAGTCCAAAGATGCAGATGTGAGGCTGGTGCCCAGCTGTTGTTCCACTGGCTACAGGCAAGCACCACGCACCCGTCTCCTCACCAGCCATCGATGGTTTCAAACATTTGAAACACAATTCCAAAGGCTGTCACGGGCTGAGCAGAGTTAATGAGGGTCCTGCTTACACTCTCTCTCACGGCGGGGCACAGGGTATTTGTAAAGTCTTACTAAGGAAACTGCAAACCCGTTGTGGAAGCTGTGGGCCAAGTGCCACGGCGGGGCCGGAGTGGAGCAGTCGGAGCAGGAGGGTTTTGTGCTGGAGCAGTCGGAGGTGCAGGGCTCCCCCCGGGGCGGATCCGCAGGTGCGCAGTGGCGCGGAAAGGGCGGGGGAGAGGCCGTGGAGCCGGAGCGGGCACAGCGCAGGAAGGCGCCGTGCGCCCATCCCTGGGCTCCGGCCGCAGGAGCGAGTGTGGTGCCGGGGCTGCTCGGGAGGGGAGCGGGGCAGCGCAGCGGGCAGGGCTGGCGCGGCCGCAGCCCCTCGGTGCTCGCACACGGAGCCGCTGCCGCAGCCCCCGGAGCGCCCAGCGCCGGCCCAGCCGAGGCCCCGCTGCCCCCGGGGGCTGCCGGCCCCGCTGCGCGGCTGCTTTGGGCAGGGGCTGCCCGGGGAGCTGCGTGCCTGCCCCGGGGATGCTCGG